>CM019148.1:139788600-140156223 GCA_009733165.1 Naja naja
TGAGCTGCGAATATTCTCTTCTGTTGAAACACATAGGATTGTTGCTGTTCCTTTTGGTAAGAGTCAGTGGCTGCTTTGCATTTTGTTTTATTAATGTTCTCTGTACATGTTTTTAATGCTTTAATCACAACTGTGTGGAAAGGTAACTTAGAAATCTGATAGATAGCTATTTAATTAAATACTAAATACTGGATGAATAAGTGGTTCAATTCATTGTGTTCCAATTCTGGTTCAATATATCCAATGAGTTTGAAGGAAGTGAGAGAAAGAAGAGCCAACACATTCAATTGACTGAGAAATCTGTCTCCAAGTTTAGTTTATATCATATGTTCAATAAAGTACAATAATCGTCTATGATTTCGGTTAGCCATGAAAAGTGTGTTCCATTGTAACAGCTGTTAGCAACTAATAGATGGATGCTGCCATTTTAAATATAATCATCTAGGTTTATATTATGTAGGAGGTGTAAAAATACAAATTTAATGTCTGGCTCTTCACTCAAATCTTTCGGCTCTGTCCATTTTAATTTAAGGGTGTGCTGTATGATATTAATTTCCCATACTCATTAATTGTGATGGCTCATGAGTTACTGTTGTTTACTAGGCTTATTATTTGCTTTACTGAAAGTATTTTCTCTAGGTCCATTGATGTAGGCCAGGTTAAAAACAAAGTTGCATACAGATAATCTACAGAGACTCCTTCATATCAGTGAGACAGAATAGATATTGCAGCCTGAATTAATGGATGTGTGTGTGTGTGTGTGTGTGTGTGTGTGTGTGTGAATGAGGGAAAACAACTCCTAACATGGACTGTCCAGGTGCATAGCATAATTAACATGCATAATGTCTGCAAAGCCAGGACCAATCCAAATGTTTCAATTGCTGTTGTTCAGGAGTTTGGCTTCCTGGAGATATCCTGACGAGAAGATGAGGTCAAGTATTCTGGAGGAAGAAGGCACCAAGAATGACAGCTACTGGAAAAGGTGTTGTGATAACACAGTTGAACCTTTAATAAGCTGGAGGCAGTCTGCATTTATAATTTATAGCAGGTTTATCCTGGACACTTTAGGGAAGGAAGTGGCCAGAGCAAAATACAGGTGCAACTTGGAACAGAAGCTTCTGGAAGATGGGTATCTGCCATGTACTCAAATGGCATGAAATCTTCATGAAGGCAAATTCTTCTTATGGATACTCTGCATAATGCAAATAGCTGAAGTTGACATTTGAAGCTTTGGCAACCAGCAATGAATTAGAAATATGGGGAGCTCTGGGAAGACTTTCCCTCATTAGAAAATACATAGGCACCACATTTTAATTTTCTTTTCTTTTTTCTTCACTTTTTGCCGAGTTGCAAGTTTGGGAGATGCCAAAAAATGATAAAGGGGATAAGCAGAGAGAGAAAAAATACTCTTTTTATCTGAGTAAAAACCTTAGCTTTCAAATCAGCAAGTCTCTTATAATGGGCACTGGATAGGAAGGAAGAAAACAAGTAGATAAAAAAAAACAAAACAAGAGTAAAGACTTTTTGCAATATAGTTATTAATGGACATTAATCTGAACTCCAAATCATGGCACAGTGTTCTTTCTTTGCTTAACTTGGGAGTGCTGTTGTAGATGGCACTGTAGGAAGCAAAAGGGGACTCTTCTTGGCTAATGTTATTTCTTTAATAATGGGAAAGCGGAAGGAAGAATCGGTCATCTGGAACTGCCCTTTCAAAATACCCCCAACATCTTGAGATGCCTCCTCTTCCGTAGTGAACCTTCTGCCCTCAGCACTTGCTGTAGCACAGGGGTGTCAAACTCACAGCCCGCAGCCTGGATATGTCATATACTGGTCATGCCCACCCTGTTTTAGCAAAATGGGGAAAAAAGTCACGCTATGTCATGTTGCCTTCTGGGTGAGATTCAAGGTACTAGTGATGACATACAAAGTCCTACATGGCTTGGGTCCAGGGTACTTGCAGGAATGTCTCCTGTTGGCATCACACTCCGATCGCCCTGTATGCTCCCACAGGGAGGGCTCCTTGGGGTACCGTCGGCCAGACATTGTCAGCTGGTGGTGCCCAGTAGGCCTTCTCTGTGGGAGCACCCACCCTGTGGAATCAGCTCCCCTTGGGCCTTCGTTTGGCCCCTGATCTCCACTTCTTCCGCCATGACCTGAAGACCTGGCTATTTCAGCAGGCCGGTCTGGACTGAACTAAGGGGGAGAGTTCTTTCTTTTTAAAGTAATTTTAATTGTTTTAGTATTATTGGGCTTGTATTGTTTAATTATTTTTTAAGTAAATTATTGTATTGGGTTTTAAACTGTCAGCCGCCCTGAGTCCTTAGGGAGAGAGGGTGGCATACAAGTCTAATAAATTATTATTATTAATATTACATGACGACAACATGATGCCGCAAGTTTGACACCCCTGCTGTAGTGTCCTTTGTATCCAGCACTCACTACCCACAAAAGCACAAGTCTGCATTTAGCTGAAGGCAGGTGAGATGGGGTGGGGAGCAGTGGTGGGATTCAATTTTTTTTGCTACCAGTTCTGTGGGCATGGCTTGGTGGGCATAGCTTGGTGGGCGTGGCAGGGGAAGGATACTATAAAATCTCCATTCCCTCTCCACTCCTGGGGGAAGGTTACTGCAAAATCCCCATTCCCTCCCCACCCCACTAACCTGCTTTACAGCTCCATTCTCCCATGCAGGGCAACAAAAGAAGACCCAGTGGTTCAGCTGGGACTCAGGAGGCAGAGAATAGATGGGGGCAGGGCCAGTCAGAGGTGGCATTTGCCAGTTCTCTGAACTACTCAAAATTTCCGCTATCGGTTCTTCTGAACTGGTCAGAACCTGCTGAATACCACCTCTGGTGGGGAGAGAACAGGAAAAGACCAAAGCTGCTCCACAGGGAAGTATAAATGCACCCATTGGAAATGAGTTTAATGTTCTGCAAAGAGCAAATTTAAACAGGTGAGGGATACTAATGAATCTGAAGGGAAGCACCAGTGATACTTGGCCTTTCTTGAGGAACAAAGTAAAGACCAAGGAAAGCTTGGGGACCATTTCATTTCAAGACAGCTCTCAACACAGCTAGTTTGGAACCAGCTTTAGTAGACAAGATAGAATAAGACCTATGACCTGGAGGGTCCTATTTTTGAATGAGACATTCAATGAAGCATTTTTAAAACGATGTCTCAATATGCCTAACACACACACACACTGTGCTTGCTCATTGTGCATACCTGGATGCTTTGTAACTGCATCAATTTTTTTATGGTGCATTTTTAATAATATACATATCTGTCAGGAACTACGCAAAGAAATTTTCCTACAAATTAGGAAGCATTACTACTGCAATCCTTTGGAACTTAATCGCAGTCAGGAGGAAACTGGAAGCATGATTTCCATAAATTTTTAATGGAAGTTCTCCCTAAAGCCATAAAATCAGAAGTGCTTGGAAGATAATATTCAAGCAATCAGAATTTCTAGAAGTAGAAGAGACCTACTCAAAGGTGACTTTGCTCCCAAAGATACCTTTAAACCTAAAAATGTTTGTGCTTTATAGTAATTACATAATTACTTCTGGGAACTCAATATGGATAGTCCTCAACTTCCAACCATTCATTTAGCAACTGTTTGAAGTTACAAGGTTCTGAAAAAGTGCCTCATGACTATTTTTTCACACGACCATTGCAGCTTCCCCATGGTCATGTGAACAAAATTCAGGCGGCTTGGCAACTGGCTCATATTTATGACGGCTGCAATAAGCCGGGGTTCAACATGAGTATAATCCACAAATTCTTTAACTTATGCCATGAGTTTGCAGCTACTACAAATATGGCTGTTTCACAATACCCCACTAAGAAATGTTTTTGAAATGCAAGTTGTATTTTATATTTAGCAGATTATGGTAACCACCTCTTTGTAGTTATTATCTGACTATACCTTTAGGAGTATTTTAGTCCACATTTTTTCTTTTTATTTCTTCCAAAGTTATGTGGTTGTCTTAATGTTACTAATATTCATTCATTCATTCATTCATTCATTCATTCATTCATTCATTCACCCATTCATTCACCTGTTCATGACATTCATTCACTTATCTCAATAAGATTTACTCTGAATAAGCATATTTCTACCTCTGATCCATGTTTCTATGTACAATTGTTTAGTAAGCCATGGAGACTTGTTTCTAAATAGACATGAATAAGATTGCAATGTTCAATATTGCAAGGGGATGACAGAATACGATGCAGAACTAAATCAAAAAAAAATTGTGTGTGCTACTTCACACCCATGAAATTATGATCTGCATACAGATAAGTGTATTATTGGGCAGAAGAGTAGTCACAACATTATTTGTTTAATGCTTACATTTATTTGATTTATGTGTTGACTTTTGATCCATAAGGACAGCTGAACCAGCTCACATAAAATAGCATTCTACAGTGATATCAAAGCTGCCTCCACACACTCAGGGAAATGTCTCTCAGTGGGCTAGTGTATATTTCTGGGCCTTCTAGGCTGCAGGGTATTTAAGACCAGAAGGCAGCAAGAATAGTAGTTGTGCTTCTGATGGTATTATTGGTTTAGATCTTAATTTTTAAACAATTTTTTACAAGATACTCCCTGATAAGTTTGGAGAAAGTGACATTCATTCTTTTCTGGTTCTTGCCTCTTTGCTACTGTAATTCTAGCCCAGGGCCCTCTAGAGCAGAATGGGAAAACTTGGCATGGCCAGCTTGCCATGGCCAGCTCACCACCACAAAGTCACCTGAGCCAGCTCACCGCTGCCAAGATGCTGTAGGACAACTCCACACAGCCAACTCACTGCAGGAACAACTTGCTGTGGCTGGCCGGAGAGAGAGCTAGGCTTCCCATTTTCACACACTCCGCAACTGCCACTGCCACTGAGATCAATCTCTGAGCGGAAGACACTAGGGATGGTGGCAGTGGCGGCAGTGGGCAGGGTGGCAGCAGAAAGGTGGTAGCAAACAGGGGGTCCCATTTTCATGTACACATGCTGCCACTGCCGCTGCATTATGTTCTGGGCCAAAGAGGCCAGGGATGGTGGCAGTGGCAGCAAGGTGTTGTGAGATTCAAGGTGTTGGTGTTAACATTCAAAGTCCTTTGATATGGGTCCAGGGTACTTGGGGCCGTCTCCTGCCAATATCAAATACCGATCGCCCTGTGCGTGCGCACAGATGGGGACTCCTCAGGGTGCCGTCGGCTAGACAATGTCGGCTGGCAGTGCCCGGGGAAGGGCCTATTCTGTTGCGGCCCCAGCTCCTTTGGAGCTCCGTTTGGCTCCGGCTCCTTCTGCCGTGATCTGAAGACCTGGTTGTTTGAACAGGCGGGCTGGACTGACCTCGGGGGTTTTTTAAATTATTTTAATTGGGTTTTTAAAGTTTGGGCTTGTTGATTTAATTCTTTTTTAAATATTTATTGTTTGTATTATTGTGTTTTAGTTGTGAGCCACCCGAGTCCTTGGAGAGGGGTGACATACAATTAATAAATAAATAAAATAATAAATAAATAAAATGGGATGACCCTGCCCACTGTCACTGCTGCCCCCATCCTTGGCCTCTTTGGCTTGGAGCTCAGCATGGTGGCAGCAGCAGTGGCAGTGCTGTGAAAATGCAATACTTCCAGTGACCCACCTCTGCTCTGTGCTTGCCGGCCCACCCGAGCTCACTTGCCTGCCCATCAGGCTCTCCCTCCAGCCTCCTGAGGTGAGCTGTCCCCATGGCAAGTTATCCATCTGGAGTTGTCTTGCAGTGACTTGGCAGTACTAAGTTGGCAGAGATGACTTGGCAGTGGTGATCAGGTGGCGATGAGCTGGCCATGCTGCACCAACCCCTAGACCAGGGGTATGCAACTTTAAATACTCAAAGACCCATTTAGACCCATTTCCCACAGAAAAGAAAACACCGGGAGCCACAAACCTGGGTGGGTGTGGCCAACTCAATGCCACTCATTCCCACCCAGTCACATGACCCTCCAGGTTTTGTGGCTCCCAGTGTTTTCTTTCTGTCAGGTATCTGTCTCTCTCTCTCTCTCTCTCTCTCTCTGTCTCTCTCTCTCTCTCTCTGTCTGTCTGTCTGTCTGTCTGTCTGTCTGTCTGTCTGTCTGTCTCTCATGTGTGTGTGTGTATGTGTATATGTGTGTTCCCTCTTGAACTATTTCCAAAAACCAGCGAGGGTTGGATTTATTTATTTTTTGCTGATGTTGTTCTTCTTCTTCTTTGGGTCCTTTTTACCATATGATTTAAATCAAGAGTCATTTCAGGTTCCAGATAAATAAGGGTCTTTTGTCCCTCTGCTGTAGCTCCCTGTTGGCTGAATCCACGACTGACTGGCTATGAGAGCACAAATTTAATTTAGCCTGCCCGGTGTTCTTGCAGTGCCTTGCACAGCAGTTAAATTTTGTGTGCTTCACAATGGTGGAGATGGTGTTCTTCTCCTCCTCCTGCAGCCTATTATGAAACATAGTATTGGCCACAGCTGGGCTGGCAAGTGTCTCAGGGTGGAGAGCAAGTTGTGCATCTCCTCAAGCAAATGAGGTGCACACAGCATCAACAAAGGCTGGAAGACATGCCCGTGAGAGGAGAAAAGTACAAGGCACTTTGCTCCCATTCTGGAATATGGAGCGAGTCTCCATCCCCCACCATCACCCTTACCTTCTCAGGCCAGGTGAAGAGTGACTGGGAGGGGAGAGTGAAGGATGGGGCCAGCTAGTGGCAGGTTTAGCCAACAGGGAGTCACAGCAGGGGGACGAAAGAGCCACATGCGGCTCTGGAGCTGTGGGTTGCCAACACCCGGACCCTTCCAGAGAAGGCTGGAGTGTGGATGTGAGGGCTGAAGGGCAAATAACTTTCATGAAACCTGCGTAGAAGACATAGGAAATGGCCTTGAAGGAAAGGAGAAAAGCTGCTGTCTATTGTCAGATAGGTGGGGCTTGAGCCCCCACCAAGAAACTAATTTTTAAAAAAGTCTTAGACAAGACCATCCCTAATTCACACAAATATAATGTAAGGAAGTAACAAAGCATCTTAAGGCTTGCAAGATCCTGTTATTATAACTGTTGCAACTAAATATTACTTTCTTATTCTGGTCTATCTTGTTTGGGCTGACAGTTGCTCCCACTTCTTCCCACCAATTAGAAGCTACTCTGTGAGCTCTTCCTAGATTTCTGTTTATTTATTTAAAGAATTTATATGGTCACCAATCTCCAAACAGTGACACTTGGCATACAAGGATTAAAACAAAAGCTACAGATGATGATGATGATGATGATGATGATGATGATGATGATGATGATGATATCCATTCAGTCAAGTCTGACTCTTGGCGATTCTGTGGGCCAGGTCTCCCCATGTTTTTCAACCTTACACTACTTGAATTGTTCTATGTTCTGGCTAGTGCCAGCTTTGATGGTGTCCAGCCATTGTATTCTTTGGCATCCTGATTTCCTTTTACCGCTAACTCTTCCCAACGTAATTGCTTTCTCCAGCGAATTGCCCTGCATGACATGGCCAAAGTAAATGAGATGCAGTTTTGTGATTTTTTTCCTTCCAGTGACATGTTTGGTGTTATGTGCTCCAGTGCTTGCTTGTTGGTCACATTGGCTGTACAAAGACAGCTACAAACATTCATTAGCAAATAGAAGGAGGTGTCTATTTGCTGTGAGCCCTCTTTGTCATGTCCATTTTGTTCTTTTCATTTATTTCTTTGTCTAAATTTATTTTAACTTTTATTTCTTTACCAGGACTAAAATGTTGGCAGAAACATTTTAAGGTTCAGTTCTGCCCCCATACATGGAATTAATTTTATTATTTAGGATAGGGTTTCCTGCCCGCCTAAGGCTCATATAAATGACTCAAAAAACCAGCCCAAAGCTGTGATGGTATAACTTATAAAATTAGTCAATCAATTTGCAATAGAGAAAAAAGTCTACACCAACTTTCCATCAGCTAATTTCAGTTAAGAGGAACTTTCCAACTTCCCGAGATATATATGAAAAAGCTATTGGTAGAAAAAGATCTAGTTAATGAGCTTTATCTACATAGCCAGCTAGCAAGCAATTAACTGCTAACATTTGGAGAGCTGGGGAAAATACAAAACATAATGGCCACCCTGGCATTAGATATGCTGTTATTGTCCCAACATGTAGTAATGAATGCATTTCATTGTATAACATCCAAGGCCCAATTGCAAGTTGCTAAGGCATTATGGAAGATGTGATGAGAAAGGAAGGAAATTGCCTTGTACCAGAATATTGCCTTTCCTTACTTCCTACTGTGGCTAGAAGCAGATCTCTGGGATCTGAGGCTGGGATCTGAGGCCCAAATCTTGGACCTCATCTCCAACTTTTTTTTTTTTTAATTGGAGATGCCAGAGGTTCCGTCTCAAATATTCTGCATACAAAATATATCCCGTTCTTGAAAATTACATTGAAAGCCTATGAGATTTCCTCTTCATATCTTGTAGCGATATTTGGGTAGTCAAATGCCATGTTATTTCATTATTTAAGGGGAATGGATTGTTTTTCAGAGCAGGAATATCCCCAGAAGATCTGAATAGAGCTTCGAAGAGGCATTTTGATTTGATGAAGCTTCTTTTACTCAAAGCACACCTTCAAAGTGAAGCACTAAAAGGAAGCAGAGTTCTCCTTTGAAGCATCAGATCAGAGAGGCTAGGCTGCCTGCATCCAGATGCTGAAAGGGACTACCCAGCCCGGATTGCCACAACAGTCCATGATCCACTTTGAACAGATCGAATTCCCAAGACAGGACAGCATGATGAAAGAATAATTAATAAATGGCAACTGGCTCTGAATGATTGCAAAGAAAATATGTATAACGTCTAACAAGCACATGTTTGTCATTCAGATAACTTTTATTTTAGTTCTCCATGTTAAAATGTTACTTTAGTTCAGGAATCTCCAAACTTGGCAACTTTAAGACTTGTGGACTTCAACTCCCAGAATTCTGCTTTAGTTCTTCATATTTAAAGAAACTACATGACACTGAGCTAAGACTCAATTTCAGCCCTCTGCTCCATTAAAATTAAACGAAAATGAATTAATGCAAATTATCAATAGTTATTTGTTAGTGAACACAATGGACAATGAAGTAAAATAGGTGGTTCATATGTTGGTGGCATTTTGTGTATGTGAAGAGGAGATCTTTTATTTCTTAAAGCTTTATAAAGCTTTAAGTTTCAGGCATTTGGGTATAGTTTTTGTATGCTTCCTACCTCAAAATGATTAATAGATGACAATTTGTGTTAAAGCAATTTCTGGAAACACTCGTAAATTATTTTGTGAGATTTTTGCTCTAAGGTGTTTAGAGTAATCTGTATTGCTCTAGTACTGCTCACTAAAAAAATAATTTTACCAACATTCTTCCATTTTTGGTACAGTTTTCAGTATAAATTAAAGAAGAAAGCCAAGTAATGTAATCAGAAATGCTCTGTTCCTGTATTACATAATAGTTGAGGCAATGGCATAATATTATTGTATCACTGGCAAAATTTACCAAGTTATTTGTTGGTAATTATAACATCAAAATGAATGTAATCCAGATTTTCTCCGTCTAAATTGTATGTAACCCACTCATAGTAACTTCAGCAAGCTAAAAATTCTAGATGTGAAAGAGACTGATCAGGCTGGAAAAGTCTAGTCCAGACTATTAACAGAAGTCTTATTAGATTTTTAAAGATGAAAATGTATAACTCAATAATATATTCCGAGAGCGAAATCTGAGACAGCTAACAAAAGAGATCAACTGATTCATTGCAAGGCAGTTTTCTCTTGTAAGAACCGCTCCAATTTTGAGGGTTTACCTGAACATCACAAGGACATCTATTTGCTATAATGCTGTGTTCAATAATTATTTTATCCCTACTTTGTCCATAGTTATATACCACAGGAAGTAAGATTCATGTGCCTCTGGTATCCATTGAACTTTTTACATCTTTCTTAAACAACGTGATTTGTACTTGTGAGGCAGAATGTTTTGTGAACTCATCCTTGTAATTTGTAAGCCATGTTTTATAGGCCATTTTTTCATGTGAGCCAGGAATTGGGTTTGTTTCACACAGGGTACTAAGCTTTTGGATTCTGTTGGTTGAACAAGTAATGGGAGTTTGATTCCCGCTTTATAGTAAACCATAAATCCTGATTGACAAACCAGTAAATCTGTGCCCAGCTTTGCAGGGGCATTTTGCTTCAGCAAAAATGGATCAAACATTTCATCAAAGCTACTTTTTGAAGCCATATGGTCCCATCACTACTAAGAGTGTAATTATGTGACCACATGACTTCTCTTCCCTTGCACTGGATGCCAAAGGAAAAGGCAGAGAGGAAACTTTTTCTGCAGCAAAGGCCAAACTGCTTCAGCCACGAGCATGTTTGGGCAACTTTTGCAGATCCTCTAGAGAGGCCCACACCACCTGCCAAGCCCTTCTAGCTTACAAACCCACCATTTTTCTTCCTCTAGATTGCTCAGTAGAAGCTGTGGAAGAGGCAAGCATTGCATCCTCATGGCACTCCCCCATGGAAGGGGTGTGGAGTTTGTTGTAAAGGAAGAAAACAAGGTGGATGACATGCAGCACACCCACAGGTGCTGTGAAAAGGTCTCTGCCTCATAGAACATAAAATAATAAAATTGGAAGGGACCTTGGAGGTCATCTAGTCCAACCCCCTGCTCAAGCAGGAGAGTCTATACCATTTCAGACAAATGGCTGTCCGGTCTCTTCTTGAAAGCCTCCAGAGATGGGACACCCAGAACTTCTGCAAGCAAGTTGTTCCACTGATTGCTTGTTCCCACAGTTAGGAAATTTCTCCTTAGTTCTAAGTTGCTTCTCTCCTCGATTAGTTTTCATCCATTGTTTCTTGTCTTGCTTTGGAAAATAGGTTGACACCCTCCTCAGAAACTATTTGGAAAATAGTTTGCCTCCTTATCGAAAGCTTTGTGTGTTGAAACACTTCAGGATTGGAGTTTTGGGGGCAGAGAATCCTTACAGGGAAGAAGCTAAGAAAAGTCTTCCGTTATAGCATTGCCTGGAGTTGCTTTGCAGCAATGAATCCGTTCGGTCTGGCAAAATTGTATCAATTTAGATCTTATATTTGAGGCTGATTTTAACAGTGTTATTGTAATGTAGGTACTGATGAGTCAATATGAAACGTTTGCACCTACCTCTGTTCGTCTTTTGGTTATATTGTTTAAATTATTGAAAGGGACTACTTTTTTAAATCTTATCAAATCAAAATGGCCAACAGCTTTATCAAAGTGAATTTTGTATTGCTTGACACAAACCCACAAACCTGCCAGGTGGAAGCAACCAGAACCACACATGAAGAGTCTTAGCAGTAGTTTTATTGCTGGTCCCCTATGTTACAAGAATCTTGCCAGATTGGTTGTATTTGTTATGTATGCAGGTTTGAATGTCATTGGTTAAGTTTGAACTGTTCTTGTAAAATGTCAGAAATGATTGGTTTAAAAAGTGCGGGAAAACCCTGCACTCTGATTGGCTGGCAACTGCGGCTGCTGGCTATAAGTAGCAGCCACAGACCAGCCAAATCGGGTCTGTTATGAGCTGTAGTCACTAATAAACTCTTCACTGAAGCACTCCGAGTCTGACTCTTCATGCAAATCTAACAGTATTCCCTTGGGAACAGCAAGATAAGGCTTCAAGAATTTTGGGGAGGTTTGGCCTATGCTGCTTACTGCAGTGCAATGATTCTAAACCTAGTCCTCTCTTGACTCTTCCTCCAGTCTTGCTGTTTTGTAATTCCACCACAAAACCTCAATGACTAGATGTACATCTGCTTCTCGGAAGCAAAGAAAACACACTCCGGCTTGGTGCAATACAGATTTCAATACTGTATTACCTGATATTGATTATCCATCCAATAATTATGAGTGGAAGAAATTGTGTCTTAATGTGAGATGTGAACTGAGCCAATATAAGGCTCACTATTTAACTGCATATCTTGGGGCTGCAGATTGCTTTAGCTTGATGGCTGTAAACTGAATTCCTGAATTCCTCCATTTAAAAAGGACCGTATTTGAATTTACGCTAAATGATATGAAAGTACTGCTTCCAGAATTCTTGTTCAGTGACACTTATTAACCTTTACAAGCTGTTAGTCAATGATGCATTCTTTAAGCAATAAACAGAACATGTGAATGGACTTCTACCAGTAATGCCAACCATATACTTTAGGTAAAGCATAAGTATTGGAACAATCTTGCCAAACTCTTTGGATGGAGTTAATATCATTGCTGTTCATATAATGTGCCAAAATTGGTTAGCTTTATTCATATTTGCAATCAGGGATTAATTTCAAAGCAAAGATTTCTGCTGGAAATCCATTAAACCTAATACAGTAGCTGTTACATCTGGTGTGAGACTCACAGAGCCAAACTGCATAATTTAAAAAAAAAATCAGGATTTGGGCTTTCTTTCTTGCTGCCTGTAGATATAGGCTTTTCTGTCAAACCCTGTTTGTGGGATGTCTGTTTCATCCTACTTTATGTTTGCTTTGTACATTTATGTCAAGATAACCCGCCTCAACAATCAAAGCGCTAATTAGGGACAGCACAGCGCAATTTAAAGATCATGAACGAAACAAATCATAGGTTATAAGCTGTAAAACTGCTTATTTAATAAATGTCATGTAACGTGGTTTTACCTTGATGAAACCAAATTTTATCACTCTCCTTTTTCACAGAACTATAAAAGGGGACCCTATTAGTTCATCTAATCCAGGGGTGGCGAACACGCGGCTCTCGAGCCGCATGCGGCTTCCGGCCAAAATGAATGCGGCTCTTTGCCTCTTATATTATTATTATATTATTATTATATTATATTATTTTGTATACTGTGGCTCTTTGCCAAGTTTGGATTTTGTTATGCTGCTTCTGAGGAGGGATCTCTGAGGAGAGATTTCCGAGCGCGTAGTCCCGCCCCCGGCTGCGTCATCCCGTCTCCCATCCCTCGGAAACAACTGCACGGGCCAGCGAGCGTGGTGTGGCTCTCTGACTCTCACAGTTTAAAATTGTGGCTCTTTGTGTCAAACTTGTTCGCCACCCCTGATCTAATCCATCTCCCTGCTTGATCCAGGAATCTAAATTCCCTTTGGTAGAGGCCATCTAGCCCCCCCTGCCCCCTTGTGTTTTTTTTTGCTGAGCAGACTGCTCCACTGCTCCATAGTTTTTAGCCCTCCCAATATTATGGTAATTCCCAAACTCCTATCTTTTTATTCATCCCATTGGTCCCTTATCCTGTTCTCAGTTTTCTGTTATTTCTCACAAACTTCTCTTCTGCAGGGTAAACATATCAAACAGCTATGCAACTTTAACTGTACAGGTGAAACTCGAAAAATTAGAATATTGTGCAAAAGTTCATTTATTTCAGTAATGCAACTTAAAAGGTGAAACTAATATATGAGATACTCATTACATGCAAAGCAAGATCGTCCAAGCCGTGATTTGCCATCATTGTGGTGATTATGGCTTACAGCTCATGAAAACCCCAAATCCACAATCTCAGAAAATTAGAATATTACATGCAATCAATAAAACAAGGATTGTACATAGAACAATATCGGACCTCTGAAAAGTATAAGCATGCATATGTACTCAGTGCTTGGTTTGGGCCCCTTTTGCAGCAATTACTGCCTCAATGTGGCGTGGCATGGAAGCTATCAGCCTGTGGCACTGCTGAGGTGTTATGGAAGACCAGGATGCTTCAATAGCAGCCTTCAGCTCTTCTGCATTGTTCGGTCCCATGTCTCTCATCTTTCTCTTGGCAATGCCCCATAGATTGTCTATGAGGTTCAGGTCAGGCGAGTTTGCTGGCCAATCAAGCACAGTAATCCCATGGTCATTGGAACCAGGTTTTGGTGCTTTTGGCAGTGTGGGCAGGTGCCAAGTCCTGCTGGAAAATGAAGTCAGCATCCCCATAAAGCTCATCTGTGGAAGGAAGCATGAAGTGCTCCAAAATCTCCTGGTAAACACCTGCGTTGACCCTGGACTTAATGAAGCACAGTGGACCAACACCAGCAGATCGACGCAGACTGTGGAAACTTCACACTGGACTTCAAGCATCTTGCAGTGTGTGCCTCTCCAGTCTTCCTCCAGACTCTGGGTCCTTGGTTTCTAAATGAGATGCAAAAGTTGCTCTCATCAGAAAAGAGGACTTTGGACCACTAAGCAACAGACCAGGTCTGTTTTTCTTTAGCTCAGGTAAGACACTTCTGATGACATTTGAAGCCCATGTCCAGGATCCGTCTGTGTGTGGTGGCTCTTGATGCACTGACTCCAGCCTCAGTCCACTCCTTGTGAAAGTCCCCAACACTTTTGAATGGCCTTTTCCTGACAATCCTCTCCAGGCTGCAGTCATCCCTGCTGCTTGTGCACCTTTTTCTTCCACACTTTCCCCTTCCACATAACTTTCTATTCATGTGCTTTGATACAGCACTTTGGGAACATCCAACTTCTTTTGCAATTACCTTTTGAGGCTTTCCCTCCTTAGGGAGGGTGTCAATGATGGTTTTCTGCACAACTGTCAGGTCAGCAATCTTTCCCATGATTGTGATTCCTACTGAACCAGACTGAGAGACCATTTAAAGTTTCAGGAACCCTTTGCAGGTGTTATAGTTTAATTAGCTGATTAGAGTGGGACACTTTGAGCCTAGAATATTGCACCTTTTCACAATATTCTAATTTTCTGAGATTGTGGATTTGGGGTTTTCATGAGCTGTAAGCCATAATCATCACAATTATGACAAATCATGGCTTGAACTTGAACATAATCATCACAATTATGACAAATCATGGCTTTGCATGTAATGAGTCTATCTCATATATTAGTTTCACCTTTTAAGTTGCATTACTGAAATAAATGATATTTTGCACGATATTCTAATTTTTTGAGTTTCACCTGTATAACACAGGACTTGCCTGCCAAACACCTTACCATCCTGGTAGCTCTCCTGCGAACATGTTCCAATAATAGAACAATCTACCTCTCATAATCTGGACACAGTATTTTCATTCATGCAGCCCAAATTTTTATTGGTTTTTAAAACTGTTGCAGCATACCGTATGTGTTAAGTTTGCATGAAGAGTCAAACGCGGGGAACTTCAGTAAAGAGTTTATTCAGTGACTACAGCTCGAATGGACCTGAGTTGGCTGGGCTACGGCTGCCTCTTATAGCCTGCAGCCATAGTTGCCAGCCAATGGGAGTGCAGGGTTTCTTCCCGCACTATTTAAACCAATACCATTTAATATTTTACAAGAACAGTTCAAATAAACCAATAACATTCAAACCTACATACATAACACCCCTCCCCACTAGGTTCAGTCCATACCAAACCCCAACCTATCTAATGTATTCCTTTAAATAGGTGGGGCTCTTACGTGTACGTTGAGACCTTCGTGGTTCAGAAGTTTTAAGGTTCTCACCCAGTGAGAGGGGAAATGTGTCTGCTGACATTTCTCTGCTGGGACTTCCTGTGAAAGGAGACCCTGTTAGACTGCTAGAATCTGGTCTTTCCTCCCAACGCATCTCCATTCCAGTGTCAGCACCCAAGTCAGGTAGTGATGTGCAATCTTCCACTTCTAAGGATGGATCTTGGCATTGTGACAGGGTTCGGGATGGTTCCTGTCGTAATGGCCCGCTACATATGGGGTTGATTCTTGCTTGCTGATTTTCCTCCTGTTCCTTCCCTTCCCCCCTAGAAGTGACATCAGGTGAGGGAACCAGAGAGAGACAGGGCGATGTTCCTGAGGGAACCTGGATCTAAGTTGATCAATGTGCCTGCTCCAGAGGAGTCCATCCTCTGTTTGTACCCTGTAAGAACGAGGGCCAGTGATGTGAGTTATTTCAGCAGGAATCCACAGAGGTTCACCTATAAGGTTCTTAGCATACACAGAATCACCCACACTGAAAGTGAACTTTGGAAGTGGAATCCAGTGTGCGTTGGGTGTGTAAGTGGGATGAAGGCGGTCAAGGGAAGACCTAAGTTTCCTACCCATCAACAACTCTGCTGGGGATAAGTTATTTGATGGGCTAGGAGTGATGTGCTGAACACTAAGAAGTTTTTCAAGCTTCTCAGTGATGTCCCCAGGACCCAGCTGCTGGAGCTTCTCTTTGGTAAAGCGTACCATGCGTTCAGCCTGGCCATTAGCCGAAGGGTGCCCAGGGGCTGTCAGGGCATGTCTGATATCCTGTTGTGCTAGAAAGGATTCAAAAATGTTAGATGTGAATTGAGGGCCATTGTCAGAGACAAGAACATCAGGTAACCCATGGGTTACAAACAGTTTTCTGAGCTGCTTGATGACAGCATCAGTTGTGGTGGATGTCATGGGAAATACCTCGAGCCATTTGGAATATGCATCTACTATAACCAGAAAAGTGTGCCCTCTAGTAGGACCTGCAGAAATCAATGTGGATCCTAGACCACGGGCCCCTAGGACATTCCCATTCCTGTGTGGGGGGTGAGGTGGGGCAGGCCTGACTACCTGGCAATTGGGACAAGATGCAACCCAGTTTTCAACCATTTTGTCAATACCTGGCCACCATACATAACTCCTGGCCAATCCCTTCATCCTTACAAGACCAGGATGACCCTCATGTAACATTTCCAAAACCTCTCTTTGCAGTTTTGCAGGAATAACCACCCTGTTACCCCACAAAATACATCCTCTTAATACAGATAATTCAGTTTGCCTGGACTTAAAAGGTTGGGCAAGGTGAGGTAGATCTTGAAGAGGCCAACCTTTCTTAATCCAGCCTATAACAGGAGCCAACACAGTGTCTTTGGCAGTCTCTCTGGCAATCTCAGCAGCATGAACTGGAAGCTTAGCAACAGTTTCTAGGAAAAAGGTGTGTGTTTCAGGTTCAAAGTCCTCCTTGTGGCAAGGCAGTGGGCAACGACTCAGTGCATCAGCATGTCCAATGTCCTTGCCAGGCCTGTGAATCAGTTTGTATGAATAAGCTGCAAGAAATTCAGTCCACCTCAGCATTCTTGGTGACAGGATAATAGGTGTAGGTTTGTCTCCTGCCACAATGCCTAATAAAGGTTTGTGATCTGTAACAATGGTAAATGACCTGCCATACAGATATTCATGAAATTTCTTGACAGCTGCAACAACTGTCAATGCCTCTTTGTCCAGTTGGCTATAATTCCTCTCTGCTTTGGTCAAAGTGCGAGAGTAAAATGCAATAGGGGCTTCTTTCCCACTGGGAAGCCTGTGGTTCAAAACGCCCCCCACTCCAAAAGGGGATGCATCACAAGTCAGTACAACAGGCAAATTCTCAGAGAATTGTATCAATTCAGCATCAGATGTGATTAGTCTCTTAATATTGTTAAATGCTGATTGTTCCTTCCTCCCCCAGATCCAAACAGCTTTTTTATCAAGCAATCTGTGCAAAAGTTCAGCAATGGATGCCTTTTGAGGTAGAAACATGTGATAAAAATTAATGAGTCCAAGGAAGGCTTGCAAATCTGTTTTGCATTTAGGTTTAGGGGCTTCTTTGATTGCTTGAACCTTGGCATCAGTAGGGTGGATGCCATGCTTGTCAATCATGTAGCCCAGGAACTCAACCCTGTCTGTTTTAAGTGTGCATTTTTCTTCCTTGACTTTTAACCCTGCTTTTCTGAATCTGGTAAGGACTTCTCTGAGTCTTTCTTGAAGCTGAGTGTCATTTTCAGCAGAGATTAACACATCATCAAAGTAAGGCACTACCCCTGGCAGTCCTTGAAGCATTCTTTCCATAAAACTTTGAAAGATGCCTGGTGCCACGCTTACTCCAAATTGTAACCTTTTACATTTGAAGGCACCTCTGTGAGTCACAATTGTTTGTGCCTCTGCAGTGGCATCATCAACTGTTAATTGTTGATATGCCTGAGCCAAGTCCAGTTTGGCAAATACTGTACCCCTGCCAAGGGAATGGAGCAGATGATGCACAACTGGTACTGGTATGCTCTGCTGCAGCGCATGGTTAAGTGTCCCCTTATAGTCACCACAGATTCTCACTGACCCATCAGCCTTGACTGGTGTGACTATGGGTGTTTCCCATCTGGAGTGGTCAGTGGGCTCTAAACCCTTGAGCAATAAGTTTATCTAATTGTGCATCAATTTTTCCTTTAAAGCAAATGGAACCCTCCTGGGCTTTAAACGAATTGGGGGCACCTTGGGGTCTAGGCTGAAAGTGATAGGGGTCCCCATATACTTGCCCAGTCCTTTTCGCTGAAGACCTCTGGAAACTCAGACTTCAAGGACTCCTCCCATTCAGAGCTGCTCACGTGATTGATGCCAGTCACCTCGATGCCTAGTGGCTTGAACCACTCAAGTCCCAGCAAGCTTGGGCGATCCTTGTCCACGATGGTCAGAGGCAAACGTTTGGTGTGGCCTTTAAACTGCACGTTGAAATCTCTTGCTCCAACTACTGGAATCTTGTTCCCTTGGTAGTCTTTAAGAGTCAGTGCTTGCTTCTGGAAGTGCTTCTTCTGAATGTTGGGAAAGAGTCTGTGAATAGTGTCCCATGACACCATAGATAAATAAGAGCCTGAGTCCACTTCCATTTGGCAAGGCCTTCCTTCAATAAACACCTTCACGTGTACTTTTCTGCTGTTTAAGGGTGAAGAATGACCAATAGTGATTTTTGGTGAGTTTCATTCTTGCCATTTGCTTCTGAATTTCGCCCCATCTTTTCCAGGAAATTGTTGGGCTTAAAGTCTTTGTCAGGAAATTTCTTCCTACTAGGTGGAGTTCTGGATGATTTGCAGACTCTGGCTAGGTGACCCCTTTTCTCACAACCTAGGCAGATGGTGTCTAAGAACTTGCATTCAGTCGGGGTGGCCCCCTCCACAGCCTCTGCAATAATTTTCTTGCCTCTTTCTCCCAGGGTCTTTCCTTTTCTTCTCCATTCTGAGTCTAAAAATCCCTTCCTCCACCTCACTGCAATCTGAATCAGAGTCTATTTGTTCGCAATGGGCTGTTGTGGATTTTTCCACATCAGAATGGCTTGAGGCCTGGCTTGAGGCCTTGTTAATCTTTTCATGGCGCTGCTGAGGACTTGGTGGCACCCCCAATGTCCCTTAAACTTGCCACGAAGTCATTTACATTCTCGCTTTCCCCTTGATCCGATGGTAAAATTTGTCTCTTAATGAGGCACGATACTTGGCGTAATGGGCTCTTAAAATCTTCTCCAAATCAGGACATTCCATTACCTTCAGTTCTGCAGCTCCCTCTTTCGCCATCTTGAAGACTGCGGACCGCAGTGCGTGAGAAATACCGCCCTCTTCTCTCTCGGGAATGTCGGTGCGTTTCCTTCCAGGTACATCTGGAAGCGATCCGCATCGATTCCCAGTCTTCCGCCGGATCGAAGGGGCTGGGGGGTGTTCAGTGCAGCCATCTCGCTCTTCTGCTTGTCTTTCGCATCGTCTTCTCTTCAGGGAAATCCCACCTTCGTTGCCAGTGTTACGTTTGCATGAAGTGTCAAACGCAGGGAACTTCAGTAAAGAGTTTATTCAGTGACTACAGCTCGAATGGACCCGAGTTGGCTGGCTACGGCTGCCTCTTATAGCCTGCAGCCGTAGTTGCCAGCCAATGGGAGTGCAGGGTTTCTTCCCGCACTATTTAAACCATTACCATTTAACATTTTACAAGAACAGTTCAAATAAACCAATAACATTCAAACCTACATACATAACAGTATGCTTGTAATCAGCTGGTGGTCCACTAGTATTCTTTCTTATACATCTTCCCATTCCTGGACTTCCCAGTCCAGGTATGGATTTTAGACATATCACATGTCTAAAACATTCTTTGGATTTGGTCCAAAGCACTGACTGAAGCAGAATCACTTGTGGACCATCACAATTTTCCTGGAGCATAATACTCTCTAGCTATGTTTACACACCTTGTCCAAAAGGTTATCAGGATTATTTTATCAACTACTTTACTGAAAGATATATTAGTTCCAAAATATTCCCTAAATCTATCAAGCTTCTTACTGGCTCCTAAAATAGTTAAATGTAGTCTAAGTTTGCTTTTGACAATCCCTGCTAGCTCCTAGTAATTGTAGCATTATGTTTCAAGTGCTCACAGATATTCAGCTTGACATTCTAGTACCTTTTCTAGTTCAGATTCTGGATGACTGTAATTTTCTGAATGTTCCTTCTACTCTTTATATATATATATATATATATATATATATATATATATATATATATATATATATATCAGAACAATGATTGCAGTTATTGTCTTCTGGCACCTCAACAGTTCTCCAAGAGATTGTTTATTTATTTATTGAATTTGTAGACCATTCTAGATGACTCTGGGCAGCTTTACAAAATTATAGCAGCAATAAATACAGAATTATTTTCAAATAATTCATTGGTTCTGGGGTAATCTCTGCTGTGTTTTTCAACACTTTGGGGATATAATTCATCTGGCTCTGGGGACTTGAATTCATTAAAGGAGCAAAGTAGGTTTTTATATATCATTATTAAGGCTATGCTGCACATTGTCCATTTATTTATTTATTTATTTATTTATTTATTTATTTATTTATTCAACTTGTATGCCGCCCTATTCCCTAAGGACTCAGGGCGGCGAACATTAAAACAGAGAAAAATTTACAATAATTTTCTCAATTGTCTTTGTGTAAGAAAAAATAGACAACATTGACAGTTCTGTCTTCATCCAATTCTTGATTGCTATGATGCCCACATTTCACTATGCAATAAATCAACAGCCTCTTTGACATGTCTTTTATTTTGAACATAGCCCCAAATTCTCCCTTACACTCTCTCTCTCTCTCTCTCTCTCTCTCTCTCTCTCTCTCTCTCTCTCATATATATATATATATATATATATATATATATATATATATCAACAGGCTGTGTGTATTGATCTGTGTGTCAGGCTTTCACAGCCATTTCTGTTTTAAATTTGGTGCCAGCCTCGTGCTTTGTTAGAATGGTTTTTCTTCATCCTGATTGGTTGGGAGTCTTGGTCTGTGTTTATTGGTCTTGGAGTTTGCTGTGTTCTGCTTGATTGGTGTTTCTAATATCTTCTGTCTGTTTTGTAGCATTTTTGTCTTGATTAGCTGGCAACATTGTGTTTTATGTATTGGGGAATTTTAGCGTGGCTTGGCTTTGGGTGAATGGCTGGCTATCATTTATTAGGAAGCTAGGTTTCATCTGGGTGGCTGGCTGGGGTGTGTTTCTATCTGAACTTTGGCTTTTCTGAATCTTTACCTACAAGATCTAGCTACCAGTTGGTATTTTTCCATAGTTACGTGTTTCTATTTATGTCTTCATTTTGCTTCTTGGGCTGTTAGAAAACATACTACTCACCCTTGCAAATCTTTTTAAAAAAAATTATTTTAACTTCTCACAAGATTGATTTGTATTTTATTTTCAGCATCTAATTTCTTGGGTTTCCCAGGCTGTTTATCCTTTAGATCTTCAAACCATAGCATCCTTACCACCTTCATTAAAATCTGTTTTTTCTGTCCTATTGGTCTATTTTATATCCATGAACCTGTTCTTTTTTGGTCCAACATAGCTAACTTTATTTCTTTCTCTACTTTCTGAAACTTGAAATTGTCAGCAAGAAAGATAAGACTTGGGAGCTCCCATACCTAGCTTAGTTAATTTTCTAGCATGAATCATTAGTTGATGTTTTCCATTACTATTATAGATGGTTTTCTGAGAACTGGATGAATGCCATGTGAACATTTTTCTACTTGGGTAGGTAGCCTATAGTAATCTCCCACAGTAGCATCATTTCCAGCTTCTTCACTCAATTTCCCTTTTCATTGATTGGGTCTTTTTCTTTCTTCATTTAACATTTGATATTCCAATTATGATTCTCATTTCAATATCATGGTAACTATTAGGTCATGCCTGTTTTCTTCTGTAATGATTTCTGGTTCTACTTGTTATTCACTCTATGTAGTACTTGTATACACAGACATCGGAAATAAGGGATGTCACAGTTAGCTGGTCTCCCTACTGCTTATTGCTGAGGATTTCTGAATATCCTTCCCTGGTCTTTTCCATTATTATGTACAGCTGTGTCCTTAAATCCCCCATGTTTCTGTTCTAGAATTTGGGCTTGTTTCTGTCCTGATTCTAATTTAATTTAACACACCCACCCACACATAGCTTTTGCCAAATACATCATTCCTCTCCCCAACTTTTGTGAGCTGCCACCCATGCCTGCCCAAGAATCCTATACATTCATAGTCTAGGACATGGTATAGGAATCAAAATGTCAGGCCAAAGAATCAGGACCATCTGCTAGTTTGCTGCACAGAATATTTATTCATGCCTATACACAAGAATCTGGTCAACTAACATTCAACACTAAACAGATGCCAAATAAGGGTCATTGGAATTCAGGAATGGTTAGACATGGATTGTTTGTGGCAACGTAACAACTCTAAGCCGATGACACATTTAAGTCTGTCTTCCGGCTTTGCCTGCTCTTCTCCTACATAAAACTTTTCTTGGCAACTTAATCTTCTCTGCTAGTTGTTCATTTCCAGGATCCTCCTTTTTCTTCATGTCCCTTGACTCTCAATGGAGCAGATGATAAGCATACTATTAACACCTCTAGCTACTTTACCTTCTTACCCAGGGCTTTACAACACTTGTAATGTTTTGTAATGATTGCCTTTGTCTAGCAGTGTTCTTTGTCCCCTCAGAAATAAGCAGGGATGCATACCTATCAGTTGAGTTTAATGGCCCTTCGTAACCTTTGCATCATGACATAAATTATGTGTATCGACACACTTCTCACAATAACTTATACCTCTCACCATAGGGAGTCTACCACAATCACCACACTTCCACCCCCACCCCCACTTAGTAGACATGTTTGCTCTCCTTGATCTCTGCAGGGTAGAAAGTCTCTTCCATTGTTCCAGAGATTTGGGAAGGATTAACCCATCTCTTGTGAATAGATTATAACTTCCATATACATCCGGAGTATGAACTCCTTTTAGCATGACCTTTTCCACATTTTCTTACCACATGAAATGCGAATAACTAAGATTGGAAGCTGTTCTTCCTCTTTGGGGCCCTTATCTTGGTTTCTGGACAATTTCCTGTATCCTGTCCTCCCATTCTCTTAGCTTTGATGCATTTTGCGCAGTACCTGCATGCTCTTCATCTTCCTTGGTGAACTTTAAAGAAGAAAGGCTGTCCTCCATTGTTTTCACTTTCCATTCTAGCAAGGACAGAAGCTTGCATTTGTAGCTGAGAAGAAAAGAAACATAGCATATACCTGCAAGTCATCTCTTCTGCTCACTGTTCAGTCTTACACAAGTCAGCTTCTTCCTTCTTCTGCTAAATTCTCTTGTAAAAGTTCTGTATTTCTGCTGGCTATCCTGTTTGATCCTTTACTCTTTCTATGGTCCCAAACATATAAAATACTTCATTTATCATGTTCAGGTTTACTAGATAAACTCATGTATTATTTTTTTATGTTTTATAGAAAACTACCATGATAGATGATTGTTATAGCAATTAACTGTAATTTGTCTTCTTAAAAAGAAGTTAGCATCTATGTTTTAAAGTTTAACAAACTCAAGGAATATCTCTACTTAACATATTTGGATAAATTTAAGTGCTGTTTGAAAAATCTGTGAACTTTCAGTTTATTTTCACAACGATGGGAAAAAATCCTATTTATTCTTAACTAGGACAAAACTTTCCAAAACATTTGAGCTCATAACTCTGATTCATTATGGCATCTCAAGTCACAAAATTATTCCCTTGACAACATGTCATGCCAGTTACATCATGCATTCACCAGAGAGTGCAAGAGATCAGGGTTCAGTAGTACCTCCCCAGGCCTCTATTCACTTGAAGAAACAAGTAGAAATTGGGGGGAAACAGCAAATTTAAGGGGGAAGGGTTTAGATTTTTTTTAAAATTATTCCCTCTTTTTTTAAAGAAAGTAATTATCTGCATAGAAAGAGCATCCCGTGAAAAGAATGGATTTCATATGACACTTTGGCTGAATTAATCTTTGCTTTCACCCTTAAGAATGACTGTGACAAGTCTTGAAATTGATCTGTGTCACAAGATTTCCATTAAATTGTCTATCGCCACCTGTCCTGTCCTGCTGAGATGCATAAATGGAAAAGGTGAAGAATAAAACCTTTGCTGCTTTTGTCCTGAGATATGTTGTAGGATATAATGTAACGGTGACCAAAGATCTAATAAAACAACTTGAATGCACTTGACCATTCTGATGTCAAAAATAGGGAAGAAAGCATTTAATGACTGAAGCTCTTTGCACCTTGGCCTAACCCCCATCTAAAACACCTTGGACATCTGAAATGCATCTCCAAAATTCATGATGATGGATGTCATCAACAGCAACATCCATCTCTACCCAGGTTTTAATGTAAAAGCAGGAGTTCAGCCTGGCTAACTTTTAACAAAGTCATTTAGTATAAAAAGTATTCTATTTGTTTCTGAAGATAGGCTCTTTCTTATCCATGTATATTTACAAAGAGCAACTAGATGCAAGTCATTATCTCTCATGAGGCATCCATATATCTTATTGATTAAAATCCTGTCTAATAGTCTTTTTCTTAGCTCAGCATCATGGAGGTAATTCATGATTTCATCATGTCTTCCATAAACTCTATAGCCTTAATTGGCCCAGTGATATTTGACAGGAAGACACTTTCTGAATTTCACATTCTGATTGTGTGGAGTTGGTGACTGAAGGTAGAGGAGATTGACATGGAAAAATAACTTCCAGGCCATTGTTGGATTAGCAATCAATACAATTCTTTTTAAGGATGCTGTCACCAGGTAGACCAGAACAGAAAATAAACTTTGCTGGAAGATTAGAACAATAATTTATTGAAATAGGCTATAATAACAGAGTCTTGCAAGCCTTTATTCTCTACAGTTGGAGATCTGGCTGAAATGGTCTCAATAGACCAGATATCTGTTGTATCTGGATAATTTCTTGAATGTGTTTTTCAGTGAAATTATTGATCTGTAGATTACAGAGATGGTTTGCATAATTGACACTATTGCTCCTAAGTGACTTCCTCCCATCTCCCAGGGACAAATTAGCCTCTTCATTTGCAAAGAAGCTTAAGAGTACTGAAGTAGCATTTGGGGAACACATGGAGAAACTGAGGGCCTTGGTGGCTCAGGCTGTTAATTGCCTGCACTTAAGTTCCAGCTGCCTACAACTGCTGCAGGCTCGAATCCCACCAGGCCCAAGGTTGACTCAGCCTTCCATCCTCTCGGGGTAGGTAAATTGAGGACCCAAGATTGTTGGGGGCAATTAGCTGACCTTGTAAAAATGCCGCTTAGTAATAAGCAGGCATGTACAATGGAATGAAGGCTATTGCTGAGCACACTGGGTTGTATCCCAAAAATTGTAAGCCGCCCTGAGTCTTCGGAGAAGGGCGGCATATAAATGTAATTAAAAAAAACCCTCTAGTATTAGATTAGCTGCTCATCTGAAGGTCTATTTCTTGGTAGTACAGGTACTGAAATATGTTGCATCCATTTTGCCTATACATAAACTCTTCTATATTGTATGACATCTCTCTTGTTAAGGAAGAGTAGAAACTGAAAATAGTGCTGGATGACTAATGTTTAACATCTTGACTGATGTTAATGATGTCCTATTCAACATACTTTCTATGCTATATATGACACTTTTGGAGGAGGTCATACAAAACTTTGGAGTGAGATGCCAAGAGAATGCTGATGAATCTGCTCAAGTCATCAAAATAAAAGTTACTAAATTCATTAACTAGGATAAATTTGAACCAGCTAGTCCTGAGAAAGTGGGCAGGCTGTGTGTAAAGCTTCTTGAAAGGGGTATGTGTTTGGGTTCATATGATGGTAAATGTCTCTTTGAGGAGAGAGGTTTCTACTCCTGACTCAAGAGGCCTTTGCTGGATCCAGCCAATCTGGACAATTTTTTTATCAGGTTCCCAACCTTCTTTTTCTAGGGAAGGTTATTTAGAGAGTGGTCAGACTCCAGTTTCAGAAAGCCCTGGGGTAAGCAGGATCTTTGGATTTTGCAGTCAGGATTAAAACTGGATTTTAGCAGTGAGGCAGCTTTGGTTGCATTTGTGGATAAAGTTTGGTGGGCTCAGAAGATAAGATAGTATATGAGTCCTAGCTCCCCATGCTCATGGTCATTCATGACTTAATCACTTCCATTGCAACACATTTTACATGGTGCTGCTCTTGAAGAGCATCTGGAACCCTCAGTTGGTCCTGAATGCAGTGGTGAAGTTAATTGTTATGGGTGTGACCAATTACATCAATATGTCTGGTAGAATTGAGTCCAGAGTTGCAAGAGGGAGGACTGTTTCCCAGGGAGCCAAAGAGGCAATATAGCTTGAAATCTTTGGTATACAGGAAAAGGGCAAAGGGGAACCTGCCCTAGCAGTTCACATGGTACATCATATAATTATGCAGATAAGTGCATTAGTCTGGCAAGATTTCTGCCTACAGGCAGAATAAAGAAACTATTCTGAAGTAACTCCTGTGTCTCTTGGTTTCTTGGGTCTGACAATGTGACACAGCTACTCCATGAGCTGCATTGGCTTCCAATAGGTTTCTAGATACAGGTTATCATCTTTAAAGCCATGTGTGGCATAGGACTGGACAGCTTCCAGGACAGCTTGCCACCCAATAATACTAGTCTGTCTCAAGGATTCTCACCAAGAGGATATTTTCCAGATTACCTCCTTTAAGTATTGTCATCTTATTGTAGGAAGTGACCAGGCTGAGCCTGAGGGAAGGCTCAAGCACGTCATCAGTCTCTAGTCCCTTTGCGCCCATAAGAGATCAGAGTCTAGTCTATCTTGAACTCTACTTATCTACTTATTCCACTTATTTACTGCCAATTTGCTTGGGCCATAATAAAGCGTGTGGTCATTTGAATGGCCTTGGTTCCTGCTTCATTGCACCTGACACTTACAAAACCTAGGAAGTGGGCCTTTTTGGTGGCTACCTCTGCTCTCTAGAACAATCTTCCAGCAACATACAACAGGCCCCAAACCTGTTAGACTTTGCAGAAAGGCAATCGACATGTGTCTGTTTTCCTAGGTGTTTGGGTCTTGGTCCCCTCTTGTGGTTTCCATTTATTTCATTTAGTATACCTTACCTAGCTTTATCTTTCGATGATATAAGGTTAGAATTTGTTTTTGTTTAATGTTTATTTTGCTGTAGGCTACCTGGTGTTGGTTGATTTGGGTGGCTGTATAAATGCAAGAAATGAGGGGGAGAAGGTGCTGATGGAGAGGGAAGATAAAGGAAAGTAGAATTGGATGAGATTGAATCTCTTCTGAAGCAGGAAATCTACAACCTGGACACGTTTTTTGATCCTGAGCTGACCCGAGATTTGCAGATGGGTGACTATGACAAGAAGTGCTGTCACAAAATTATGAGTGCATTACTGTGCTCTGTCCTCAGCAAGGATATCCATGTTCTGATCGTGTCCTGTCTTGACTACTGCAATGTGGTTTACTTGAGGCTATCCTTCAAATGTATGCAAAAGTTGCCACCTGTGCAAGCATCAGAGCTAGGCAGCTAACTAGTGGAAGACACAAGGTTCACATGATTCCCATGCGGAAAGATTTTTGCCAGTGGTTAATTGCTTATTTGACACATTTGTCCCTAAGCTAAGGAATGAATTACCTAAGGATGCTTCCCTTTAGTCAGCTGTTTAATTTTTAATTAATTTAGGATAAATTTTAATGGGTGTTTTTTTAAACTTTTCAAATTCTTTTTTTTTATTGCTAGCAGGCTTGAATGCTCAGTTGTGCAAAAAAACACTGGTTGGCTATACAAATGAATAACTGAATAATATTCCCTATGCTGTTGCCAGTGTATGATATTCTGGACTCATTCAGGCAGTGGCAGTGTGCTATCTAATGCAGTGAACATATAAATCCTTCAGATAAAGCCCCTGAGCTGTGCACATACTAACTTCTGTGCAAGCCAGGGCTCACCACCTCAATATTTTAGACAACAGGCTATCTGAACCAAGGTAATGGTAAGTAGATTTCAGTGGAGGAAGGATCCTATCATTTTCTACCTTGCACAACGCAAGAAGATAGGATGAGAAACAGCATTTTGCTGTATGTTCTCAAAAAATTCTGCCTTCTGCTCTGATAGTAATTGTAGGCACTCTCTCTTTCTCTCTTTTACAATATAAATGTATGCAAGTTAAAGTCTTGCCAATCAGAAAACTGTCATAGAGGTTAGCCTTTTGGGGGGAAAAAGAGCATCAATTACTTAACACCTTAATGTTCCTCCCAGAACATTTAAATTAAATAGGCACTCCATATCAGTGTTCACCTAATTAATCCACACTTTCTAAAGAGAGCTCACATGGCATAACATGCTGTTTGGTTTGTTTGTTTGTTTTAATTTCTCGCTGATTAATGTTCAGGCCTTTCCCTGTGGAGTTATTGCATCTCATTCCTGGGCTTCCCAGGGAAAAAGAGCAACACATTCCTTTATAGCATACCTTGTCTTTCCTTTGTTGTTTTTGAGTATTCAGCAAGTATTAGCTTTCATGAAATGGCTTTATTAGCATTGGGCTTCTCCTTGTAATGCAGTTAAAAGTCTACAGCAATGAAGTCTAAATCCTGCATGAAACACATCCTTGGACGTGCTGTTTGGAATAAGTGTGCAGAAGCATGCAAATTGCAAAAACGAAAAAGTGGAGGTAAAAATACTAGCGAGGATAAAATCGACAGGAATGTATTTTGGTAGTACTGATGGAAAGATGGCCATGTGTGTAACCCACATCTTTAAATTACTAAGCAGTAATTTCTTCATTCTGCAGAGTTGCACATTAGAGTCACAGGCACCACTAATAAAAAGTTATTGACATGTTCATCAAACCTCAACACCAGCTCAGCTTCTTTGCATGAGGCTCCAACATTGAAACTTGAATAAAACTGATAACACTTTTGAAGTGCAGCTGCTATGCAAACAGAAATAGCTAAAAATAAATAAGAAAAAGACTCGCCCTTGATAACCAGGGAAGATATTCAAAAGTTTCTGTGATTTTGATTATTCCTGGCAGAGAAAGGCAACATGGTGTTTTCAGATATTTTGGACTTTAGTTCTCATCAGCTCCAGCCAACGTATGTGATGAGAAGGGATGGTACAAATTGGAATTGAAAACATTTAGAAAGCAGCAGCCTCTGGGCCAAGCTGGATATGATGCTAAATTCATCCTTGCCTTTAATGCACAACAGGCTTTTTAAAAATGAAGCCAGCAACCCTAGGAGGGAGGAAAAATAATTGATGAGTTCCATGGAAAAATAGTACTGTTCTGAATTAAAAGTTACACAGACGTAATATAAAAGAAAGCTATTTGATGTAACAGCTCTTTGGTTTTAAAATTGTTAACTGAATGAATCCAAGATTTTCAGTTCACCTCTGTGAAGAATCAGACCCAGTTAATAAAGGGGTTATGATGTATATTGCGAGATGTTCCCTTTTCTAAGCTGACATTTGAGGTACCCTTTTTAAATGCGACAGTGAAATCCAAAAGGGAGCAAAGATCAAGTTGTGACACATCCCATAGTGGACATTCTAATTGATCTCGTAGATCCTTAGTTAAAATCTAGTGAAATATCAGACTGACAGTGTGTCACCTTTGATTGGAGAGGAAGTTCTGGCCAGAAAGGACAATGGGCCTGACCTAGCGGTGTCAAAACAGAATACAGAGAGTCTGAAGCTGGCATTTGTTATCTCAGAGCTGGAAAATTAATAAGGAACCGGCAGAAGATATTGAAGCCAGAACTATAGCCAGGCCAAGAACTGAAATGGCTCGGTGGCAGACAATAGATAGTATCCATTCAAAGATGAAAACAGAAGCTAGGACCACAGAAATCATTGATCACTAAAGCCAAATTGGCATTAACTGGCATTTGTTGTGAATCAGAGCGAGACAGCAGCCCAAAGCCTGTTGAGCCCCTGACCAGAAGGAAAGCTTCAGGTTAAGCACTCCTGAAGATTCCTCCTTTATCCTTGTGTGGGAATAATGTTTGATTGATGCCAAGATAAGATTTGTAATACAAACAACAATTTAAAAGATTAGATTTTATCACAACCTATCATGGAAAGGAAAGAAAATGAACTAAACTGTCTTCTTATAACCTACCCTGTAGCCAATCATACTTCCATTCAGAACATTTCAGGGCATGTAAACTGAGAATTAAGCTTCTCAAACATTTCACTGGCACCAAACACTGCAAATGTGTTCTTGAATCTAAGCAGTTTGTCTTTCACATGAAAACTCTTTCCTGTCTCCATGTCTGGGGTGCCCCTTTGCCAATTTGCATCCTGATTTCTATCTGACTTTTTGATCCCATATTGCTAATTTGGAATATGACGTAAAATGAATTTGAAATTTTATGCAAACTCTCTTGACGGTTGTCACATATCAACCATAAATTGGAACTGGTAAGTCCATCGTTGAACATCATGATCACTAAACAAGACCGTGACTTGCAATTTTATTGCTGGCTTCTCCATTGACTCCTTGTCAGAAGCCATGTCATGCCCCTGGTGGAGACTGACTCCGAGGAAGAGGAGGAACAGCCAACAGGGAGTGGGAGTGTGGCTCCAGAGGTGGTAGAGGAGGCTGGGGAAGGGCAGAGGCCGGCTGAGCAATCAGAGGAGGATCCAGGCCCATCTCCTATCCATCCCAGGGCATGCAGGCAGAAGAGGATCAGGGAAAAGCATGGTCTCCTCGGGAGGAGAGGAGAGGGCCATGATCCTCCTCAGGGCTTACAGCTGGGAACTATGTATATAAGTGTGTAATTGTGCAGTCAGAATTGCTGGAGTCAAAGTTAGTGTTTCCTTTGAAGGAGGTTTATCTTTGTTGGAGTTCTTCCCAAGTACTTCCCCGATTATCTGTTTGGAACATATAATTACCTATCTTGGTTTGTTTTGGAACTTTCACCAAGATGGTTTGTTCTTGTTTTCCTTTTTGTCTCCTTATTTACTTTTGGGACTTTAAACTGTGACTAATAAAACAGTGAAGTTGAAGGCATTGCCGGACTTTAATTCATGTTTTGGGTTTTGGGTTATTTTGAGAGACTATGTGTTATGTATGCAGAGTTTGAAATGATTGGTTATTGTTGTAAAGTGTTTGAAATTATTGGTTGTAAAAGTGCGGGAAAACCCTGCACTCTGATTGGCTGGCAACCGCGGCAGCCAGCTATAAATAGCTGCCACGGCTGAGCCATTCGAGTCCGTTCTGAGCTGAAAGTCACAATAAAAAAGAGCTGAAGCACTCCGCGTCTTGTCTCTCCATGCAAACTTAACACTGGTGACGAGGGTGGGATTTCCCCAAGGAGAAGACAACGCAGAACGAAGAAAAGCGAGATGGCTGCGCTGAAGACCCCCCCCCAAGCCCCATTCGATCCGAAGAATGAAGACTGGGAGTCGTATGCAGATCGGTTTCAGATGTATTTAGAAGGAAACGATCTGGCCACCATTTCTAAGCAATGGAAGAGAGCGGTTTTTCTCACTTATTGCGATCCTGCAGTCTTCAAGATGGTGAAGGCATTGGCTGCCCCAGCAGACGTGAAGGTAATGGCATGGTCTGATCTGGAAAGACTTTTAAGGGCACACTACACGCCCCAAGTATCGTGCCTCATTAGGAGACACGAGTTTTATCGCCACGATCAGGAAGAAGTCGCGATCAGGAAGAAGTCATCAGTGACTTCGTGGCAAGTTTAAGAAACATTGGGGGTGCGTGCGAATTCAGCGTTTTAGAGGAGGCCATGCACGATCGTTTTGTATTGGGCCTTAAAGACAAGGTCTTGCAGAGCAAATTACTAATGAAACCAAAAATTACACTGAAAGAAGCCATAGATGAAGCAAGCTCAGCAGAAGCCACCAAAACCTCAGGAGCAGCCATGAGAAAGATGAACAAGACCATGGGCCATTCTGATGGTGAAAAGACCACCACAACTCATTTTGATGAACTTGAATCTGAGTCAGAATACAGTGGAGAAGAAGAAGGAATTAACAGACTCAGAATGGTGAGGAATGCAACGACCTGGGAAGAAAGAGGCGAGATTTCCATTGCATAGGTTTTTAATTACATTTATACTTCTCCGGAGACTCAGAGTGACTTACAATTCCACAGGATGCAACCCAGTGTGCTCCTTATTAGCCTTCATTCCATTGAGATGCCTGCAAATTACAAGCATTTTACAAAGCAAAAGCCCCAACAATCTTGGGAACCACCAAAACCCGAGAGGATGGAATCTGAGTCAGAATTCAGTGGTGGGAAAAGAGACTACAGCAGTTGAAGGAATCTGGAACTTGGTGAAGGAATTAACAGCCTGAGCCACCAAGGTTGTGGGGGAAACCACCCCCGCACTGAATGCAAATTCCTGGATGCCATTTGCCTCCGTTGTGAAAAAGGGGCACATTGCAAGAGTGCAAATCATCCAGAACTCCACCCAACAGAAGGAAGTTTGTTGCAAACAACAAAGACAGAGAAGTCAAACCAAACAACACCAGCGAGAAAATGGGGTGCAGCACAGAAGCAAATGGAAAAAATGAAACTCATCGAACAGTAACTATTGGTCATTCCTCTTCATTAAATAATAGGAAAGTGCATGTCAAGGTACTTATTGAGGGAAGACCTTGCCAAATGGAAGTGGACTCAGGTTCATACCTATCCATGGTGTCATGGGACACTATTCAAAGACTAATACCAGACATTCAAAGTCTCATTTCAAAAGCACTAACTCTTAAAGACTACCAACAAGATTCCAGTAGTTGGAACAAGAGAATTCAACGTGAAATTCAAAGGCCACATCAAGCCTACCACTGACCATCGTAGATAAAGATCCCCAAGTTTGCTGGGACTGGAGTGGTTCAACCGCTGGGCATGAAACTGGCATCAATCACGTGAGCAACACTGATTGGGAAGAATCATTGAAGTCTGAGTTTCCAGAGGTCTTCAGCGATGGATTAGGCAAGTACTTGGGGACCCCTATCACTTTTAACCTAGATCCCAAGGTACAACCAATCCACTTAAAACCCAGGAGGTACCATTTGCCTTGAAGGAAAAATCGATGAACAATTAGATAAACTAATAGCCCAAGGGGTACTAGAGCCCAAAGACCACTCCAGGTGGGAGACACCCTATTCACCCCAGTCAAGGCTGACGGTTCTGAGAATCTGTGGGGATTACAAGGGGACATTGAACCATGCTTCACAACAGAGCGCATATCCGGTTCCAGTGGTTCATCATTTATAACATTCTCTGGGCACAGTCTTCACCAAACTGGACCTGGTCCAAGCATACCAGCAGTTAAAAGTAGACAATTTAACTGCAGAAGCTCAAACCATTGTAACCCATCGAGGTGCATTCAAATGCAAGAGGTTACAATTCGGAGTAAGTGTGGCGCCAGGCATATTTCAAAGCCTTATGGAGAGGATGCTACAAGGGTTACCTGGGGTGGTGCCTTATTTTGATGATGTTTTAATCTCTGCTGAAAATGACACTCAATTACATGAGAAACTCAGAGAGTCCTGACCAGGTTCAAAAAGCAGGGTTAAAAGTAAAAAAAGAAAAGTGTACACTAAGAACTGACAAAGTAGAATTCTTGGGATATATGATTGATAAACAGGGCATCCACCCACAGAAGCCAAAGTCAGGCAATCAAAAAGCCCCCAGACCAAAATGCAAAACTGACTTGCAAGCATTCCTGGGACTTGTTAATTTCTACCATATGTTTCTACCTCAGAAAGCAACCACTGCAGAACCCTTACATAGATTACTGGATAAAAAATCTGCATGGGTTTGGGGCAGAAAAGAAGAAACTGCATTTAACAATATCAAGAGACTAATCACTTCTGATTGTGTATTGATACAGTTTCTTTTACCTGTATTAACTTGCTGATATACCTTTAGTGTTAACTTGTGGATGCATCCCCAGCGGAGTGGGAGTGGGAGGGAGCCACAGCTCCCAGTGGGAGGCTCCCATTGCTTTTACTCGCACTTCTAAAGCAGAGAGGAACTACAGTCAACTGGACAAAGCTTTGGCAATTTGCAGCAGTCAAGAAGTTCCACGAATCGTCTATGGAAGAAGATTCACCATTGTCACAGATCACAAACCACTTTTGGGAATTGTGGCAGGAGATGACCAACGCCAGTCATCCTGTCACCCAGAATGCTGAGATGGACTGAATTCCTTGCTGCTTATTCATATAAACTTATCCATAGACCTGGAAAAGACATTGGACGCAGATGCTTTGAGTGCTGCCCACTTCCTGCACTGAGGACCCTGCTCCTGAAACTTACACCTTTTTCTAGAAACTGTTGCCAAGCTTCCAGTCCATGCTGCTCAAATTGCTAGAGAAACTGCCAAAGACACTTTATTGGCTCCTGTTGTGGGCTGGTTGGTTAAGATCTACCTCAGGTTCCCAACCTTTCAAATCAGACAAACTGAATTATCTGTCTTAAGGGGATGTATTTGTGGGGTAACAGAGTGGTTATTCCTGCAAAACTTCAAAAGAGGTCTTGGAAATGTTACATGAGGTCATCCGGATTGTCAGAATGAAGGGATTGGCCAGGAGTTATGTATGGTGGCCAGGTATAGACAAAATGGTTGAAAACTGGGTTGCATCCTGTCCAAACTGTCAGGAAGTCAGGCCTGCCCCACCTCTCGCCCCCATACAGGAATGGGAATGTCCTAGGGGCCCATGGTCCAGGATTCATATTGATTTTGCTGGCCCTACCAGAGGCACACTTTCTCATTGTGGTAGATGCATACTCCAGATGGTTGGAGGTTATTCCCATGGCCTCCACCACAGCTGAGGCTGTTATCAAACAGCAAGAAACTTTTGTAACATATGGCCTACCTGACAATGGTCCTCAATTTACTGCTAACCTTTTGAATCATATCTAGCACAACAGGGTATCAGACACGCCCTTACAGCCCCTGGGCATCCTTCGACTAACGGCCGGGCTGAAGCATGGTACGTTTTACTAAGAGAAACTCCAACAATTGGGTCCAGGGGACATCACTGAGAAAGTTGAAAAACTACTCAGTATCAACACATCACTCCTAACCCATCCACTAATTTAACTCCAGCCGAGCTTTTGATGGGTAGAAAACTCAGGTCTACCCTGGACCGCCTTCACCCACTTCTGCACACATTAGATTCCACTAGCAAAACTTGCCAATTCTCCGTGGGTGATTTTGTTTATGCTAAAAACCTTGTAGGTGAACCATTGTGGATTCCTGCAGAGATAACCCAGGTTACAGGCCCCAGGTCTTACAGGGTTCAAACTGAGGATGGTGCCTTGTGGAGTAGGCACATAGACCAGTTACGGTCCAGTGCCTCTGGAGCATCGCCCTTGCTCCTCTCTGGACTTCATCCCACAGCCTTTTCTAGGGGGAAGGGGAGATAATGGAGGTAATGAGCAAGTAAGAATCAACCCCATGTGTAGAGCTAACTGACAGGAACCATCCCAAACCCTGTCACAGTCCCAACAACCATTTTTACAAATGGAGGATTGCACATCATTACCAGACTTAGAGGATAACACTGGGTTGGAAATAGATTGGGAGGAGACCAGGTTGTAGTAACCAAACAGGTTCTACCAGTACAAGAAATCCTAATAAGGGAATGTTGGCAGATACATTTCCTTCCTCACAAGTGAGATTCCCAAAACACCTGAACCATGAGTCTCAGCGTACCGTAAGAGCCCCACCTATTTACAAGAGTATATTAGATAGATGGGGTTTGAGTATGGAGGGGTGTTATGTATGCAGAATTTGAAATGATTGGTTATTGTTGTAAAGTGTTTGAAATCATTGGTTGTAAAAGTGCGGGAAAACCTTGCACTCTGATTAGCTGGCAGCCGCGGCAGCCGGCTATAAATAGCTGCTGTGGCTGAGCCATTCGGGTCCGTTCTGAGCTGAAAGTCACAATAAAAAAGAGCTGAAGCACTCCGCGTCTTGTCTCTCCATGCAAACTTAACACTACGGGTCATCACAAGCCAGCTATGGCATGTGCAAATGGTGATCATGTGCTGCGATGGTTTTTAAATGTCTGCCAATTGAGAAGTGCCCTAATCTTGATCATATGATTGGGTGGGGGTGTGCTAGGACAGCCATAGATCTGAAGAGTGGTTGTAAAGTTACTTTTTCAGCACCATTGTAATTTTGAGCAATTGCTTTTGTTAAGTGAGGAGGTCTGCCTGAAATATCCTTTCTCCTTAGAACTTATCACAGACTATTTAACAGAATAACAGAGTTGGAAGGGGCCTTGGAGATTTTCTAGTCCAACCCCCTGCTCAAGCAGAAAATCCTATACCTGTGATGGCGAACCTATGGCAGAACCCACTCTGTGTGCATGCCAGCCGTCGCCCCAGCCCAGCTCCACAGTGCATGCACATGCACCTCCCACCAGCCAGCTGGCCTTGGGTCTCTGCTGCACATGCAGGGGGGCATGATCTCCCCTGATCTCCCCTGATCTCCACAGTTTCCCCCCAGCGTGCCCTACCTTTCTTCCCTCAGTGTGCCCTAGCTTTCTCCTGCATTTCTGCCACCCATGCCTTCCCCGATCTCTGCAGGTGCCTCTCTGTGGAAGAAATGGAGGAGAAAGCTAGGGCACACTGGGGGGAGAAACTGCGTGAGGCACCCCCACGCCCCGTTTTGGGCCTGAAAAGCCTCCTGCACCAACCTGGAAACCAAAATGGAGGCTGGGGGCCAGGGCACATGCGTGGGGGGTGGGTCCTCATGTGCAGGGACTGTGTGTGCATGCATGGGGGTGGGATGCATTCACAGGGGCATTCGCGAGCATGCGCACTTTGGGCACTTGGCACCAAAAAGGTTAACCATCACTGCCCTATACCATTTCAGATAAATCATTGTCCAATTTCTTCACATTCAAAGCTTGGGAAGAATGAAAGGGACAGAGCAATATAGATATTCTTCCATGGTGCGACATCCATAAAGCAAGATGTCTGGTTCCATGGTGAGGTGCCGCTGCAACTGGTCTCCATGCCTCCAATTCAGCACTTGTCTAATGCATTTCCAAAGGCCACCCAGACTTTCTAGGCGATCTCATTCAGTGTCTGAGGATAAAATCTTTAAAAACACCCAGAGTACAGCCTACTTTATATAATAATATAACACTTTATATAATTTTTATATAAAGCCCACTACTTTATATAATACCCTTTCTTCTGACTCTTTGATTAACCATTCTCACATCTTAGCAACCTCAAGAAATTGTAGCCCTGTTTTACCCAAAGATTCACAAATAGACTTTTCATGAACAAAACAAAACAAAACAAATGGAAAGTATGATAATTGTATGTTGGTTGTCGATAAAATAAGCCTGCACAGAAAAATGTTTATATAGGAAGGATAAAAGGTGGTTATTATTATTTAGAGTGAACAAAATTGTTCCCAAAGTTGCAACAGGATTGCTGATCATCATTAAAATCTGATGCTGTTCCTGGAAACTCACAGATGCATTAATTAAGAATTAGCACACTTTGCTGCGAACTCTGCTATTCAGGCGTCGCATATATTAAACCTTCCACTTGACACCACCATCCATCTGTTCTACTTTCTGGAGACCAGAACCACTTTCCCTCTCTTGCCATGCAAAACTCAGCCCTGATTACACATAGCTTTTTCCTCTCTTCCCCTCCTCTATTCAACATTTTCCCACTGCGTCTTGATTAAATCTAGGTTGCCATACCTTAGGGGGCCCATCAGTTACTTGATGGTATTTATTCAGCACACTGAAAAAAAGGAAACCGAAGAAAGAATAATGTGGCAATTACTTTGACAGTTCATTGTTTGAATCAAATTGTTCAGATGAATGGCGGGCCAAATACTTTGTTTTCTCGGGAGAATCATCTACATTTTGTATACAACTTCGGCTGCTAGCATTTGCTATTTAGATATGTATGTAATCAAAATAGTAGGGGGAGAGACTCTGTTCATTGTTCTCCTCTAGCTTCCTCCCAAGATACCTGCTACACAGTGGAGCGCTGAATGTAGTGAAATGCAGGCTGCAGGATTCAGCAGCTAATCTCATGTTTCCTTTGATGGCTTGTTCAGTGGTTTTATCTGGGCTATTGGAGATGCCAAATCTCTATGGAGATGAATGTGTGAACGGCTCCCTGCTGCAAGATTATAGCCTCGGCATTAATTGACAATTGCAATAATCTCAGAAAGTTGATTTAATTATATACGTAAAATCAGTTTAATTAACCAACTTTGTTATAATAATGATCCATGGACAAATATGCAATTAAATCCAGGTAAAGCCTAGCAAGTCTCTAGAGAACTTATAAATGTACAGCAACTAATCATGGAATCAGTAATTTTCAAATCAACTGGGTGAGAGATCACAAGTGTTATTTCTCTGCTGACCTCTTTGTCAGTTTTCAAGGACAATACATCATCATTGTCATCCTTGAATTTTACAATGTACAACATAAAAATAAAGATAGCCTGTTACTTGCATGAGCTTTATATCCTTATTCCTCAGAGTGACGCAAGAAGGTTTTAAGTCCAGATTTAAAGATTAAAACTCATCCGTCACCCAAAGTGTAGGAGGGAGCCAATTCCAAAGTTGTGGGACTAGGTCCTGAAAAGCACTCAACTTCTAATATGCTGTCAGAGTAGCAGGAACAGTCAAAAGTAGCACAGGAACTGAACAACTAGATTTTGACTGGCAAAAAAGATAGAAAGGAAAGAATACTATAGCACCATGTCCCAAAACCCAGGATTCTCTGGCCTTAGCAAGAGGATACTTTAAATATTGATACTGAATATTTTCCAGGGTTTCAAGATGGCGGATGTGGTGGGAGACCAATCAGCAGGCCTCAGAGACCTACATTGTAATCCACATAGATAATAAGTGGGAGCACTAAGCATGAATGGTTCTTCCCCCCAAATATTGTAAAAATACTAATTTCTTCAGCCTGCAATACTATATATATCTGAAGTATTACCTTCCATACCTTTTAAAGAAAGCTTTAAGATAGTGAAGTTCCAAACTTGAACATTAACAGTCACCTCGCAGCCTGATGGGCGACAAACAAATTTAATAAATAATAATAATTAAGGAATTTATAGAGACCCACTTCCAAAGTGCCTGCATGTTTTTAAAAGATAAATTTGAGTATTTTATCTTGGGTTGTATCTCTGCTTTGCAAAGTTAATTTGGGAATTACTTAAAAAATTACTAATGTAATAACTGCATATCAACAACTGCAAGTGTGTACATCAAAGAGCAACAACTTCTGTGTTGTTTATATTTTTCCCCATAGGAACGCTGAAAAAATATTTAATATTTACAATTTCCGCAACATGATAGTGATGCTCTTGACATTTCACCACATGTTTCAAACAGACAACATGACTTTTTCAAGATTCCTTCTCAAATTTCTCAAAACTCCAGTAAGGATATTTTTTCTATTTAAGTTTCTGATTCACTTTCCTTAAGCTAGTAACAAGTCAAATGAGTATTTAAGGCTATAAAAAGATGGGACATATGAGCTTTTGATAAAACAAAAGGTTTCTCATCAAGAAGAGTTGGAAAGAAGAGTCTCATCCTATTATTTTACAAATGATTAACTACAGGTAGTCCTCAGCTTACAACCATTCATTTAGTGACCGTTCAAAGTTACAACGGCACTGAAAAAAGAGACTTATGACCATTTTTCACACTTAAAACCATTGCAGCATCCCCATGGGCACATGAGCAAAATTTGGATGCTTGGCAACTGGTTCATATTTATGTTGGTTGCAACCTTCTGATAAGCAAAGTCAATGGAGAAGCCAGATCCATTTAACAACCTTGTTACTAACTTAACAACTGCAGGGATTCACTGAATAACTGTGGCAAAAAAATGTCGTAAGAAGGGACAAAATTCACTTAACAACTATCTCATTTAGCAACAGAAGTTTTGGGCTCTATGGTGGTCGTAAGTCATGGACTATCTGTAATATAGGATTCAGTAACACTACACACACCCCTCCACATCCACACCCCTATCCAAGCTCCCTAAAGGTACAAATCAGAGATGGGTATTCAGCAGGTTATGACCAGTTCTGGAGAAGCAGTAGTGGAAATTTTGAGTAGTTCGGAGAACCGGCAAATCCCACCTCTGACTGGAGATTTTACAGTATCCTTTCCCTGCCATGCCCACCCAGCCACGCCCACAGAACCAGTAGTAAAAAAAATTGAATCCCACCACTGGTACAAATAATGCTGCAGATGAATCTCTCACTCTTCAGTTACCGATACACTTAGAAAAAAACTGTTGGAGCCATTTTTCTCAGTCAGCATCTCATTTTCACAAACCCCAGACAATAGATAAGTCTCATAAGAACACCACAGCTAGACACAAGCAAACATGAGCTTTCTGTCAGAATCATTATCACCATAATTCTTTTATGGCAGGTTGCAATTATACACCCTTCTCAGATGGAAAATGGAAGAAAGAGCATTACTTTGATTCTGACATATCTAATTTAAATCCCTTCTAACACAAGATCTTATTCTAGATCTTCCTTCCTTCCTGCCAAACATCATTTATTGAGACATTAGGATAATTGAAACATCCTGCTTGGTCTGACCAATGAAGAAAGTAATAATGAGATTGCCAAGTGATGTTATTGCCTGACAGATCCGCATAGAGGAAATGATTACCATTATCATTAAAAAAATGGATATGTTTTTAATTTTATATGATTTATCCCACCTCAGCCAGAAGCAGTTCTCTTACATTTTTCTGTGAGGGAACAATTGAAATAGCATTTCAAAGAATCTTGGTGATATTATTTGCCTAACTAATTGAAAATTAAGATTGTACTTCAGAGGGCTGATTAGCTTTTGTTGAAGCTCAGTATGTTTTATAGATTAAGCTTAGACAGCCAAGCACAAGTTCTTCTGAGTTCAATGTCATGTCTTCCAAGTAATTAGAAATGCTATGTCCCTTAAATCATATAGTAAGATTTTGTTAGTGGGAGTTTTCTTCTTACTTTTGGATTACAGATAGTCCTTGATTTATACCTATTCATTTAGTGATCATTTGAAGTTACAACAGCACTGAAAAAAGTAATTTATGACAATTTTTCACACTTATGACTATTGCAGCATCCTCATGGATAAGAGATCAAAATTCAGAGGCTTGATAACTGACTCATATTTATGACAGCTTCAGGGTCCTTTTGCAACATCTGGACAAATAGTCAGATGGGGAAGCCAGATTCATTTAACAACCTAACTTAACAACTGCAGTGATCCACTGAACAATTGGGGCAAGAAAGGTGGTAAAATGAGCAAAACTCACTTAACAACTGTCTCGCTTAGCAACTCAATTGTAGTCATAAATCGAGGACTACTTGTATTCTGTTTTTAGATGGAAGGTTTACTCACATCAAGGACATGGTTATTAGCTTCCATTATATTTTCTCCCTTCAAAATTTAACTCCATGCTAACTGAATGTTTGAGGAAGAAAAGAAATCTAGGCTTCTTTACTCCATTGCTTTACTACTACCATACTGCTCACTTGCTCAAAAAAAGTGATGGAAAATCTTTCATCTTTTTTATGGGTAGCAGTTTCCACCGAAAGAACCTCTGGCAATCAGGCCTTTCTATCCCTTTTTTCCCAGGTAGCCTACCTTGAAGGGAGTTACAGGCTTTAATTTATTTTTAATTTAATTTATTGTTGTATTTTTAGCTGTGAGCCGCCCCGAGTCCTTTGTGGAGAGGATATAATCGAATAAATAAATAAATAAATAAATAAATAAATAAATAAAAAAAGGCCGTTAAGATAAAAATCAAATTAAACAACACAATAATCGAAAACATTAAAACTTATGGTAAGCAATATGTCTAAAAATGTTCCGAAGACTGTCCTTTTTGGCCAAATGGCCCCTCACCAATCTTGTTGCCTCATAAACATGTCTTCTGCAGCAGGGGTTGGATTCAAATTTCTTAACAACTGGTTCTGTGGGCGTGGCCTAATTTGTGGGTGTGGCTTAGTGGTCATGTGACTGGCTGGGCATGGCTTGCTGACTGGGCGTGGCTTGGTGGTCACGTGACTGGCTGGGCATGGCTTTTATGTAAATATTGTAAATATTTATGTAAATATTGGATTTTTTATTAAAAAACAGTAACTTTTACCCAAAATCAGGCAAAGCAGGCAGGAAGATTGATTTGCTTTCAGAATCACAGATTCACTCACAGATCTACCTTTCTGCAATCTGCTTTCTGAGCCTGTCACATAAAATTTGTTTGCAAGCAAACTCACAAAATTAACTCACAGCACACCATGTATGTAAATATTGAATTTTTTATTTAAAAAAGAGCAACTTTTACCCAAATCAGGCAAAGCAGGCAGGCAGATTGAGTTGCTTGCAGAATCACAGATTCACTCACAGATCTACCTTTCTGCAATCTGCTGCCTGAGTCTGCACTGAAAAATAGAAGCTTCAGTCCTAAGGTAGATTCAGCTCTGCTCTCAGGCCACTTCTCCTTCCCACAACCCCCTGAATACCACCCTGACTGGGCCTCAGGGTAGCCTTCTGGGTGAAGGCATAGCAGTACAACAGCAATTGATGATTTTCTGCTTTCTAGCTAATCTAAGTCACATGGCACAGCTGATAGTCAGAACAGCTGATCACTGGGGGAAAAAAAGGAAAAATAGCAACTTACCAAAAATTAAGTGAAGGCACAACACAGGCAAGCTGGATGGCACACATGCAAGAAGGAGTGACTGAGCGGGGAGGGGAGGGGTGGGTGGGGAGGGGCCAGCCAGTGGTGCAATTTGCCAGTTCTCTGAACTGTGCAGAATCGTAACCAACCAGTTCTATAGAACCGGTCCAAACAATTAGAATCCCATCCCTGCTCTGCAGGCCTGGTCAGAGGCCTGTGGAGTCTTCCTCTCGTGGCAGCCATGATACCGTCTCTAGGCCAAGATACTGCCATCACTCTTTCTTGGGGTGGTAATCTCTCCCTCTTTTTGAAGGAGTCCAGTCTCCCTTCCTCATAGCTGCTTCTTTTCATTCTCTCTCTCTCTGTGTCCTTTTTTTTTTTTGAGCTGCTCAAATCTGGCATCCTACTCCCCAAGACTTTCACTTTTAACTCCGCCTGCTGGGAACTACATTTCCCAGAAATCTCCTCCAGGGCCCCTTGCTGTCCCAACTCCAGGGACGAGGCTCCAACCAGGGAATGCTGCTAATGGAGCAGGTAGATATGTACAATCCTAGATGCTGGCCCTAAAAACAAGCAAATTATGACCTTGATATTTTTAACCATTAAGTCATTTACAGAACAAAAATAATGGGAATTTTTTGTTCTTGTTCCTGTTGTTCAGTCGCCAATTTGTGACCCCATATATTAGTTTAATAAACCTGTGCTGGAACCATAATGACAAGGTGTAACAAGCTATTCCAAATCAGTTCTTGTTGCATTCAAAGTTTTTTTTTCTTTTTAGAATCCTTATACCGACACATTAATTCTTTCCTACTAATTACTCCAGGAGACAAAACAACTATCACAACTATCCAAAATAATTGCACAATTTATTTACAGGTACACTGCATGAGTGACAAAGAGCATTAGTCAAGCAATTGAATCGTCATATATCCATTTTTCTTAGTTTCTCTAAAGAAAGAGTTTATAAGTAGGGTGCAATTTTTTGGCAGCAATTTTCTCAAGATAGTCGTGAAAAACCTGTATTTTTCAGTAATTTCCTAGCAGGGAATATGACGATCAGAATTCCACCGCAGTGGAGTTGACCTTCTGACTTGACATTTTCGTTACTGTGAACAGCTACTAAGTACTACACTGAAGTTTATTAAGAAGTGTTAGATAAAGCTTCAGGATGAGCCACAGGTATATTGGGCCAACTTTTTGTTGCTTATGAATTGGCCCTTGGAGAAGAATAGAGGAAAGTTTATATATGTCACTAGAATATAAGATAAATCCAAGCCATTTTAAAGGCCATTTATTGCCACCACTAATATTACAGATGTGCTCGAACAGTGGTCTTGTAAATTTTTATGTTTTGGTTCCCTTATGGCTGAATCAGACAAGACAAGCAGGCTATCTGCTTAAAAAGACAATTTTTTCATAAGGCTCATCCACACAGCTCTCTTGCCCCAGCTCTGGAATGGCCTGCTTTCCATTTGTCGAGAACTTGTCCTCACACCTGGGCCACCATCTTGAAGTTGTCTGCTGCTATTGAGGCAAGCTGCAGATGGATCAAGGCAATGTAGGAGAAGACCAGGCTGAACCTGCAGGAGATGTCAAAAGCTTCCTCAATTCTGAGTCCCTTCGTGCCCATAAGAGATCTAAGTCCAGCCACCTTGAATCTCATTGCCTCTGACAATTAGACAATTCCAGTAGACAATTCCATGTACTGACAATTTGCTTTGTCCATTAGTAGTTCAGATTCTTGCAGAGAGTTTTAGCATACAATAAACCTATATTCATTTGAAATGCCAGGACTCCTGATTTCCTATGCTTGACAGGCAATTGGGTAAGAAAATGATGTTTTCCATCAAAAAAAAGGAAGAAACACCCTGTGCGAACCCTCTGTGTTGAATGCTGAGCCCTCTGTGTTGGATGGTTGAGGAGCCTGAAGAGAATAGCAGGACTCCAGATGATCCATTGTATGACCAGCAGGACTCCAGTTGATCCATTGTATCCCACTCAGCCACATGCTTCTATGCCTCTATGGGCTAGTTCTGCTTTGGCCACCACAGAGATCAAATCCATTCTAGCAACCAACATTTTTCTGGTTATACCATGACAAGGTTTATACCAGGAACCTCAATGCAGCCTGTTGCCCCTGTTCAGTAGCATTACGCTGCTAATGTCAGAGTACAAGCAGGAAAGGCAAGATGTGACTTACCTGCTATCTATTATCTGCAACTACATCTACAGTATTTACATCTCTCCCCTCTCTGTACAGACTTCCATGGCTGCTTGGCAGCTGCAGCCTGGATGATGGTGGTGGCAAGGCTCTCTAGGAAATACAAAGGAAAGACCCTTGAAGGACAGAAGACCAGGAAAGGTTCTCAGTTGGGCCGGGAGGCAATCAGCAGAGAAGAAAGCAGTTCCCATTTTTGCTTCCTAAACAGCCATCTAAGGGGCAGCCACTTCATCAAACTGGTTGCCAGTGGTGGGATTCAATTTTTTTTACTACCGGTTCTGTGGGCGTGGCTTGGTGGGCATGGCAGGGGAAGGATACTGTAAAATCTCCAGCCAGAGGTGATATTTGCCGGTTCTCTGAACTACTCAAAATTTCCGCTACCGGTTCTCCAGAACTGGTCAGAACCTGCTGAATACCACCTCTGATTTGTACCTTTAGGGAACTTAGTAAGGATCCCTCTGTAGGGGCAAGAAGTGAGCACAGCCTTTGGGGCTGTATAGATGAGTTCATTGAATTCCAAACTGAACGACTTTGGAACAAAATACCGGCTGATGCATGTAGACACCGAATTAAGAACGACAATGCTTTTGAGCATATGGTTAGCCCAGGTATCTAGTGTCAGTGCTACACAAATTCTCTCACTTGTCATTTGCCCCAAGTTGTCCAAACTTTAAGAGCCTAGCTGAGGACAAAAAAAAGGAATTTCTGTTTTTGCTATTTTTAAAATATTGTATCAGACATTTTTGCTGATCTACACTAAATCAACATTCCAGATCCTCACTTATTTTCTGCCTGCCCTGAACCAGATGATCAAAACATTATGAATCACCCTCTTCTTTTTTTGATTATTCAGTATATTATTCAGTTAAGTTATGCCTTTTGCACATAGAAGGACAAAGAGCTCTCTATTTCTGTTAAGAGTCCTTGGTGGCTCAGGCTGTTAAATGCCTGCTCTTAAGATCTAGCTGTCTACAATTACTGTAGGCTCGAATCCCACCAGGCTCAAGGTTGACTCAGCCTTCCATCCTCTCGGGTAGGTAAATTGAGGACCCAAAATTGTTGGGGGCAATAAGCTGACTTTGTAAAAATGCTGCTTAGTAATAAGCAGGCATATACAATGGAATGAAGGCTATTGCTGAGCACATTGGGTTGTGCTCCAAAAATTGTAAGCCGCCCTGAGTCTTCGGAGAAGGATGGCATATAAATGTAATTAAAAAAAAAAGTTCCCCCCCCAAGAGGCATCCAAAAGAGTGCAGTAGAGGCAAGAAGCAGGAAAATATGCAATTGTTTGTGGTATGAGGAGGAGAGGAGGAAAACCAGTGGCATTCCAAAGATCTGGTCATATCCCCAGCTGCTTGTGAAAGGGATGCAATCCAAATGAGTGGCAGCAGAAGTAGCAAAAATGGTGGGAGATGTCCAGAAGACAAGGAATCATCATGAAGGCTGGCATGAAATAGTAGTGTAGCTCAATGAAGTGAGGCTTGTAGCCCAACACATCCCAGCCAAGAATCGTTGAGATATGGTGTTGGCTTTGCTGGCTGCCCCATCTGGATCTTGACCCGACCAGGACTATGGTGGGTGCTTGACTCTGTGACTTCACTAAAACTGACCAATGTCTGGCCCCTAACAGCATTAACAGGTGGGGCTACTGAAGAATCCTGATCCTATTTCATTGTTCTTTCTTTTTCATTTTAATTGCTGCTGCCCTAAATGTTATACAGCACTCAGAGTCTTTATGGAGTGGAGTGTCTGTCTAAATTTGATAAATAAAAAGTCTTTCAAAGATTCTCTGGCAATAATGGATGCTAAGCCATTGCCTGAGTTGAAACCAGACCGAACTGCTAGCTTCTATTTTGACACTTTATTTATTTATTTATTTATTTATTTATTTATTATTTAGTTAGTTAGTTAGTTTGTCAAGCATGTATGAGAAAACAAGTATAAGTATGAACATAACATATAAACATATAAGTATAAACAGGTATAAGAATATATATAATGAGTACGAATAAATGGGAAACAGTAGGACAGGGACGGTAGGCATCAGGGGTGGGATCCGACGGGGTTAACTACTGGTTTGTGGTGATTTATGATGTTTTATGATGGTTGGTGATTTACGAAGTGTTTTTCTGCATGCTGTGCGCGCCTGTAAATCTTCATCATCAGCATTTGAAATGACACTTTTTTCCTGCTTTTCCACCGCAGCTGTGCCTCACATGGCAGCTGAAGTTGAAAAAGCAGGAAATAAAGATCAGGTAAGAGCCCAGGTGGGCAGGTCAGCCAAAACAGCAGCAGACATAGAACTGGTTCTATGTCTGCTGCTCTTCAGAACTACTGGTTCTACAGAGCTGGACAGAACCGGTAGAAACCCACCCCAGTATGCATGCTGGTGCGCTTATACACGCCCCTTTACAGACCTCTTAGGAATGGAGTTTATATAAAGAGAAGGGCTTTCTGGCTTCTATCTTGATGCTATATCATTAAATTACTAAATTTTCCAAAGCCCTTCTCTCTATATATGCTACACATAAAACAATTATTGTCCAAGGAATACATGTAGTCATCAACTTATGACAATGATTGAACCCAAAATTCTGTTGCTAAATGAGACAGTTGTTAAGTGAGTTTTGCCCCATTTTACAATCTTTTCTTGCCACAATTGTTAAGTTCAATCACTGCAGTTATTAAGTTTGTAACACGGTTGTTAAATGGATCTGGCTTCCCCATTGATTTTGCCAGTCAGAAGGTCTCAAAAGAAGATCACATGACTCTGGGACACGGCAATGGTCATAAACATGAACCATTTGCCAAGCGTCTGAATTTTGATTGTGTGACGATGGGGATGTTGCAATGGTTGTAAGTGTAAAAATGTTCATAAGTCCCTTTTTTCAGTGCCATTGAAACTTTGAACAGTCAATAAATGAACTTCTGTAAGTTGAGGACTACCTGTATTGTACTCTTCTCTGTGTAAAAAACAGAGTTATGACCTTTATTTATTTATTTTATTTATGAGATTTATATGCCGCCCTATCTCCCTGAGGACTCAGGGCGGCTTACGATACTAAAAACAATACAATATAAATATTAAAAAATAATTAAACCAAAAATCTCATAAATCAGTTAAATTTAAAAACAACCACTAAAAAGACCCTCCCCCCATCAGTCCGGGTAGGCTAGTTGGAACAGCCAAGTTTTTAGGCCACGGCACAAAGATCGGAGGTCAGGGGCCACCTGGAGCTCCAGGGGTAGCTGGTTCCAAAGGGTAGGTGCCCCCACAGAGAAGGCCCTAGCCCTGGGGGCCACCAGCCGACATTGCCTGGCTGACGGCACCCTGAGGAGGCCCTGCCAGTGGGAGCGCACAGGGCATCGGGAAGCCATTATTGGAAACAGGGTCTCCTGCAAATACCCCAGTCCAATGCCATGAAGGGCTTTATAGGTCAACACCAGCACCTTGAATCTCAACAATGCCATCTAGAGAGGCTGGGAAAGCATCAAAACTGGAATTCTTCTTCAAAGAAGAGGATTAGGGCAGAAGGATGAAATGTTATGGGAGAACAAATCAAAACCATCCACCACATAGATGAGCCTAGAGTTTACAAGGGTCCACCTAACCAAAATGATTTCAATTTTTAAAAAGTAATCATTTTCCACTTATGTATTATTTCACAAATTAATTCACACCACCCTCATGTTGCAAAGGCTTTATTTTCCATTAAAAGGTTGGGAAATGTTTGTAGATGAATAGAAACACATAAGGCTTCTGCTATGCTGTCTTTATATTCATTCCGCTGATAAGTTCTGAAGTACAGCCATTGGGTCTTCAAATATATCCTATCCACCTAATATGTGAAGGAGGAACCAATAGCATGGAAAAATCCTGCAAAAATAGAACCAGGAAAGCTTTTACAAAGAAAAGCAGATGGAGGACTCTAAGCATTTCTTACTGTTAATCACTTTTCAAAGAAGAAAGGAGGCAATTATGGATATCATTGTTCCTTCTAAAAGAAATTACAAATGTGTGAAAAATAAGGTAGTTATGGATGGAAACAACCATACAGATCACAGTTCACAGCAGTGTTTTTCAAACTTGGCAATTTTAAGATGTGTGGACTTCAACTCCCAGAATTCTCCAGCCAGGATATGGATTCCCAGATGTTATCAAAATGTATGAAAGAATTTTTAAACATATGTGGTTGTTGCTGCCCAGACAACTTTTATTCAGTATACCTGACTAATTTCTTTTCATGGTAGAGATAATGCTACCTTGCCTCATTTTCTACACTAACTTATCATCATGGAAAGATTTCTAATTTTTAAAGCAGTGCTTTAAATATTTAAATATTTTTCAGGCACAAGGATTTTTCAGGATTTCAATATGTATAAACTTTGAAAGGTTCTGTAAACCTTACCCAGGTTATTTGCAGAGAATATACTCAGAGAAATATTGGTATCTATAAATAGTCTGTGGTTAAATCCCATAGCGCCACAGAGGAAATTTTCACTAAAGCTCTGTTCTTTCAAGCCCTTTAAGATGATAGACCAATAATATTTCCCTCTCAAAGTAAACTGTCACCCTTCATAATTACTGAGAGGTTTTATAAATGCTGTTCTGAGGTTGACACTCTAGAGCAGGGTGTCAAACTCACATTGTCATGGCATGGGCATGGCCAGCATGTGATGCATCTGGCCCAGAAGTTTGACACCCCTGCTCTAGAGACCATGGGAAAATAGGAAATTCCCTCAGAATTTATTACAATATGTTTTTGGTGGTAAACCTTTTATGGTGATATACAAATGCTGACAGGAACAATAACAGAATAACAGAGTCTGAGCAAATTGGTTAGGGGGATTTGCTCAGACTGAAGAAGCCACTTGGATAAGCAGAGAAACATTTCAATCCCAAATGGAAAAAAAAGGCCAGTTACTGTGGCTCAGCTTCCAGAAAAGTTCTTATGGACTTTCCTCCATCATTGCCTTATCGACAGAGTCTATTTTCATACTGAGGCTATAAGAGCACATAATTAACATGCTAAGAAATATTTGTCTCATTTCAGTGGCCTTCTTTTATCCTGAGTTTGAACAGTAACAGCATTTCAGTATTCATTTTAATTATTAACATTTGTATCTTTACTGGACATGCTTGCATTGCTGCAAATCGGTTTTGTGAGGAAGAGATGCCTTTAAAAGTCCTGGGATACTTTCAGTAAAAGAAGCCTCATGTTGGGGGGGAAAGTTTCTTTATAAAATTTAGTTTTGGTAGAAATTATCTCCACATCACAAACAATGGACTGTGCTACAGTCACACAGTCACCTTTCAATACAAGGGAGGATGCTCCAATCCATTATATGGCAGACTGACCATTCCATTGATCACTTGACATCATAGGCAACCATACATAGTTATGAAATCCAGAATGTGTCTTGTGATGCACCATACATTTGTCCTTTCACACTTGCGTTGCAAAATCCCATACAAGTATGTAAAGGATTTATTAATTTATTTGCAGGAGTTATATGGTTGTCCATCTCATATGATGACTCAAGGCAGCTCACAACTATCCCTATGGTTAAACTCAACCCAATGCTGGATAGATTACATTTGTCATCAAAATGCACACATTTTTACTTTCAATCTGCCATTGACACCATCGTGGGACATAACTGTTGGGGTTGATCATTGTACATCGTGATCATGTATAAAGACAAACCTAACCCTTTTCAAGCTAAGCTAAACTTCATTTTAATTTTAGTTTCTGGGCTGTAACTGAGCACTGATTACATGATGCATGTATCTTCAATTATTGGCTGGGTGGTGTGAGAGGATTCTGATTGGCTGTTGGTTCTTGCATCACCAGAATAGCACATAATTCTAGCAAACTTAAATGGAAGAGAAGCTGACTGTTCCTACTTCCTTTAGAAAATATATAAGAAGACATAGTTAATGGAGAAACTTGTCATCTAATCATGTCCTTTATACTTCTTCTATTTCAAGGGCATCTTAATATTTATGGACATTGAAATAGTAAAAAAAAAACCTTACATTATGACAATTGGAATTTGACATTGTTATTGAGGAAGTGATAATCTGCAAAGAGCAGAAGGCTTTTAATAGAAATTTTATTTTACACCCCTTCTTTGGTATTTGAAAGGAGAGCTGGCAGAAATTCAGCAATAGGATACTGAAAGTATTTTTATCTGCATAACGGCATGAGTAGCAGATATGCAGTTCTGCAACAATACAACTAGCTGAAACCTTATTTGTCCCTGCCTGAATCCTCACAGGAAATCAGGTGAAGGAATAAAACAGTTTGCAGCAGATGAGAAATTCCCCCCACCTGATATTTTCTCCCATTTGTAACTCATTTTGTTGAGGGGGTAAGACCTCTTGTGCATTCACAACAACATTTCTCAATTTAGCAGGCTTTCTATGGCAATTGATTTAGGCAGTGTAATAGCTGTGACAGCAATCGGGAGATGTTCCAGCCATAAAAAGTAACAAGCCACACAAAAATTGAAGCTACTGACTGTTTTTGTGATAATTGAATTTCATTGAGTTTTAGCAGTAAGCAATAAGCAATTAAAGGTTATCCTACAAGCACAGTTTGAGGAAATGGCAAAGGAAGAATCATAGGAGAAATACATACTGAGCATTTATGTTTGGAGGTCATCGGATTGCACTGAAACAATCTTGTCCCTGCTCTTCTTTCTCTCCAGAAAACTTTCAGCATACAATGCGGCTACCAGTCAGAATTTACTTACTCTAAAGCTGCCCCCACGAGTAGCACTGATGGTTTAATGAGACCACTTTCAGGGCTTATTCTTGTGTCTGAAAAATAGTCCACCAATGCACCAGAAGTTCAGTGTGCCTAATAGTTAGATAGATGGTCTACTAGAAGATGGATTGCACCTTCAAAATCCATCTGTCCACATGGCAGAGCAATCAAAGAACCACTTCAGTGAATAGTCAACTGCAGAATCACACTGGACTCACAAATCTATGGTTTTGTTTGTTTTCTTCCTCTACTGTGGCAATACGTCAAAAAGTAGAATGATCCTAACACTTTGGGTTGCCAAGATGCAATTTCAGCATTCTGAGAAAAACAACATGGAGGTAACATTACTTCATGGATTATTAGCAAGTCTAGGTTGCATATAATTTGGTCTTAAAACAATTGAAGATGTCACAATCTGAAGTGTCATTGATGTGTTTTTTTCCCAACATGCCATCTACCCCCCCCCCAAAAGTTGCTAGTCTTAAAGAACAAAGTTGGCATAGTGTAGAAGAAAATCCATGCATATAGAGCAAGGGGAAGAAGGGGTGCTGATGTCTAACATTAACATTCACACTATCCTACCATAGGTGTCCTGAGGGTCTCCATTCTTACACCCATGTCCTTGAATTTCCAGCTGTCTGAATGTTGTTATTCCCCTGGTGAGAAACTTCCATCCAGGCAGGTAGTTGTATTGTCTTTACTGATTCTTGTGGGGAGATGATAATCCCTTCCCCTCTTATGCATATAGCTGAAACCTCCATGGAACAGAATAAGAAATCCTGTCCCCAGGTAATGAGGCTTTAAGCTAGCAACTCCTGTTTTCCCCTTTTAATAAGGATTATCAGGCCTGTGTGATTTCCAAGTGTATGGTGCTCACTTATACACAGAACATTGGAGTAATCAAAAGGAGAAATTTTAATTTTAATAAAAGCAACCAGGTAGATACTGTAAAAACTACTTGAATAGCAATATGTTACTTGAAAGGCAAGATCTGCATTGCAACAATCACTATAAGATCTTCAGTGAATAGTTTGAGCAGGCAAAAAGAAATGCTAAGGATTGGAGTAAATTCAAAACTGCCTCAACTGGAAGATGTAGCACTGAAGAGAATTTTTTTAAAAAAGTTATGCCACTGAATAAAAAATCCCTTGACAATTTTATTTTCTTTACTCCTTCTTCTCCCAGGTTTTCTAAGTCCAGGGCCTGAATCCTCAGGTCCAGTCACAAAATCTCTTCAGGTGCCTCATCCTGCAGAAGGTCCTCCATCTCTCTCAAACCCAAAAAACAATTAACTTTGCATCTTTCAACCCCCTTCCTTCAAGGAAGGAAGGAAGGTCTCTGCAGTTTGAGGATAGCTAAACAGTTCTTCACCTAGTCAGCATCCTACTCAAAACTAAGAGTCACTTTACTCCACAACGACATACTTTTTATAGGGTTAGCATCATTTTGGTTCCCTCACGACTACCGTGTGTGAATAATTTATTCCAGAAGACACAATTTCAGTAACCGTCAAAGGTCTCTGGGCTCTTATTCTAGTTCCTGCCTAGGCTGCCAATAGCCAATTGGACAGGTGAAGCTGCTGTTGAGGGTTGACTGCTTTTTGTGGCCAGCAATTAAGATTCATGACACAGTTTTATATTGATTAATATTTCTACAAGTGAAAACCTGAGAAGATGAATGTGAAGCAGAGAGAAGCAAACAGTTTTAAGTGCTTTTTGGTGCTGATTAGGAATATTGCTTTATGCATAATGTTTATGATGACGCAGGCTGAAAATATTTACTTTTCTCTAAGAGGAGATGCCTGTTTTGCAGAGCCTTGCAATTATTCCTTTGGGGGAAACATGTCGGAGCAGTCAGGGATCATTTGGTGCAAGGACAAAGAGGTGTTCTTTGTTTTTCTTACTTTTGTTAGGATGACTTTTTTGTATCAGGTAATATAGCAAAGATATCTGTCATGGGCTTCAATTCCTTGCTTTATTCCCAGGATGAAATCCCAGTTCAGTGAGGCCAGGGTAATTCCCCACACACACTTTTTTTGGATCTAGAAAGAAATCTTAAATAATCCTTTAAATCACTCCCATCCAAAATAAGGAACATACTTTAGTAGATAGACTTGAGAGTTTTTAGTTCTCGACTTACAACAGTTCTTTTAGTGACCATTCTAAGTTACAAGAGCACTGAAAAAAAGTGACTCAGGACCATTTCTCACACTCATAACCCTTGCAGCATCTCGATGGTCAAGTGATCAAAATTCAGGTGCTTGGCCATTGGTTCATATTTATGATGGTTGCAGTGTCCTGGGATCATGTGATCCCCTTTTGCGTCCTTCTGGTAAGCAAAGTCAATGGGGAAGCCAAATTCACTTAACCACCATGGTGCTAACTTAACAACTGCTGTGAGTCACTTAACAAGAATGGCAAGAATGGACATATAATAGGGCAAAAGTCACTTAACAAAAGTCAGTTAGCAAAAAAATTGGGTTCAATTGTGGTGATAAGTTGAGGACTACCTATATAGGTTGCAATAAGGATGGTCAACATTCAAGTTGCAGACTACAAGCTCAGGTTCTCCTATCTATCTATCTATCTATCTATCTATCTATCTATCTATCTATCCATCCATCCATCTAACCATCCATCTATCTATCCATCTATCCATATGCACCAAATTCTTGTGTGTCCAATCACACTTGGCCAATATAAGAATTGAATTGAATTGAATCCATCTATCTATCATTGTTTTATTGCTGAAATTTCTTGAAACAACATTCAGCAGGGCTATTTTACTCATTCAAGGAGTGGAAAGGTTTAATGCACTTATTTAGTTTGCCTCCTAAAAGGTCCATCATTTCAACCAATCATTCCAACCCCCCTTTTCTTTAGTTACATAAAGTTATTGTTTTGGAGGCCCTTATTTTTAAGTGAGGCCTGCAACCACCACAAAGTTGTGTAACCCAAATACAAAGAGCACCAGCCATTTGCATTCTCCCAGGTCAATGAGAAAGAAGCAATACAAATGCATCAGTTATTTTTAGACATTTCCCAGTTCCTGGTTCTAGCAATGCTTCCTTCCATTTTTTTCATCATGAAGCCAAGAAAAGTTTAGGTGCTAGGACCACCTAAGGAATATTGCTACATTGGCCACTGTATTGGTGTTTGCCACAGCAAATCTGAAATAGATAATGCAGGCTCAATCTTGGTTTGCAATAAGTAACCATTTCAGCATTTAAGGAGCTCAGCTTTTTTTTTAAAGGGGGCCCTGCCCTATAGAATTATGATACAGTAAGAAAAGATTGCTATTCCCCCCTGCATATAAAATGCAATTTTGTTCAATGAGACTTTTTAAAACCATTCCCAACAAGGCATAGAAATACCTAAATAGCAAAGCACACAAAAGCCTTCCTTTTCACTCGGGTGCTTGGGCACAAAATAATTTCCTCCAAATAGTTAACTAAGCCACTTTTCTATATTCATGGGCTCTGCTGAGTTACCTTGAAAAAGAAGGAAACCTGCTATGAATTTAAATATAATTCATGGTAATGGATTTGGGACAGCACTTAATCAACCATGTGCCTTGCCTCTGTACAAATAAATTAGTTTTTGTGTGAGGGGGATAAGCCAGTTATGGAGTACCCAGCCAATGCTGCGTTTGTGGGAAGGGAAAGAGAAAGGGGAAAAGTAGAAACAAGCTTGGCAGCCATGCTTTTCCATTTTCCCATGAAACTTTCACACAGGCATCCACATGGAACTGGGAGGGGGCTCTACACTCAAAAATAGAGCTCCCCTCTTCATTCATGCAGTAAAATGAGGCAGCATTTTGACAAACAGGCCATGGGATATGAACAACCGGTACAAGCCCTCTGAACTTTCTCTTTGGTCTAAGCCTGATTGACCTCAGCCATGAATTTGCATTCTATTTGTGCCCTGCCCAAAAATGGATGGGCAATGGAGGGGCTCTTTAGCACAGGAATTGAAAGACCTGTGTCCCTGCATGGCAGAAAGCTGGTGAAGGTGGGAAGAGCAGCTGCTACCACCTTTCCTCCCTTCCTCTCCTCCTCTGCTATTTGGCAATATTGTATCGGTATTGAGCAGTGGCTCAGTGGCTAAGATGCTGAGCTTGTCGATCAGAAAGGTCGGCAGTTTGGCGGTTCGAATCCCTAGCAACGTGTAACAGAGGGAATTCCCGTTACTTGTCCCAGCTTCTGCCAACCTAGCAGTTCGAAAGCATGTAAAAATGCAAGTAGAAAAATAGGGACCCCTTTGGTGGGAAGGTAACAGCGTTCCGTGCGCCTTCGGAATTTAGTCATGCCAGCCACATGACCATGGAGATGTCTTTGGACAGCGCTGGCTCTTTGGCTTTTTAACGGAGATGAGCACCGTCCCCTAGAGCCAGAAATAACTAGCAAGGATGTGTGAGGGGGACTTTTACCTTTACCTATAAAAGGTCAAGTCCACATGTGAAGGTTCAATTAAACTGATTTATTGCTACACAGCCTATGCAAAGGAATCTTTTCAACTAATGGTCAGCACCTGCTCAGAGTTAGATAAGGGTCAACGCACTCAAAGAGGACTGGATTTAGTTTGCTTGTGGCTACAAAGGATTCTAGGCTAATTCCCCTTTTCACTCCATTCCTCAAGTTCAGCCATCCATTCTACAATATGCTGTTAATGACATACAGACCAATGGCTGTTACCCATAAGGGAAAAAAGGTGGAAATTGGAATTGTCCAGTATTGGGTCAAAAGAGAAGGGAAAACAAATCCTTCAGGTTTGTCTTTCTTCTCCAAAATCCTTACAGTTCAAAAGGAAGAGTAGGGGTCCTCAACTGGTAAGAAAGGCCATTTTTAGTATTATGTTGCTCCCTATACATCCTGGTAAAGACAGTCAGTTTTACCAAAAGTGCTGAAGACAGCAGGCTAGTAAGCAAGAGACTGTGAGTTTAGGCCCGAAGCCAGCTGGGTGACCTTGGGCCAGTCATTTTCTCTCAGCCCTAAGAATGAGGCATGGGCTCCTCCTGAAAATTTTGCCAAGAAAACTGCAGGGAGTGGCGAGGAGTCAACATTGTATCAAAAAGAGGTGGGGGAATCCAGTTGGTGGAGATACAAGAATATAATAGAAATCCTGCCCCGATTTACCACCAATCCAGACAAATTCAATGGAGTGATCTATTTTTTATCCTCTGTGTTGCTCTTGATCTTATAACTGGTGACTGTTTGATTTCATTTACATATATTGTTTGTACAAAAAAGTCTGTATGATCTTTTTTTCCCCTTGAACAACTATTTGCATTTATATTTGTCTAAAAGTCTGGCAGGAAGCAGCAAAGAATGTTTTGGAAGATTAGAGAGAGAAACAACACAACAAGAAATGAGTCGGGTGATCCCAGCCTTGGACCAGAGTGTAGGAGATCTAGGTTTTACAGCCCCCTCCCCCAAAGTAGAGATTTCATTGGAGGTGCTCTCCAGCTGAGTTACACAACATGCTTACTGAAGTAATCCATTTTCTAATGTATTGCACTAACCATGTGACTTCACTTAGGATAATGGTTTTACTCATGCTGAACCATCAAACATTAACCAAAATGAAAACTAACTAATTTTCATGTTGTGCAGCAGCTAAAGGGGCTACCAAACAATCACACAATCCTGGTTTTGGACAGGACCAAATCTCCTGACAATCAAATGACTTGAGGCTTACAATTTCACAGACCTTGACTTGACTCCACTGTTTCCTGGGTCAAATAATTCTATTTTGGGTTAGTTGTTTTCTCTGCAACTGACACAACTTTTCTCTGTAGAGAAATTGACAGGTCCAGCAGGGTTCTTACTAATTAATTCCAGTCAATTACATCCCAGCTTGCTTGGCTTTTGCTACGAAAGGCTGATGCACGTATGTGAATCAAGTTTCTCTTTCTTCAAGTCTCCACCTTCATTTCTCATGGATGCTGCAAAGATGAAATGTGGGAGAAGAGCATATGCTTCCTTTTAGCTTCTTAAAGAAAAGCTGGGTATGAATAGAGGCTGAGTATAAACAGTAATTTATAAAAATGTAATGCATTCTTAAAATGCACTTGAGCAGAATCTTGGTTTTGTTTGTAGATCTCACAGCAACAGAAGACAAGCCTGTGGAAATTACCTCCCCACTCCCACGTATATATCACAGAGTTATAAACATTTTTAACCTGTCTAGCACTTCCAACTAATGTAGAAGTAATTGGATGGGACGTTCAAACCTTGTGAGGTAATGCAGATAAGAAGCTCATCCAGAAGAACTAACTCCAACTTTATTATAAGGTTATATGAACAGAATCTTTCAAGTCTGAAAGGTACATCTCTTCCTCCTCACCTCTACAGTCCAAGAAGCTAGGGAGGTCCTTTCTGAGATGTTTACCATGCCCATAGTCATTCTGTGGACTCAGCAGCCACTTGTCTAACTACTTGTCTAGTCTGTGGCTCTTCCCCACTTTCTCCCAAGGTCATTCCCACACACCATTACACCTTCACAATTAATTCTACCCACATGTTTTGGGATTTAAACAGAACATAGCAAAAAGGTATGAGAGCATTGCCTCTGTTCTAACATCACATAATTAATAACAGAATAACAGAGTTGGATGGGACCTTGTAGATCATCTAGTCCAACCCCCTGCCCAAGCAGGAGATTCTACACCATTTCTGACAGATGGCAGTCCAGTGTCTTCTTGGAAGCCTCCAGTGATGAAGATCCCACAACTTCTGAAGCAAAGCTGTTCTATTGGTTGATGGTTCTCACTGTCAGAAAATTTCTCCTTATTTCTAGGTTGAATCTCTCTTTGATCAGTTTCCATCCATTATTCCTTGTCTGGCCTCTGGGTGCTTTGGAAAATAGGTTGACCCCCTCTTCTCTATTACAGCCCCTCAAATATTGGAACACAGCTATAAACCTAATTAATTAATTAGGAACTACAGGTAACACAGAGCCAAGCAACAATGACAGTGATCAGATTATCTGGAAATTATAGTTCAAAACATGGAATTTCTCAGACTGTTTTTATTTACCATAAGTAAAAAAAAAACAACCATGGGGAAGTACTTCATAAAAGCATGATATGGACACCATATAATTAAGGCATTATAATACATCTTGAGAAAGTTATGTAAACTCAGCTTTCATTTTTTATATATTTTATGGATGCCAACTATCCAAAAACTATATCAGACTTTTTGATGTCATTACCATGGTCCCTCAGATTATACACCTTTAAACTCATCTGTAAATATTTATGTTCCAGAATTAAGATGCCCTAGTTTACAAATATTTCCAATAATTTATAGCTTCAGTACTTTACCAAAGGAACTGCTCTAGCTGCAATCTTAGCCTTAGTGGGGGGCAGGGATCTCCAAACTTGGCAACTTTAAAACTTGTGGACTTCAAATCCCAGAATTCCTCAGTCAGCAAAGAACGTCTAAGGAAAAAAAAATAACGGTGGTCAGTTATTGTGCTGAACCACGGTTGGCTAGGATCATCCATCATATGAAACACAAACTAAATACAACATACAAAACCAAAATTAGATTAACCAGACTATGGCTTCATGCAATGTGTGAGAAGCCCATTTTATTTTACTTGGGACCATGCAATTATCTCAGCCAGCCATTTGGATCAGCTAGGAAGTCTCCTGGTCTGAATCGGTCAAGATAAGCAATGTGAAACAAACTCTAGATGGAGAAATAGATGGGAGATGGGTAGAGTCACAGGGTCCCTTATGTCAATGATATACATTCCTCCAGTCCAGTCCTCAAGATTGGCAGAAAAGTACATTGAAGCACCAGTCAGGCATCCTATGTGTTAATGCTTCTGCATAAGGCAGAAGGCTGGTGCCTCCTACAACCCAAGGCAAAATGGCTGTGGAGAGCGGTTCCCAGCATCCGGAGGCAAAGCGAGGAATAATCAAAAGTGACCAGTTGGAGTTGGGTAGATTCTAACCACTGGCTGAATCATCACCAGTACAATCAATGAAGAGTCACTGCATGTATTCATGCAAAAGGGAAAAACTCTAAGACTGAAACAGGTGAAGACAAACCCAACCTGCCTTTGCCATAGGCTGATGTAGAGGCAAAGGCAATATCATGCAAACAAGTGCTTTAGGCCATTTTCTTAGTGGGCATGAATCAGAGACTTCCATCTGTTTGCATCTGATCTGATGTAACAGAATGTGCTTTAAAATGTCATGCCAAGGGGTAGAGAATTACAGAGAAATGGTCAGGGGCAGTGTGTGATATTGTTATACTTCCTCACAAGGTAGCCTCAGGGACATTTGTGATGGTCCTGTCTTGTCATATGCCATCATCTCTCCAGCAGACTGTAATTGTCTGTCTTCCCATCTTTCATTTGGTGTCCGAAGGGTGACATCAAGAGGGACCCTCCTCCCCCATTTATATTTTTTGCCATTTTCTGTTAAGAGAAGTTTTACTCTCAAGAAATTGCTAGGGAATTTCTTCTTCTCCTAAGAAAGTCAGAGAAATCTCGCTCCCAGTTTCTCTACTGGCATATTTGATGGAGTGTTTCCACCAAATTGGTGGGCTTCATAGGAACTATGCTATAACCTGGAATCCTTCATTGCACGAACCAGAAAAAAATCAGGCTGTCTTCCCTACTCTACTTTTTCAAAGATTATTTGGATAATAAAGGAAATTGAAAAGCATCTACCTCCAAATGATCTCTTTTGCAAAAATCATAAAATAGCCTTTAGGCCAAGGGTGTCAGACGTGGATCATCAGGGCATCATCATATGGCATATTGTGACTTTTCCCCTTTGCTAAACCGGGTGTGGGTGGTCAGCACATAATGCATCTGGCCCGTAGGCCACGAGTTTGACAGCCCTGCTTGTAGGCCTTCAAGGCATTCTTCAAACATATAAGATTCAATGACTTATTGCCTTGTTTGTAAATTAGGCCTACCTACAGTATTCAAAAGGGACATGGTGGCTCAGTGGCTAAGACGCTAAGCTTGTCAATCGAAAGGTCAGCAGTTCAGCAGTTTGAATCCCTAGTGCCATGCAATGGGGTGAGATCCCGTTATTTGTCCCAGCTTCTGCCAACCTAGCAGTTTGAAAGCACGTAAAAAAATGCAAGTAGAAAAATAGGGACCACTTTAGTGGGAAAGTTACAGCGTTCCATGCCCCTTTGGTGTTTAGTCATGCTGGTCACATGACCACGGAGACATCTTTGGACAGCACTGGCTCTTCGGCTGTGAAACAGAGATGAGTACTGCCCCCTAGTGTTGGGAACGACTAGCACGTATGTGCGAGGGGAACTTTTACCTTTACAGTATTCTACCTGGAGTGCAAAATCCAGATGAGGACAAGAGGGCAGCAAAGAGTTTTCTTAATCTCTTTGCTGCCACCTACTGGTCATGGTTACAGCCCAGATTCAGCAACCTTCTTTTTGATTATCCACATGTGCTGCAACTCATTTTGTAAACAAGAGATCTCTCCTGACAGCCATTACCTTTGAGTGCCTACAATATACTCATAAAATGCCAAACACTGTATGCTCATAATAATTTGGAATGCCTGGTATAGCAACATAATATAGGAATGGAGCTTATCTACCAGACAACCACCCTGTTTAGCAACTCAGAAATGAAATTCCACCTGGAATGAAAGAAAACCAATTTGTAATCTTTCACACACCTATCTGAGAGAAGCTCACCTGTAACTCAATCGGATTTATTTTTCAATAGACAGGTACATTACTTGTTGTTAGTTGCAGATGAATATACAGACATTTACTGAATATTCTATTTTTATAGGTGTGCTTTTGCTGCAAATTTGGGTTTGGGGGAAATCAATGTACATTTCAAATGTTTCAAACTTTTATTTCAAACAGTGGTCCTTTTGAATGCATTGTGTTGGTTCATTGTGTTGTTTCCTGTTAGCATTATAAATGCATCTCGAGTGCATTTGATCCTGAAGGAACTCTGTCAGTAAATTCTGTTTTGCTAAACACTTCTGCCAATGTTTCAAATGTTGACTTTAAAAAAAATTAGAATAACTACAAGAGTAGAATGCTGTGTAAATGTCAAAAGGACAGACTAAACCTGCAGGGCACAATTTTTTTTCTGCTGACTCTCCTGCATCTTTTTGGCTTATTCATAGCACAGGTGCACAAAGAAAAAATAATAATCTCTTCCATGTGCCAGGTGGAGAAGGGAAACAGTTACTAATCCTATGATTTTTTAAATAGGAAGACTAACATTTTTAAGCATTTCCAGAAATACCAACCAAATGAGGGAGAGAAAGAGAAAAAAATCCTCGAGCTTTGCAGGTAGAGAACTTTGAAGACCTCCAGATATTAGCTTTATCTTCCAAGGGACACTTGGCAGATGGTGTTAGACTTCCAGAAGAAGAGAGAGGAACTCGCCCCACTTTACATTGAGGGGAGCTGTGTGGAGAGAGGTGCACAAAGGGGGGTGCACGAAGGGAGGCTCAGCCAATCTCATTGTACACATGCTGTACTCTGACAATAAAGGTAATAATGAAATGCCAAGCATGATGGCAGTTGTGGCTCAGCAACATCCTGAAAACTATGGACTCCTGTGAAAAAAGGCTGGAGCCTAACGATACCAAGTTGCATCTACTGCATTTAATTGTAAAACTCAATACAGAGTACTACTTAATACTTACTGTGATCTTGTTCATCACAAGGGTGCCCTTCAAAAGAAGAGACTTTTATTCTTTTGGGAGACATACAGCATATCCTCTTTCTCCAATTACTTCATAACATGGTTTGAAGCAAGCTTTATGAGGTGATGACTTGAAGGGTGCCTTGATATTTTCTTTGTGCCTAATAAAAGAGAATTTACTGACAGTTCCTTCAAGATCAAATGGATGATGCGGTCCTCATCACTGCATTTCTTTTCACTGATCGATACTGTATATTTAAGAACACTTTTAAAAGGTTTTTTTAAAAAATGACAATTACAAAAAGGTAGTATAGATATAATGGGTGTATATGTGTGTGCACGTGTGACTTTGAGTCAGTTTTGATTCCTAGCAACCCTTTGACTAGTCCTGCAGGTTTTTTGGCAAGATATAAGAAGTGGTTTGCCCCTGTTTGCCCCTCCTTCCTAGGGCTGAGAGAAAGTGACTGGCCCAAGGTCCCAGCTGGCTCTGTGCCTAAGGCAGGACTATTTATTTATTTATTTATTTATTAGACTTATATGCCGCCCCATCTCCGAAGACTGGGCTGCTCACAATCAAAACATATAGTACAGTAGTTATTTAAAAGAATTAATAATTTAAGCCCGATAAGCCCAAATTAAGGTGAATTAAAATTATCCCATGGCCCAGGTGAGGTAATCACAGCCCGATTTGGTCAAACAACCAGGTCTTTAAGTCGCGCGAAGGTGCGGAGGTCAGGGGCCAGACGGAGGTCCAGAGGCAGTGCATTCCATAGGTCAGGGACCGCTACAGAATAGGCTCGGCCGGGGACCGCCAGCCGACATTGACTTGTCGACGGACCCCGAGGAGTCCTTGCCTATGTGTCCGACGGGACGGGTGGCGCCGACATCGGCAGGAGCCGCTCCCTTAAATATTGTGGACCCATGTTGTGTAGGACTTTGAATGTTAAAGTCAGAACCTTGAATCTCACCCGAGCGCAACCGCAACCAATGTAGGGCCGCAGGAGGGGGGTAATATGGGAGAATCGGGTAACTCCCATCACCACCCGGCCGCATTCTGCACCAGCTGCAACCTCCGGATGGTATGCAAGGGCAGTCCTAAATAGAGAGCATTGCAGTAGTCGAGTCGTGAGGTGACAAGGGCATGAGTGACTGTACGCAGGGCATCCCGGTCCAGAAACGGGCTAAGCTGGCGAACCAGCCGACCTGGGCAAAGGCCCCTGGCGACGGCCCCCACCTGATCCTCTAGCTGGAGCCGTGTATCCAGGAGGACCCCAGGTTCCGCCCTATCCACAGGGGCAACACCACTCCCCTATGGTCAACGATGGACATTCCTGACTGGTCCGAGATGCCGGTATGTACAGCCACTCAGTCTTGGCTGGGTTGAGCCGAAGCATGTTTCCGCCCATCCAGGTCCGCACCGCTTCCAGACAGCGAGTCATCACGGAGAGGGCATCACTGATCTGGCCTGGGGTGGAGATGTATAGCTGAGTATCATCAGCATACTGATGGTATCTTACCCCAAAACCACGGATGATCTCACCCAGCGGTTTCATGTAGATATTGAATAAGAGGGGAGAGGACTGACCCCTGAGGGACCCCACAGGTGAGTACCCTCGGGTCGACCTCTGCCCCCGTCAACACCGATGCGCCCCGTGAGGTAGGAGGAGAACCACCAAGTACAGTGCCCCCACTCCCAAGCCCCGAGGCGCCGCAAAAGGATACCATGGTCGATGGTATCGAAAGCCGCTGAGAGGTCTAATAGGACCAGGACAGAGGAAAATCCCCTGTCCCGGCCCTCCAGAGATCATCCATCAGTGCGACCAATGCCGTCTCCGTGCTGAAACCAGGCCGGAAGCCCGATTGGTACGGATCTAGGTAGTCCACTTCATCCAGGAAAAGTGGGAACTGCTGAGCCACCACACTCTCCACAACCTTCGCTAAAAACGAAGGTTGGAGACTGGACGAAAGTTGTCTAACACGGTCGAGTCCAGGGCAGGCTTCTTCAGGAGGGGCCTCACCACCGCCTCTTTCAGGGCGCGGGAAGGACACCCTCTCTTAATGAAGCGTTGACCACTGCTCGGAACCAACCGCAGGTGACCTCCCTGGTGGTATAAGCCAACCAAGAAGGGCACGGGTCCAACAAACATGTGGTGGAACTCAGGCCGCATAATCCTGTCCATTTCATCCTCGGAAACAGGATCGAACTCAGTCCAGATCGTATCAGCCAGACTGTTTGCACCACGATCCTCAGACCACTGCAAGGTGGAGCACAACCCGCCGAATGCAAATTTTATCCAACAGATATTGACCAAATTCCTCAGCTCTTTCGAGAGGGTCCACCACCTCCCCGGATATAGGAGGGAGCGGGTGGCCCTAAACAGGGCGGCTGGGCGGTTATCTGCGGACGCTATGAGGGTGGAGAGATAGGACCTTCTCGCCTCCCTCATAGCTACCAGGTAAGTCCTAATATGGGCTCTTAACTGGATTCGATCAGATTGGGAGCGGGTGGCCCTCCACTTGCTCTCTAAACCCCTCCGACGGCGCTTCATCTCTCGGAGTTCCTCTGTATACCAGGGAGCCACCCGGGATCCACGGCGCCTGAGGGGACGCATGGGGACAACTCTGTCAAGGGCAGCCCCAGCAGCCTGTTGCCAAGCGGCCGCTAGGTCCTCGGCAGAGTTGTGGGCAAGGGAAGTGGGAAAAGACCCCAGTTCCGCCTGGAACCTCTCAGGGTCCATCAGGCGTCTGGGGCGGAACCATCTCAGTGGTTCCTCATCCCAGCGGTGGGGAGCGGCCTGTTGGAAGACCAGCCAAGGAGATAGTGATCAGACCATGGGACGGGCAGGGTCGTACAGTTAGCCTGCCCTATATCACTCCGCCACCGTTCCGAGACAAAAACTAGGTCGAGGGTGTTTCCCCTCATGAGTTGGGCCCTGAACCAACTGGGTCAGGCCCATGGCCCCCATGGAGGCCATGAACTCCTGGACCACACCAGACGCCCCCAGGGAAGGCAGGTTAAAATCCCCCAGGACCATAAGCCCTGGGAGATCCACCGCCACCCCCGAGAGGACGTCGAGAAGCCCAGGCAGGGCTGCTGCTACACAGCTGGGGGAAAGGTATGTCAGCAGCAAGCCCACCCACCATTAGGCCCCCACCTCAAGAGGAGAGTCTCACCACCGCCTATCTCAGGAACGGCGACCTCCCTTGGAATCAAGGTCTCCCGAATAACTACGGCCACTCCACCACCCCTCCCCTGGGCTCGAGAGCGGTGCAAAATCCGAAAACCTGGGGGGCATAAGTCAACAAGAGGGACCCCTCCCTCTGGCCCCAACCAGGTCTCGGTGATACAGGCCAGGTCCGCAGCCTCCTCCTCATCAGCTCACGGAGGAGGGAGGATTTATTAGCCACGGACCTGGCATTAAAATACACCAGTCTGAGCCCAGGAGGCCCAGTTCCCGTGCCCCCAAGGGAGGAGGTCATAGGGTCGGAGCGCCACCGCTCGAAGATAGCGCTGGCCGGTCCCAAAACATAATTTGGCCCCATGCCTCCTCGTCTCCTGCCAATCCCAGCCACCCTAGGGATTGCGGTCCCCGACCTGCACCCCCGGTCCCCATCAGCCCCCAGCCCCCGCCCCTCCCCACCGCGGACCGGGCCGTATCCCACCCCCCAGCCATTTCCCACCCTCCTCCCTAGCCTTCTTAGAAAATTGGTTAAAATTTAAGTAAAGGGGCCCTAGTGACCCTCTTTTGCATTTTATTAGAGCCCCCACCCTATCCCTCTGCCATGCCATCTCTCTGGGTTCCATAACCCATCCTCGAGGTAGGCCGGAGATAGTACAATAGGGCAAACCCGAGAGAGAGGGAGTTCTCTCAGGGCCTGCAATTCTGCTACCGTGTAAGATTGTATGGTAAAAGCATATTTAAAACGGACATGAGGGTTAAAGAGATGACAACTACAATAGCGGCAACAAAGTCTGGTATATAACTTGGTCTAGTCCGAGATATTATATTGTCCATTAGAGAGTCCAGATTCGAAGACCAGGCTGCCCTCTCACGGCAGACCAGTGGGAGATGTCCAAACCTCGATCTGGAATAGGCCACGCTCTCTCACCGCGGGCATCTCCAATGTAAACCGTAGACAAAAGGTCTTAAATGGCTGCATAGGGAGGGAGTGTGTCCTTCTTGCTGGTCTCTCACTCCAGCAAGGGGCACAACCAGACCCCGCAGCCAAGAACCAAGATAAAGGGTATGGAGCCAGCTGGGATTTTACTCCCAGCAGGAAGAGTGCTTTGACGTTCCAGATAGATGACAAAGGATGGCAAAAGGACAGGCAACACGAGAAATAAGATGGAGAGAATAGGCTGAGACCAGTAAGGGAGGCGGAAGTCCGGCACATGATAGTCCCAGAGGAAGGCGGTTAGACCCATGGCGGATAGGGCTCCAGCAGAGAAACCATCCCAAAAAAGGTTGGGCTGACGATGGACTTCAGGTTCACCACCACTAGTTCTTCCCGAGTCCATAGAGTCACCTGCCAGTTCGTTAGCCATAGTCCTATGGGGAGGCAGAACTGCTGGTGTCTCCATTGCCTTCATGGCCAACCTGATCACACCTGGCAGGAATCCCCTTCGACCTAAGGGCAGGGGCAATGCCACCTACCAAGACAGCCAGATGGGGATCAGCTATAATGCCCTCCGCTCTCCATTCTGGTGACTCCTGAGGCTGCTTTTTGGCTGCTCCTGGAGAGAAAACTGCCTCTTTTGGGGCAGTCATCCCACTGTGGTAGCAACCCCTCAGCTGTTGTAGAATTCGGGGCCTGCAACAGCTGTAACTGTCATAACTGCCATGACTAGAACTCATAGTCTCCCAGTTTCTAGCCTGGTGTCTTAACCATTACACCAAAGTGGCTGTCATAGATATAATTGGTTTTTTTTTTCATTTTACAACCCTTTAAACCCTTTATTCAGGGTGGAGTCGGGGCAACTGAGTGAAGCTGAGCGTTTACTAGTGGAATGCTTTTCCTGATATCTATGCTCTGAGAGAGAAATGTCTGTTGCTGCCTAGAATTGAACTCTCAACCTTCCGAGCGGGAGGTGAGTGTCTTCACCTCTAGGCCATAGCGTCACTCAACTGTCATAAATGTAACTACTAGATATAAATTAAGATGTGTTGTTTGATTACTATAGTAACCTATTCAGTACGATTCAAGGTGGTATGCATCATTAAATAGTAATAAATCCCATAAAACTACTTATAGAAAAGCATAAAAGCATATATCAAAGTGGCAATATAAACACATAAAGTGCCAGGAAAACACTCATCCAAAAGACCGTTCCGCTCCCAGATCCAATGTCTGAGGACATTGACATAGAGCCATGGTGGCACAGTGGTTAGAATGCAGTATTGCAGGCTAACTCACTGCTCACTGCCAGCAGTTCGATTGTGACTGGCTCAAAGTTGACTTAGCCTTCCATCCTTCCGAGGCTAGTCAAATGAGGACCCAGATTGTTGTGGGCAATAGGCTGACTCTGTAAACAGTTCAGAAAGTGATGTGAAACACTGTGAAGTGGTATATAAATCTAAGTGCTATTGCTATCGCTGAGGAAAGAACCAGCTTTTGAATGCTTTCTGAAAGGTGACTAAGATTGGGGCCAACCAAATCTCAGTGTTTATGCAGTTCTAAAGGTAGAGAACAGCAAAACAATAGCCATGTCCTGTCAGGTCTTATTGGTTAGGCTCCTGTCAGGTCTTATTGGATAGGCAGAGATCATTCCTGCAAACAGCCAGGCCTTGTGCTAGGAAGAGCTTTCTGGGTAGGAACCAGCACCTTGAATTGCATCTGGTTATCAGCTTGTCAGCTAGAGGTGCAGTGGGACACTGCAACCATCATAAATACATGCCAATTGTCAAGTGCCAGTATCACAATCACATGGCCACACTGCAATGTTTGTAAGAGTGAGGTCCAGTCATAAGTCACTTTTGCAGCACCCTCATAACTAACTTTAAACAGTTGTTAAATGAATGGTTGTAAGTCAAGAACTACCTGTAGAGGAAACGAAACAATGATGCAATATGTCAACTGGAAAGCAAACATCTGTTTAGAACAGATAGAAAGAAGAAAATAGAGAAGGCTTGAAAAATAGTTTGCAGATTTCTGTTTGATAAAAAAGATAGAATTTGTCTTATGCTTTTGTAATTTTTTTTACAGTTATTTTGATTTGAGTGTTTCATGGGCCTATTTTTTTTTCTAATGCATTGATCTATAATGAGATTGCCCATCAGCTGACCATCTCTTTGGTTTACCTATGAGCAGGAATGCAATGTAGACTAGACTCTCAGGCAACATGACTTTGTCACAGCTAAATAGTCTACACATTCTGGATGCTGGATCTCACAAGGATCTCCCAGGATCCATGAATCTCCCAGGAAGAAATAAAAACAATGGTTAATGTTGTATTCTGTTACACCATACAAAATAAAAAAATAACCGATGATCAAGTATTATTTTGTTTTTTTGCACAAGATCTTTTTTCCATGTGAAAGTCATATTAGTTAACTCTGACCTAAAATTATGCTACTATATTTGCATGTGGATTTGTAGTGTGAATTAAGGACAACAAATATATTGACTTTACCAATTTTAAATGGAAAATAGGGATCATTTTGCATTTCTTATTTCAGCTTTCCTAAACTCGATCAAAAAGAGAAATGGAAGCTGTCAGAACTTAGTGAAGTAATGCACTGGCAGGATATATTTGTAGACATACGGTACTTCTGCTTTTATACTAAGATACTTAAATGCTATGTAGAAATTATCCAAGCAAATTTAAATAATTATAGCCTTGATAGAAAACCACATCAGCAAAAACAATGATGTAAACATTGTTCATAATTGTAATTCATGAGATATAAAGAGAAACAAGCGTAGGCATTTGGGATCAGAACTCCATTATTATTTATTAGATACATGATAGGGCTTAAGAGGATAGTTTATCGTCCATCTTCATTCTTGACTGGTATAAAATTAGATAAAGTACTTACATTTTCTGTATGGAAGTCTTGATTAACTTGTACTCAGGGATTTTTTTGTTTCCATTAGTCTGTTTGTGAGCCTTATCGGATTCGTTTTTATTAGAGAACTATACAATATATTGATCACCAAAGGGAGATGGAGGTATCTCATTTTGTAACCCTTTTTGTAATTAACAATTGTAGTAAGAAGATCTCCTTTTGGGGGTGGTCTATCACCATAATAAATCTTTGATTAACTGATATCTCCTGACAGACATTCAACCAAATGTATAGCGATGGGACTAAAATACACTCCCACAAAATGGCCGGAGAAAGTTTGATGCTACTAAAAAGGTTCACAATCAATTGGTCAGAGTCCAAGCATCATTTAGCAGGAGCCATTGACTCCCTGAAGAGAACTGTCACGATCCACAAATGGGTTGCATGAACAACTGCATATATAAATTCATTTTCCTGCAGAGAGAGGGGGAGGGGGGAAGGTTTATTCAGCTATTTTGGTTTGAAAATACTCAAATGAGGCACACTGACACTGCTCATTTTCTGGCACTTGGACACCTACAAAAGAAAGTGGCACAATCTCTCTTTCTCTGTCTCTCTCTCTCTCTCTCTTTCTCTCATCATGGATCTTTGGATGCCAGGTGAAGTGTTTTGGCTTCAGACCAACTGGCAACTGCAGGCTAAATCCAATTTTTATGCAAGACGCTTATTGAAGATGCAGCCTCCCTTGGCACCTATGAAATGCTTGGACCCCTTCAACAAATGTCAAGAAGTGGATGAGGGGAAGAGTCTTCAGAGGCTGCTTGGGTCTGTTCTTCACCTGCCCTGTTGCTAGTGAAATGAGTTCTAATGTCTAGGTTTTTTTTCTTCCAAACACAATAAATGTCTCTTTAGCATGAAGCCGAGATTCTGCATCCACAACAACAATATTGCAAACACACTTTCTTTTTTAATGGGACGTCCTACCACTGAAGTGCTCCTTATTCTTTTAGCACTCAGCTGTTGGTCAGAAACATCTCTCAGAAGGGCTTCTGCTGAATTCAGATTTCCAAGGCATTTCTATCAAAGAGACACGTGCCTTTGTACTCTCATCTTCCACTTCTAAGTTGTACCAAATCTCTTCTGAAGCTCCTCCAAAAGCAGATCAGAGGAATGAGGGGTAACACAACAGGGAACAAGAATTGGTGGTTGCCTCTCCAGGAGGCACCCACTCTTCCTTGAATTGACAGAAAATTCTACCTGATGTGAAATTTCCCTCTCACATAGCTGACTTCCTGTCCAACATTTATTGCTGCTGTTCTGAATCCCTACCAATTCCTGCTATCCTGGTTATATCTGTACAGAGATTGATCAGCTTCTTCAGCTTATTTGCCCCCCCCCCAGGCAACGAAAACCAGAGTCGCCACAAACCATGAGATGGGTGGCATATTAAATAAATGAACAGACAAATAAAGAAAACATCTGTCCTGAACCTGGACTAGAACAGATCTGACTTCAGGACCTGTCCATCATCTCCAGTCTCCTCCTTACATTTCTCCTCTGATATCCATTTTGTTGAAAGCTGAATTGTACATTTTTTTTATAAAAGAATCCTAAACAGAGCTGAATTTCAAGCAGCCCTTTTATTTTGATTATCCTTGCCTTTCCATGCCATTTCCCACATTCCTCTATATTCCACTTGGGAGGCAATAAGGGAAAAGGATGGTAGTTTGATCCTCTCATTCCACTATTCTCTTATTCCAGCTTTGCGTTAAACTGGTAAGAACCATAATGCATTTATATTATTGACAACTGAATAATATTGTGCCATTTGGATAGGCCAGTGCTTCAGTTTAGTGGCCACTCTGACTTCTTCCACCATTCCATAAAGGATGTTAATGTGGCAGCAAACGTGTTTTAAGAGGAAAGTGTGTTTTTGACAGGGAACTCCTTCTGAGAGGGAACTCTTGACATATAGTTAAAGCAAGGTTGCCAGGGAAACAGAGAGAAACCACGGCTCTTGCACAAATCTGAAGGATCACTAGCACAACCTTGCTGTGTCCAGTGTATTTCAAAGGACAAAAGCAGAATGATGAGGAGGCTGGCCGGGAACTAGAAAGATGGCTCTACCCGTATAGAAGAAATAATAAGTAATTTCAATGGAGTCTTATCTATTTGTTTAATCAGAAAAATAAACAATCAATACACATGATGGTGAAAATAATCAATTTGTGTTATCAGTTAAATTTTGCAAACAGATATGTATAGGTATATGCATACATATATATTTTCTGGTTAAAATTTACCAAACAGAGTGTTTTTAACATTTAGAAAAAGTAGAGCAGCATGTGGTTTTAAAAGTACTTTTTTTTAACAATCATTCACCACAGTGATTTTAACAACTGTATAAAAATATCAGCATATAATAGTTAATCTTGTTAATTCTTCAATTGTTAATCTTGTGGACACCTATTCTAAGGTAATTTCTACTATGTTCACATGTAGATATGATTGCAAAAGTGCAATTGTTTTTTCTAATTTATTTGTATGGGTTCTAAACTAAACATCAGGGTAAAATTCTATGCTCTTAAATATAGACTATTTCCTGTATTGATTTGTTTCTAAGTGCAGGTCATTTTTCACTATGACAGTTGGAACCAAAACTTCTGTTGCTAAATAATGCAGTGATGTCCAATTTTATGACTTTTTTGCTGTAGTCTTTAAGCAAAACTGGCTTTCCTATCACCTTTGCTTGTCAGAAGTCCCCTGGGAAAGTCTCAAATGACAGTCATGTGACTGCAGGATGCTGCAACCATTGTAAATACATGCCAGTTGCCAAGTCCCTGAATTATGATCATGTGACCATGGGGAAGTATGTGGAGCAGTTGTAAGTTACTTGTTTTCAGTAGTCATAACTTCAAACAGGTGTTACACAGATGGTCGAAAGTTGAGGGCTACCTGCAAGATTGCTTAAATTGTTCCATTAGATTGTTCCATTAAATTGTTCCATTTCAGAATCACTTTGCATAAGATATATTGAAAAGAATAGTATATCTGTTGCAGTAACAATGCAGATGCTATTCCTTTTGTATATTATGCAACTTTTAAATACAATACTGGAAAATGCATAGAACACATTTTTGATGCAATGAGTTTTGGCCTTCAGGCTATTGTCCAGCTTCTTTCTGATCAATATAATGTATTAACTTAATATAGACATCAAGCTTTGCAGTGATCTGAATGCCAGGTGGAAACTATGCTTTGAAATGTGAGTGCTTGTTGGTCTCTCTCATGGGAGTAGACAACAGGTGTGCCATGAACAGCCTCACATATTCTAAATCATTTTTCCACTTCAGGTCCAGGTTGCTGCACACCCCCAATCAATGCCCTAGTTTTTATTGGAAGAAAATACCTGCTAGCAACAGAAACATATCAAATGTCATCTATTCAGTTAATATAGAGACCTTTCTGTATTGGAATAAGGGCCATTAAATGTTTCTAAATAATGATCAGATTATAATTTGGCAGGAAAATTAACAGTACTCCTTGCAGAAGGACCATTGAAACATTACATTTTCAGATTTTTCAAACAGCCCTATTATCGAACTGTAGGTATGTGGAATGATTATGTACAAGTAAACCTAAAGATTTTGAATTAATAAAGCTCATGTTGCTCTATAAATATAATTTTAGACTATGGTACAAGAAATTGAAATCCAGGCCTTCTATTTTAAATCCCATGCTCCTTTATAATAAATCAATATGGGGAGGAAGATTGAGAATTTCCACTTGCTGTATCTCAGTTCAGAGAGAGAAACAATTTATTTTGTATAAAATAATGTAAAATCGTGTACCACACAGAAGAATATTTTATTGTTGCATGGTTGTCTTAATCAACACAGTTTAGTTAACCTCTGCTAAATAATTCAAACTTATAATGATTGGGTTTCTGAGAATTAAAATAAACTTTTACCAAAGGGTGAAAAGAATTAAGGAAGAAAAGCATTAAGGCATGTGCATCACAAATGATATTGACAAAAATGTCCCTTTCTTCTTCAGCTGAATATTTTTGCAGAGATGACTGACAATTAAAATACAGTAATAACCACAAGCAGTATGATGTTTGTTTAATGTTGCTGAAAAGTTGTTTGGTGAACCCGAGCATTGGTGTTGGTGCTACTGCAGATTAATGGTCAAATGATAATTTAGTCACTTTGCAAGCAGAAGTGGTAATTATTGTGTTGTGAATGCGCGGATGGATTAGACTGACACAATTACTCATTAGACACTATGCAATGGCCTTAAATTGTTTCTAGTCAACAGCAATTAAATGTTGCACATGAACTTCTTTGACTAAATTAAACTTTTGCAAAATATGTCTTAAATCAGTTGCTCTTATCTGTGGTGCCTTTCATACGAACTTTCAAGCATATACATGATTATGTTCATATACATGATTATGGTAGTATTTCTATTTATGCCAATCCCATGAAGAAAATCTCATTCCAATCTGTGATACCCTCATCATATTATTTCTATTATATGACTTAACATGTGTGTGAAGGACTTAGAATATAAGTGCCATGTGGCCTACCATTATCAGGACTGATGAACGAAGTTTTAAAGATCTATTGATAAATGGGAAAAGATTTCTTTTGCTTCATTTCTTTAAAAAAAGTGGTAAATTGGAATACAAAATTGATTTATTAGATTAACACTAAAATATAATAGTAGTCTTTCTGGCAGCTCTTAATAGACTTTTGCTGATTAGGTCTGAATGAAAAGTTTTTATAATTTAATTATGGATAAGGGATGAGATATGAGAATGAGATATTTTTAATCAAAATATCAGAGGAAGTCTAAATTAAGTTACTGAATTTTTTTAAAGATTTCTGGAGGGAAGAGGAGTTATTTTTGATATACTTTTGTTTCTTACTTTTTATTTTTTATTTTCTACCTCTTGGTAGTTCTCTTTTTCACTTTTTATACTTTTCTTAGTGTGTATTAATTATTTTTATTTTTGTATTTGTAAACACTATTACAAAAGGAAGGGAGGGAGGGGTAGGAAAAGTGAGAAAGGAAAGAAGGAAGGGTTTCCATCTTTCCTGTTTCAGCTTGCTATTCCATATTTCTCAGGTACTACTGGAAGAGGAGTAAGCAACTGAGTGTCATTCAAATGTTCCGGCAAGACAAAAATTGTAGGATTTGTAATCTGAAATATAAGGAGGGCATAACTTGCCTGTTATAACAACAGGATTTAACAAACTCAGCAAAAATGAAAGGCTCTGAGACTTTGCAGAATTTCATTATTTTTCAGCCAACTCACTGTGCCATTATAATTACAGGATTGAAACTGGTATTGCTGCTGCTCAGCTGTTAAAGATGTTTCCATTGGAATCAGAAAAGCTTTACATGTTTCAAAATGATTCAGAAGAAAGTGCTTCAGACCTCATGTGAGCACAGTGCCTCCCTGCTCTTTATGGAAGGAGCCCAACTTGTAAAAGTTTTCCATGCTAGCCTAAAACAAAACATACACAAAAAAGGGAATCCGCTCATTAAAGTTTATGCAACTTTGCAGACTTGGAGCACTTAGAAATATGCAGTTTGCCAGTTTCTACTTTCCATAATCCATAAACTCCTCCTCCCCCCCCCCCCGATTCAAACCATCAATGCAGAACTCTTTGGTAAGATGCAAATTATTCTGATATAAGCAAACAAATTAATTCGTCTCAGACAGTCTAGTGAAAGCATGCATGAGCAGGCAGGATTTCAGGTGTGCAACCTGTCCACATTATTCAATTTACTCAAGGTACATATGAATGTATTTGCAAGAGTACCTTAGTATCAGGATTGGAAATATGATAAAAAGAAAGAAAGAAATTCCTATTTGCGCTGCCAACTCCTTCCAATGCATGCTCCTTGAAAAACACAAGGATGATCTGTTACTCTTTTATGAAATGGTGATATATATTATCTTCAGCATTCAGCATGATCTTGACATATGGTTGATATGAAGGAATTGGAATCATAGATTGAATTTTTCTTATTTAAAAAATAATTAAGCAGTGTCTTTCAGATGTTAAAAGTTTTCTTTGAAACTTCTGTGGTAAGCTTTTCTTCCCCCTCCTCTTTTCTACTAACGAAGTCTGCCAAAGATAAATTTTGCAGGAAGTTGGCAGTAAAACTCAGTTCCATTCTTTAGAACCATCCACATGGTTATTTATACCAACTAAAGACTGCCAATTCTCATTAGAGCATATACTGTAATTCATTAGAACATGTAGTTCCTTCTGTTGTAGCTAGTAGGCGTACTTTAGAAATATTTGCAGGTATCCTTATTAATGCACTAATTAATATTAACTTATTTAAGATTTCATTTTTCACTGTTCACCATTGTATGTTCTATACAATCTTGCAACTGGACATATACAGCTATGCACGTAAACAATATTATGTATGTTTTATATAGTATTTGTCAAGTGCTGGGGAAATCAGGAGATTCAGGCAGTTCAAACAAGTATAAAAATTTATTGCAAGCTTAAGCTCTCTACAAGAATCTGACCAACTAATGGTCAAAGGAAATGAGTGGGAGATAAGGGAAACCTTCAAAGTGGGCTGGACTTAGATCTCTTGTGAGTGCATAGGGATTCATGACATGATATCTTTGACCCGTCCCTCAGGCTCAGCCTAGTCATCTCCTACATTATTATCTCTGAAATATGAAGCATTTTATAAATATAGTTTTATCGTCTGATGTTTGGTATTGGAGAAGGCTCATGCCAGGAAAACAAGGACATGCAACATTAAACAAATCAACCCAGAGTTCTCAATATAAGCACAAATAACTGGGCTCAAATTATCATACTTTAGACATATTATGCAAATACCTAGCTCTTTTTGTAATGCTATGAAAGGTGGAAGGAAAGAAAGGAAGAGGATTACCAACAAATCAAGCAATCAAAAATTCATCTGAAGCCCAGCAGTGTACCCTGTGACTATTTATTTCAAAATTCACATTGTTTGTGTTCCATATGGTTTACTTCCAGATAAAGAAACACAGAATTTTGAGTCCTAGATTTGTGTGGCTGTTGACAAAAATAGCATAATTGCCAATGTGACGATATGGTACAAGAAGAAGATTTCTGTTGTGGGAACTATACCTAAGATTGGCTTGATACAACAGAGTTTTCTTACGTTCTCAATATTTATAGACTCCTAGAGCTGGAAGGAACCTTGGAGTCTTCTAATCCAATCCTCATTATCCTTAGAAAGTGATGTTTTTTTATTATTCCAATTATGAACTTATGAGATGAACAGATTATTAGAGGCTTGTACTAATTTACATTAACACTAACACTTGGGATATTAAATGATATCTCAAGTTCTTCTTTCAGCAATCTTTCAGCAATCAGAAATTTTATGACATTTTTGTTATGTATGTAGGTTTGAATGTCATTGGTTAAGTTTGAACTGTTCTTGTAAAATGTCAGAATTTTTTTTTATTCATATTTATATGCTGCCCTTCTCCGGAGACTCAGGGCGGCTTACAGTTTTTGGGATACAACCCAATGCACTCAGCAATAGCTTCCTTCCATTGTATATGCCTGCTTATTACTAAGTGGCATTTTTACAAAGTCAGCTTATTGCCCCCAACAATCTTGGGTCCTCACTTTACCTACCCCAAGAGGATGGAAGGCTGAGTCAACCTTGAGCCTGGTGGGATTCGAGCCTGCAATAATTACAGGCAGCTGGAGCTAAGTGCTAGGCTATTAACAGCCTGCACCACCAAGGCTCTTATGAAATGATTGGTTTACATAGTGCAAGAAAACCCTGCACTCTGATTGGCTGGCAACTGCGGCTGCTGGCTATAAGTAGCAGTGCAGTGCAGCCAAGTGGGGTCTGTTATGAGCTGTAGTCACTAATAAACTCTTCACTGAAGCACTCCGCGTCTGACTCTTCATGCAAATCTAACACTGGCGACGAAGGTGGGATCCTTCCCGAAGAGAAGACAACGCGGAGAAGAAGCCGAGAGAGATGGCTGTGCTGAACACCCCCCCAGCCCTGTTCAATCCGATGGCAGAAGACTGGGACTCGTATGCAGATCGTTTCCAAATGTATTTGGAGGGAAACAATCTCACTGACATCTCCGACAAGCGGAAGAGGGCAGTCTTTCTTACCCACTGCGGTCCGTCTGTTTTCAAGATGGTGAAGGCATTGGCGAGAGCTGCAGACATGAAGGTAATGGACTGGCCCGATTTAGAAAAGTTATTAAGAGCCCATTACGCGCCACAAGTATCGTGCCTCATTAAGAGACACGAATTCTACCATCGGGATCAAGGGGAAAGCGAAAACGTTAATGACTTCATGGCAAGTTTAAGGGATATTGGGGGTGCATGTGAATTTATCAACTTAGAAGAGGCCATGCGATCAATTTGTTCTAGGCCTAAAAGACAAGGTTTTGCAGAGCAAATTGTTAATGAAACCTAAGATCATGCTTAAGGAGGCCATAGAAGAAGCTTCTTCAGCGGAAGCTACCAAGTCCTCAGCAGCAGCCATGAAGAAAATTAACAAGGCCGCAAGCCATCCTGATGTGGAAAAATCCACAACAACCCAGAGCAAATAGATTCTGATTCAGACTGTAGCGAGGTGGAGGAAGGAATTTATAGACTCAGAATGGAGAAGAAAAGAAAAGACCTTGGAAGAAAGAGGCAAGACTTTTATTGCAGAGGTTGTGGGGGGGGCACTCCCGCACTGAATGCAAGTTTCTTGATACCATCTGCCTCCGTTGTGAAAAAAGAGGTCATCTAGCAAGAGTCTGCAAATCATCCAGAACTCCACAAGCAGAAAAAGTTTCCTGACAAAGATTTCAAGCCTAACAACTTCAGTGAGAAAATGGGGCGCAACACAGAAGCAAATGGGAAGAATGAAACTCATCAAACAGTCACCATTGGTCATTCTTTGGCCTTAAGAAGTAGAAAAGTACATGTGAAGGAAGGCCTTGCCAAATGGAAGTGGACTCAGGCTCCTATTTATCTATGGTGTCATGGGACACCATTCACAGGCTACTTCCCAACGTTCAGAAGAAGCATTTCCAGAAGCAAGCACTGACTCTTAAAGACTACCAAGGGAACAAGATTCCAGTAGTTGGAACAAGAGAATTCATCATGAAGTTCAAAGGCTACACCAAACGTTTGCCCCTGACCATCGTGGACAAGTACCACCCAAGCTTGCTGGGACTTGAGTGGTTCAATCCACTAGGCATCGAGGTGACTGGCATCAATCACGTGAGCAACACTGAATGGGAGGAGGCCCTGAAGTCTGAGTTTCAAGAGGTCTTCAGTGATGGATTGGGCAAGTATATGGTGAACCCTATCACTTTCAACCTAGATCCCAAGGTGCCCCCAATTCGCTTAAAGCCCAGAAGGGTCCCATTTGCCTTAAAGGAAAAAATAGATGCACAATTAGATAAACTAATAGCTCAAGGAGTTTTAGAGCCCACTGACCACTCCAGATGGGAGACACCCATAGTCACACCAGTCAAGACTGATGGGTCAGTGAGAATCTGTGGGGACTATAAGGGGACATTGAACCATGCATTTCAACAGAGCGCATATCCAGTTCCAGTGGTGCATCATTTATTACATTCACTTGGCAGGGGTACAGTCTTTGCCAAATTGGATCTGGCCCAGGCATATCAACAACTAACAGTTGATGATGCCACTGCAGAGGCCCAAACCATTGTGACTCATAGAGGTGCCTTCAAATGTAAAAGGTTACAGTTTGGAGTAAGTGTGGCACCAGGCATTTTCCAAAGCCTTATGGAAAGAATGCTCCAAGGACTGCCAGGGGTAGTGCCTTACTTTAATGATGTGTTAATCTCTGCTGAAAATGACACTCAGTTACAAGAGAGACTCAGAGAAGTCCTTACCAGATTCAAGAAAGTGGGGTTAAAAGTCAAGGAAGAAAAATGCACTCTTAAAACTGACAAGGTTGAGTTCTTGGGCTACATGATTGACAAGCATGGCATCCATCCTACAGATGCCAAGGTTCAAGCAATCAAAGAAGCCCCTAGACCTAAATGCAAAACAGATTTGCAAGCTTTCCTTGGACTTATTAACTTTTATCACATGTTCCTACCTCAGGAGGCAACCACTGCAGAACCATTACACAGATTACTTGATAAAAAGTCTGTTTGGGTCTGGGGCAGGAAGGAACAATCAGCATTTAACAGTATTAAAAGACTAATCACGTCTGATGCTGTACTCATACAGTTCTCTGAGAATTTGCCTGTTGTACTGACTTGTGATGCATCCCTTTTGGAGTGGGGGGTTTGAGCCACAGGCTTCCCAGCGGAGGGAAGCCCCTATTGCATTTTACTCTTGCACCTTGACCAAAGCAGAGAGGAATTACAGCCAATTGGACAAGGAAGCATTGGCAATTGTTGCAGCTATCAAGAAATTTCATGAGTATTTATATGGGAGAACATTTACCATTGTCACAGATCACAAACCTTTGTTAGGCATTGTGGCAGGAGACAAACCTACACCCACTATCCTGTCACCAAGAATGCTGAGGTGGACTGAATTTCTTGCTGCTTATTCATACAAGCTCATCCACAAGCTTGGCAAAGACATTGGCCATGCTGATGCCTTGAGTCGTTGCCCACTTCCTTATCACAAGGAGGACTTTGAACCCGAGGCACACACCTTCTTTCTAGAAACTGTTGCCAAGCTTCCAGTACATGCTGCTGAAATTGCCAGAGAGACTGCCAAAGACACTTTATTGGCTCCTATTATAGGCTGGATTAAGAAAGGTTGGCCTCTTCAAGATCTACCTCACCTGGCTCAACCTTTTAAATCCAGGCAAACTGAATTATCTGTATTAAGAGGACGTATTTTGTGGGGTAACAGGGTGGTTATTCCTGCAAAACTACAAAAAGAGGTTTTGGAAATGTTACATGAGGGTCATCCGGGAATTGTCAGAATGAAGGGATTGGCCAGGAGTTATGTATGGTGGCCAGGTATTGACAAAATGGTTGAAAACTGGGTTGCATCTTGTCCCAACTGTCAGGTAGTCAGGCCTGCCCCACCTCTCCCCCAAACAGGAATGGGAATGTCCTAGGGGCCCATGGTCCAGGATTCACATTGATTTTGCTGGCCCTACCAGAGGGCACACTTTCCTTATTATAGTAGATGCATATTCCAAATGGCTGGAGGTTATCCCTATGGCATCCACCACAACTGAAGCTGTCATCAAGCAGCTTAAAAAGCTTTTTGTAACCCACGGGTTACCTGATGTCCTTGTCTCTGACAATGGCCCTCACTTTACATCCAACCCTTTTGAATCCTATGTAGCACAACTGGGTATCAGACATGCCCTTACTGCCCCTGGGCACCCTTTGGCTGAACGAATGGTACGTTTTACCAAGGAAAAGCTTCAGCAATTGGGTCCTGGGGACATCACTGAGAAAGTTGAAAAACTTCTTAGTGTTCAGCACATCACTCCTAACCCATCAACTAACTTATCCCCAGCAGAGTTGTTGATGGGTAGGAAACTTAGGTCTCCCCTTGACCGCCTTCATCCCACTTACGCACCCAACACACCACTAGATTCCACTAGCAAAGTTCACACATTCAGTGTGGGTGATTCTGTTTATGCTAAGAACCTTATGGGTGAGCCTTATGGATTCCTGCTGAAATAACTCAAATCACAGGCCCTCGTTCTTACAGGGTACAAACAGAGGATGGAGTCCTCTGGAGCAGGCACATTGATCAGCTTAGATCCAGGTTACCTCAGGAACATTGCAATTGTTCCTCTCTAGTTCCCATACTTAATGCTTTTTCTAGGGGAGGGGAGGAACATGAGATAATCAGCAAACAAGAATCAACCCCATGTGTAATGAGCCATTATGACAGGAACCATTCCAAAACCTGTCACAATGCCAAAATCCATCCTTACAAATGGAAGATTGCACATCACTACCTGACTTGGGTGCTGACATTGGGCTGGAGATGGGTTGGGAGGAGAGACCAGATTCTAACAATCAAACAGGGTCTTCTTTCACAGGAAGTCCAAGTATGGAAATGTCAGCAGACACATTTCCTCTCTCACTGGGTGAGAACGTTAAAACTTCTGAACCACGAAGGTCTCAACATACACGTAAGAGCCCCACCTATTTAAAAGAATACATTAGATAGGTTGGGGTTTGAGTATGGACTGAACCTAGTGGGGAGGGGTGTTATGTATGTAGGTTTGAATGTCATTGGTTAAGTTTGAACTGTTCTTGTAAAATGTCAGAAATGATTGGTTTAAATAGTGCGGGAAAACCCTGCACTCTGATTGGCTGGCAACTGCGGCTGCTGGCTATAAGTAGCAGCGCAGTCCAGCCAAGTGGGGTCTGTTATGAGCTGTAGTCACTAATAAACTCTTCACTGAAGCACTCCGCATCTGACTCTTCATACAAATCTAACAATTTTTATACTTTAAATTTTCAAGGAGGAACAACATTCAAAACCTAAATTCTGCAATGATAAAAATTAGGGAATGGCAGAGGTTCAAGTTAGAAAGAAGTAATCATTTTTTGTTTTCAGAGATGGCCTATTTTCAAAACATCATAAAAGCCTAAAACCATTTTCAGTTATTTTATAGTATATAAGCAGTTTTTCTCATTTGAAAATGCTTATATTAACCCTGCAGCCCGTTTTAGTATTGTCAATTTTCCTTTCCTTGTCAGTAGTTTTGTAGGAAAATATCTTTTTATTATTATTGATAGTTTGATCTAAGAAATTATTTTGTTCTGGGTGTTCTAAAATGCACCATTGTTTCCTAGAACAATATCAAGTATTATTAAAACTGTTCTAGCTATTTGCCATAATTTGAACAATGATTTTTTTTCATTTTGGTTGCTTTGGATAATTATGCAGTTATCATATGATAAAATTAATGACTTAGAAACATTATTTCAAAATACAGTGGACCCAGGAGATTTAAAATTGCAGCACTATTTTATCTCACAAAGGTGCTCTACCATTTCTGTTTGAGTAAAGCCTGTCTCTCTTGCACAGCATTGGCATGTCCAAAAATGTTCCTGAGTGTCTAAGAAACTGAAATCCCTTCTCACTTATGCAACCATCTTCTGCCTAATCTAATCCAGCATATGGAACAGATAGTTCTTCTAAGAATGCCATCTTGATGCTCAACACATTCTTCTACTCAGCCTAATGGTATTTGGTTTCCAGGAGTGTCTGACTACATTTTTCAAGGTCGCTAATGTCAATGACATCCATGACTATTGTCTGCTTCCCGCACTATCCAGCAGCTTATCTAGATGATATATGACATATGCAGCCTTTGTGATTTACACACTTATTACAAAACCATCTCTCCAGTTTTCAATTGATTGAATTGCCTAGACCAAAATGGCTTTATCACTTGCATCTGGGTTTGAAATGATGTGGTTTCATAATTCAGGACTATGTCCTTCATGTGGGAATAACTTCCTTATTCACAAAATTATGTCCTTCTTACCCTTGTCTTTCCTTATGACAGGAGAGCTGTCACTTTGGAGTGGGATTACATGATCACATCTCAGATATTCTCATCTCCATATCTAAGATGCTAATCTAAGCATCTTCAACCCAGCCAGCTTGTCATCAAGAAAATAGACTTGTGCCCTGTGAGTCTGGTGCTCATTAAACTATGCAAAACCCCACAATTTATACCGCAAAGGAAATAGTTGTACATTTGTCATTCTAAGATGTAAACTGGAAATCACTCTGTCCCATGCTACCTCTTTCTATCTTCATTACATTAGTTTGGTTTTCTTCTTTAGGAATCCCCTGCCATTGGTGCACTCCTCCTCCCATTCTTCTCTCTCCCTTCACTCCCATCTATTTTTCCTCTGTCTAAAATGTGCTGAACTGATGGCAGAAGAATAAAACTTCATCCACTCACTAATCTCTTGATCAGCTACAACTGTAGTCTTCCCCTGTTTCAGTGAAGCAAAGAGATGATCCAGTTTGCCTCATAAAACAATTGGGCGATTGCAAAACCACTTCAGACTGTTCTATGGGAAAAGGTTCCTCTCTATGGTTTCTCCCCCACATTGGCCACCTGTTCTTCCAGCCTGTACTGCTTCAGGTTTACCTATAATGCATGCCTAAGCTGCACAACCTCCTTTGGAGAACAAAACTTCTGGGGAGGGATCTGGAAGCAGCAAATTGCTTCATGAAAAGGCTTCAGGGGGTGTTTGTACCAAACTTCATTGAAGTGGAACATCTCTTCAAAGCTTTGCACAGTTCTAAAATCTACAGGGCATTCTGAATATAGCATTACTCAGAATCATCTTTCCTATTTCATGTTTTTTTTCTATAAGAGGAGGCAAAGGGAAATTTCTTCAGACTTGCTTCAGGATAGTTCCTCCCCCATCCCCATAATTGGATTTCTTCAGTTCTGTGTAGTACCTGAACCATTTTTGAGACTGAATAGGACTAGCCAATTGATTAATTGAAAGTTGGATGTTATCTGTAATCTGATTTGGATTTATTTTTTTAAAGGACTCAAAATATATGAACTTCCTTATTTGATGCAATATTGTATATGGCATAATCTAGTAAGCGTCTGGAGATATTTTCATGGTGACATGAAGCACAATAAATTTTTGCTCATTCTCAAATGTAAATGGGTTATAGTACCACCAAGATTTCTTCAGTTCTGTGTAGTTTTTTTGAGACTGAATAGGACTAGCCAATTGATTAATTGAAAGTTGGATGTTATCTGTAATCTGATTTGGATTTATTTTTTTAAAGGACTCAAAATATATGAACTTCCTTATTTGATGCAATATTGTATATGGCATAATCTAGTAAGCGTCTGGAGATATTTTCATGGTGACATGAAGCACAATAAATTTTTGCTCATTCTCAAATGTAAATGGGTTATAGGAACAAGTCCAGAGGCTTTTCTTGGGAGTGAGCAAGATTTGGGTCAATCATGTAAAAGACCTTCTTTATTGAGAGAGCCCACTCCCCAGTCACCTCGTTATTGCCCTTGCTCTTTGTTAATCAAAATAGTTTGTGTTGTTGCATAATATTAAGTTATAGCTCAATTAAACTGTATCTGTTCAATTCATTTTGTGTCTCATGTACTCTTTCTGTTATGTGGGAGCAACAGCTGGAAGCTCAGGATAAAATTGAACACATTTCCAATATATATACCGTGCTCATGTGGATTAAATTAAGAACTGATAGAAACTAGTCTTATGAAGCACCTTTTTCTCTCACTGAAAATTGAAGCATTTTTAAAACACCTCCTGATTTATTTATCAGAAGAAATAACAGCAAAACCATTGTATCCAGAATAAAACAACGAGTCAGGTATAATTCCTAAACAGAAGAATTCTAGTTAGATTTGTCACTTGAGTAGGTAATCCTTCAGGTTCAAAGATGACACAATGTTGTGCAGTTCATGTGTGAACATGGCAGTGGCTCTACAGTCTTAATCTGGAAGTGAAGTGTCTAGCACAATGGGGATACTGGAAGACTATTGTGTAATAACAATATATAGTTTACTTGTTTATTTATTGTGATAACTAAGTCTTCTAATCATGGAAGTAATCTACTTCTGGCCTTTATAAATGTTGTTTCAGCCATCAACTCCATTAAAAATCATTGCTATTACTTCTTTCCTTGGTTTTCTGACTAGGAAAGGAATGGAATGGAGTATCCTGAATAGGAGTATTCCATATTCCAAATTTTTTTGAAGGCTAGATAATAATGATAATAGTTATATCAGTTTAAATTATATAGTATGCATTTTTCTTCTAGACAACTGTGCAAAATTCTTTTCTGACTAAAACAATCCAACAATTACAAGTCTAACAAATGCATTATGATACAGAAAAATTAAGGAAGTTTTTTTTAAAAAAATCTAAAACTGGAATTATGAAGGTTATGAATGGTTGATGATCATAAATATGTATTTCGACAAATTCATAAGATGGTTTCAATTTTCATTCTGCAACCGCTGAAAATTGGCCATATGAAGTTTGTATTTCACTTCTTTCTTAACGTATATTATTTCCTCTGATTTCAGATATTGGGTTTTTTTAATATTAAAATATAAGGAAAGGTAGAATAAATATAGATGTCCAGAGAAGCCCCCTATTTCATCTAAATCATACTGTTTTCTCTTTTTTTTGGAGCTGGCATGCATCATATGACATATGACATACATACATACATACATACATACATACATACATATATAGAGAGAAAGGGTAGAAAAATTGAAAGAATCCATTGAAAGAACAGCAAAAAAATGTTCTTTAGAATAGTCAAATAAACCAGCCCTGGATGTTACCATCCAGACAAAATAGAACAGTTTTCAAAGACATTTTGTGACTTTTAAAATTGATTTATTAAATTAAACAAATATATGTAGCCCCTTGAATCACATATAGATGACTCCAGCCTGATTACAAAATTTTTAAAAACCCACCATATAATAAAACCTATTAATCTCCCAATAACAGCAACAATACAATCAAATCAACCACTTGATTGGCTCTGTCTCCATTCCACTGTCAAAACTACATTTTTAGGCCTTTTGGAAAAGCACTGGGGGGTGTTATTTCATAAAGAAGGGGTGACCACCAATATTTTTTCTCGGTCCACCAGATGATGATCCCTAATCAATGGAACTGGTAATATTGATTTTTTTAATGCAGAAAAGCTCAAATGAGTGCAGTTCTCGCATGTTAGATTACTTTGGAACTTAATGAAGTGGGCCAACCTAGGAAGATTGAAAATTGGTGGAAAGATTACTGTACATTGTGGTTCACAACAATCTTTCACCATCCTATAACTAAATAAGTGGAAGAACATCACACTCCCCCAATGGAATTGTCCCCAAAATTCTCTTCCTAGAATATATTCTCTTTCACCAAAATTGAATGAGACCTGAAAAGCAAAAATGTAGGAGAACACCTTTAGCCAACTTGAAGTGCTAAGGACCCTTTGAAGGAACAAATGAATAAGAATGAATAAGAATGAAATAAAAATAGTTTCATTCCTCAACATCTTTATTTTCACTTTTGACTTTGTAATCTGTGGGAAGGAAGACTATATTTTCTCAACTTTCTCTCAAAGTTCTATTCAACCAGAAGAAGAAGAAGAAGAAGAAGAAGAAGAAGAAGAAGAAGAAGAAGAAGAAGAAGAAGAAGAAGAAGAAGAAGAAGAAGAAGAGGAGGAGGAGGAGAGGAGGAGGAGGAGGAGGAAGAAAAGGAAGATGAAGAAGTAGTAGTAGTAGTAGTAGTAGTAGTAGTAGTAGTAATTGTTGTTGAAGGTGTTCTTCTACAAGGCCATTTTTGAAAAAGAAATGAATGCAAACAATGAAAATCGTTGCTCATGATAAACATTTGGAACCAAAAACAGTTTTCACATATATCACCGTCTCTTTCACATCTCAAAATAGGGTTGTAAAATTAGGGGGGAGGAGGATAGGAGTTAAAGCAAACCTGCAGAAAGACCAAAACAAATAGTTCACCATTCATGAATTAATGTAAATGTTTTATTCTTCACCATTTCAATACAACCCATTTAAATGGAACTATAGACATAAATTTTGCGCACCAGCAAACTGTTTAAAAAGATTTTGTACCAATCCTTTCAGCAATTTAATCAGTTTAAAGCAGTTTTCTCCAAGCTGGTTCCTTGCCAGAGTCGCCTCTTGTTGAAAGGGATGGTGAGAATGAAGTTAGGGAAGGCTGTTTTGAATATGTTGAAAAATCCCCAGGTCTGACCTTTTGTAGAAGTTTTCAAAAGATATTTATATTTTGTAGGAAAAAGATTGACAGGCTAGCAGTTTAGCAATAGTAATTTAGCAATAGCAGCGAGCATATCAAAGGTCATTAGAAGTACACTTTGTAAAGGAACTACCAGATTGTCACAAGTAAAGGGGATGTGATTGTTATAAGTAAAGGGATGTGGTTCTATCTGCTATTACAATAATATTATGCTTGCTTAAGCACAAGATGAACTTGTTTTTACCTTCCTGTGACTAATTGTGTAAGAGGTAGGAAGGAGCTAATAAAAGTGGTCTCAACTTGAAGTGGGGTCACTCAAGTCTCTTTCTATTTATTTCATGAGTGTCCGGCATTGCTACAATATTTAGATATATGTTTTCAAAACATACAGATAGTGTATGCTTGTATATGTGTATATGTGAGCAGTTGGATAGTCTAATTGAGTGCCATCTTTGACATAGGAGACTGGAGTTCAGATCCCAACTAGTATCCTTGGGCAAAGATCCCCTAACATTTCACCTACTTCACCAATTTCAAAATATGAAAATGACACAGATTAGGATGATCTCAGTGGGACTGACCCCTGACTAGACTTGCATGGAGTTGCACTGTTAGTAATCTCTCTTCCCACCTACCTCCATCCTGCTAATGAAATCCAACTCTTAAAACATTCTTTAAGTTTTTCAGATAATGTTAAGTTTGCATGAAGAGTCAGACGCGAAGAGCTTCAGTGAAGAGTTTATTAAGTGACTACAGCTCGAATGGACCCGACTTGGCTGGGCTACGGCTGCACCTACATACATAACCTACATACATAACAGATAATATATTCAACGTTAACATTCAGCTTTTTTATAGCAACACACATTTTATGGGCTCACTGCATTCCAAGGGAACAGTAAGTAAACTTGCAGCAAAGATGTCATTTTCCTTACTTTTCAACCCTGAAACCAGCTGTTTGTCCTATTGATATATATATTCTGCTACAACACTTGATATGCTTTTATTAATTCATACAAATGAAGTTGTTGTGTGTGTCCCCCACCCAGATGATGAAAATAATACTGCCTTTTGAAGCACAACCATTGTGCTTGGCGACTTGTGTTCTGGGTTGTATTTTGATTCTTTTTTAATGGTAAGATCAGAACTACATTCAGAGCTGGAAATCTGCCTTCCAATATTACCATAAACTGTGGCAGTTTTGCTGCTGAAGAAAACTCCACAGCAGTGCTATTGTAAATGCTGTTTGCTTCTTCAGAGGGGGGAAACAAGCCAAACAAAAATAAAAACAAAACTCCAATCTCCTGAAGAGCTTCTTTTACCCTATTGCACAGGTGTCAAACTCACGTTGTCACGGCAGCATCACATGACATAGCAAGACTTCCCCCTCCCCTTTGCTAAACCAGGTCTGAGCATGGCCAGAGTGTGATGCATCTGGCCCATGGGCCGGAAATTTGACAGCCTGCCCTATTGCATATGCTTTTTTTAGTCTTAAAAAGAGATATTGTGATATAGATTAGCTTAGGAATTTGTTTATAGATTAGTTCAGATCAGTTAAACAATGCTCATGTTCATCCATCAGCTAAGTTTTAATTGCAAGGTTACTTAATGAGAGAAAAAAACCTGTATTTCAAGGCAAAAATATCTTGATTGTAGATATCAGTACAGACAGATATGAGGAAGACCCCACAGTTGCTCCTGGTAAGACTTAGTGCTCCTATGATGCCAGTTGCAAATCAAAGGCAACTAAAAGGCCGCAGCTACAACAATTTGGCTGCCAATCACCTCTAGAGGTGGCTAGATTTTATTTCTTTCCAATGATTAAGAATGGGTTTGGGTTTGAGTATTTTTGTATGGAAAGCGTTGATAATAGAATAGCTGAAAGGCAGCAGCAGCCTGACCAAAATGCAAAAAGTTTCCAGAGAACAGTAGGAAAAAAGCAGAATGTTTTTCAAGGCTCACATGCCCCAATCCAGAGAGAAGTCACTTGAACATTAGAGTTATTCAATTGTCGATGAAGTGAGATTTCAGAGTAAATTTGAAGGTAGAAAGCCCCAGATAGTCCTTGATTACATCTGAAGCTGTACTTGCATTAAAGCCAATATTAATACATCTCCTTTTCATGTCATCTCTTTGAACTCATGTGGGCATTCCCATTCTCTCTCCATTTACATTTAGGCAACTCCCTGAGTAATATTTTCCCCCAACTTCACCTAACTGGCATATTTTGAGGATGAAAGATAGAAACAAAGAAATGCAGAAAATTTGGCCAGAGTAAACTGTAATTGGTTTATGCTCTCCCCCACAACTTACTACACAATATTGGTAAATTTTCCCTATGGATGTTTAACCTAATTGTTGCTTCACTGTTAGAGTTCTTAGGAATCTATGCACATTCACATACACAGCACAGATTTGAGGGTTAATAATAATCTCCGCTAATGAAAGAAATGATTTAGAGGGTGAAAAAATGAATATTAGAAACAGTGTGCGTTTAGAGAATGTTCTTTCTTGTAAATTGAGCAAGATCGTATTAGTATGCGAGTTAGATCCACCATTCTATTCCACACTTGGAAAGAAATGAGATATTGCAGGCTCACACTTTCTGTAATAGAATCCTTGTAGTAGTTTCATGTATGTGCTTTGCAGGTGGAAGATACAGCTTTGCTTAAGGAATTAGAGGGCATTGACAATATGTAAAATTCATAGTTAAAGATTTCTAAGAAGAAAGCATTTTTCTGCCTCACCAAAAGTCACAAAAGGTCTTTGAAAGAGTGATGCATCTGATGACCTGATTAAATGTACTCTATTTTTAAATGAGCAGTAGCCTTTTCACCAAGATTACAGGGCCACTCTTCTGGAAAAAAAAGAAGAAAAGAAAGCAAGGGACTTGGATTTTGATAGTGTCTCAAAATCAGAAGATTACCCATCTATGAATTTTGTAGGGTTGCTCATAAACTGCTTCAAGCAGCACCACGTCAATGGCTGCCTTAGAATTCTTCTGAGTTTGCACATTTCTTTCTAAGGGCAAAGACAGACAGCATAGATGGGGACAAATGATAGAGCCAAAAGACTCCCAAAACAGCTGGAGGTATGTCAATCAAGATTAGAGTTTTAATGTCTTGAATGTACACACTATTAGCCTGCATCCAGTATTAGTATAAACTGGGCCACATCAACAGTTTTCTCTCTGGTAAGAAAAATGCATTACAAGAGACTAAAGGATGAAGAAATAATAAAGATGCTAATTTTTCAACTAACCTGTTCAATGAAGGGTTTTCTCTAATTAAATATTTATTTCACGAAGGTTTCTTTGCTCTATCTTCACTGCAATTCTCAAGTCACTGGGGAGAACAAAAGAAAATAAGAGTGTTATGTATGTAGGTTTGAATGTTATTGGTTTATTTGAACTGTTCTTGTAAAATGTTAAATGGTATTGGTTTAAATAGTGCGGGAAGAAACCCTGCACTCCCATTGGCTGGCAGCTACGGCTGCTGGCTATAAGAAGCAGCCGTAGCCCAGCCAAGTCGGGTCCATTCAAGCTGTAGTCACTGAATAAACTCTTTACTGAAGCTCTTCGCGTTTGCCTCTTCATGCAAACTTAACAAAGAGTACCTTATATTTTGTGTGTGTGCTTTACTAAAGTTCCTGTCACAATTTAATGTACATTTACTTTTTAGAAAAATCAATATAAACGCTACCCCACTTTGGATTCCTTTAGATTAACTTCTGTCGCTTTTGACTAATTCATGAAAGGTGATTTATAATAATCAGTGAATTCCTTTTCTTCAGTTAAATGTTGGGTTTAATTCATTCTTGAATTCTGGATGTTTGTTTTATAACTGGAGACACAATTAAATTAATGAATAAACCTGTAAAATGATACTAAAGTACCTTATGAACTAAGACCATTACTTCTAATGCTTACATATGAAAAAACGCCTGAATCAAGAGACAGACGAAGGAATGTGGTGATGCAAAATGCTAAGAGAAATGATTAATAGCCAGAAAAAATGAACAAGAAATATAAATGGTGGGATTTAGTCTGGGATTATTCCTAAATCCATCTTGGAAGGTTGAGAAGCAGGAACAAAATAAGTACTTTTAATAAGCTAAACAGTGTGTCTGCCTCAAGTCTCTCATGCAGCTTAGAAACTATATTTAGATTTGCTGCTTAGAACACATCTGGCTTTATCACCAAAATCTCAAAGCAGCTAACAGCAATAAGGATTTCAAAAAAAAAAATCAAACAAAACTGCAGAAGTTACTAAGAGCACTAGTGGAAAGAAGAATACAAGCAGCAAGACAACTCCATGGGAACATAGTTATTTACCTGATATCAAATCAGATCACTGGTTAAATTATCTAGGTCAGCATTGTCCTTGCTGTCTTTCACTAGCTCCCCAAGGTTTCGGGCAGAAATCTTTTTGTGTTCCCCAGAGTGAGGCTGGGAACTGATACAAAGACATTTGGCTTCAAAATATGTTTTTTAATACTGTCCCAGAATGTTCCCCAAAGTTTCCTCCCTCATTCTTAAGACAGTTTCCTTTCCCCCCATTTTCTATCATACATTTCTCCAGCTAACTGTAGCTTCTTTAATTTTCTGGCTTTTCTAATTAAAAAAAAGTTTCCCCCCAAGTATCACTGGTCTGGTGAAAATCATGGGGCAAAGTGCTTTGCTCACATAGAAATTGACACGAATGTTCAGAAGACGCTGGGAGTGACTCAAAGCAACTATCCTGAACTTTTAACCAACTGCTTCATGGTCTCAAAGAATGGATCTACACGGACACTTTGCTTGTATTGAATGATTTTTAAAGATTAAAACATTTGGAAATCTCTCACCGGGGTGGTTTAATCAACTAGTTAAAACTGAGGATCTTTTTGTAGACATTTATGGACATCTGTCTGTGAAAGGGCAAATTCCATGCTAGAGGCAATTAGGAAAGGAATTGAGAGTTAAACCGCCAATACTAATTTTCTTAGATAAATCTATGCTACATCCTCATAAGTTATTTGAAAAAAGGGCTGTAATAAAGGGCAGGAAAGGGCAACAAAAATATTCAAGACAGGATTTCCTGCTGAATTTATTTCTTAATAAAAATATTATTTTAAACACCTTGCAAAGGTGATTTTAAATAGGATTAATTCTTCTTTTATCAAAATGTGAGGAGGTATGTGTCAAGGATGTCATTTTTCTCTTCTTATTTGGGTTTGATATTTCTGGAATGCTTAATAAAATAATGATATAATATTCATGACTTCATGAAACAATGTAACTATGCTTTTATTATATGCAGGTAATATTTTGGACCTTTTCAATATTGTAAGACATCCTTATTTATACTTTTTAGAAAATGAACTAAAATTCTATTAAAATATGCAATAAAAGTTTAATATCATACCAACTGATAATAGCATTCTTACCACTATCAGTAAAGCTTAGAATTTGAATTCCATACCAACTCCATTAAACATTTAGGGATAATTATTCCCAAGAAAATATCTCACCTGAAATAAATATTTGAAATGCATCAGTCCAATGAAAGTTGATAGCAAGATAGATAAATTGCCTTTGACTTTGTAGGGAGAAACTAGAGTTACCATATCAAATTACTTTGAGAAAATACAAGGAAATATTTTCAATCAATAGGTAGAATATGATATTTTAGCTGATCTCTCAGTTCTTCATCTGCCAGATACAATTTTCAAGCGGGGGAGTCAGACTGGAAAAGATGAGTCCAAGGGACTGCTCTTTAAGGAAATTAAATTATTATCCTGATAAAATTGCAGAGTGTTACAATAAAAGCTGTGTGGAACAAAGCACCAACCTGAGCAAGAAAAATGATGTTGACTTGCAACCTAATTCGCACTTCCTAAATGCTTGGATAAATGCTTGAATGAGGATCAGACCCACTCCTTAAAATGCTTTAGTTTATTTATTTCTCCTACACAACATGTTTTCCATATTGGTATTGTGCAATTACATAGCAGTAATTTCTGTCAACATCCTACGTATTTCTTCTTGACTTTTATGCTCATGTTTCCATTCCATAATATTGTTAGAAGGGACCTTGCAGGGCCTCTAGTCCAACTCCCTGCCTATGGCAGGAGACACTATACATTTCCGGATAAATGGCTGTCCAGTATTTTCTTGAAAACCTCCACTGATGGAGCAACCACAACTTCTGGAGGTAAACCATTCTACTGATTAATTGTTCTCATTGTCAGGAAATTTCTTCTTAGTTCTAGGTTGGATCTCCCTTTAATGATCTTCCACCCATTACTTTGTATCCTGGCCTCAACTGCTTTGGAGAATAGATTGACCTCCTCTTCTATGTGACAACCCCTCACATATTTGTCTAGTTTAATGAAAAGAAGGACTAGGGATGACATGCTAGCAGTGTTCCAATATCTGACAGCTTGCCACAAAGAAGAGACAGTCAAGCTTTTCCAAAGCACCTGAAGGCAGTACAAGAAGCAATGGATGGAAACTAATCAATTAATCAAGGAGAGAAGCAACTTAAAACTAAGGTGAAATTTCCTGACAGTTAGAACAATTAATCAGTGGAAGAACTTGCCTTCAGAAATTGTGAATGCTCCAACACTGGAAGTTTTTAAGAAGAGAGTGGACAACCATTTGTCTGAAGTGGTATAGGGTTTCCTGCCTAGGCAGGGGGTTGGACTAGAAGACCTCCAGGGTTCCTTTCAACTCTGCTATTCTATTCTATTCTATTCTATTCTATTCTATTCTATTCTATTCTATTCTATTCTATTCTACTCCACTCTACTCTACTCTATTCCATTCCTCACAGTCATGTCTCCCGTAACCCTTTTCTTTGCTAGACTAGACATATCTAGTTCTCTCAAGGGTTCATCCTATGGTTTAGCCATCTTTGTTGTTCTTTTCTGTACATTTTCTAGGAGCTCAATATCTTTTTTTGTATCATGATGACCAGAAATGGGTGCAGTATATCAAGTGTGGTCTCACTAGTGCAGTATAAAACAGTACTATCATTTCACGTGACCTTGATTCTATCCCTCTGTTGATGCAGGGAATCTTCCAAAGCCTTTGCAGAGTTGACAGATCCTGATGCTTGAAAAACTAGGTTTAGATAATCCTTGCAAAAGTTGCAGTCAAGAAAAGTACAAAGTTAAGCCTACTTAAAAGCAAACAGTTCCTCTCTATCAGGCATGGCACTGAGATCCAGGGTAAAACTGAAGCTAGAATGAGATTTCTTCTGCATCAGAAGAATCACAACCAACTGAAAATACTGTTCAGAAAGCAATTTGCTGTTTTACTGCAGATGATCTGACTCTTTCTTTTCAATGCTACTGGTGCTCTGCAGTTTTTCTTCCCTAGCCCATCTTCCTTCAGGTATTTTATGGCCAGTATTAATTTGTCAATTTTTAATTAGTGAAATGTTTTGTGTGACTGTTTTCAATCAACCTCTCATATTTGAAAATGATAGATAAATGATGAGGTTGATTGAAAATATATTATTTATTTAAATACCCATGTGCATACAGATATACATTTGAATTCCCACAACAAAGAAAAAAAAAGTATCTTTCATTCAACATACAGAAACCAAACAGTGTTATGAAAGCTTACTTACTGTTTTTGTCTCTCCGTAATCCTGCTGCAATTAATGTTGGCAGCATACACAAAAGAAGACAATTAAAACATCCACAGTAAATTTTTTTAAACTTAAATCTATGACCATAAGGGTAGCCTGGGGCTAGAAGCATCAAAATGATTCTCTCCTACCATTATGCAAGCTGTTGCATTTTGCCTCCACTGAAGCTTCTGAGTAGATTTGAAAAGTGACCTCAAGTATGCACCATTGCAAGAGTCCAAATGCATGATCTTGGTGTGAGGAACTATCATCAAGGCACCCCGTTCCTCCGTCTCTCATGTCCTCTGTCCTCCTCCTTCAAATTCTTCCCAGACTTCCAAATGTAGGTTCACTGAATTCAATTCCTTCTGTTTTCTATGCTATAATTTTGTATGAGGGATTTCACATGTTAAAGAAATGTTGTAAGTTACCAAGTAGGCACAGTTTGATGGGCCTATTCTAGAGGGCTTCTTTGTTGGACTTGACTCCTTGGATTTTGCAAAAGGTCATCACTGTTTATTTGCTACTGACGTAGGTTCAATCTCCTCACTATATCCTCATAAAGCTGTTTGCTGGAAGTTTCAGCTTTTGGGGGGGGGGAGACAAAAAAAGCATCAAGAAAGATATTTACTCTGGATGCATTCTGTTAACTTAAAGATATTATAAACATCATTGATTTGTCTACTGCTCTTCTTTTGAAGAACTCTAGTAAGTTACTGTGAAAGAATATTTTTAAAAAACCAAATTTCCATAAAGATAATTTCACAAAACAATCAACAATAAACAACCCTCATAAAAACAGCAATGAAAGTACAATACTTTAAAATAAGGGTCAATTAAGAGGAATTCTAAAAGTCAGTCTGGTCCTCAGGCAGTTGTTACCCTCTGATAGCTTTAAATGAACAAGTATATCTTCCATTGATGTTTAAAGCAATACAATGGGGTTTAAGTGTATTTTTCCCAGAAGAGAGCTCCAAAACTGGGACACCATCCATTGCAAAGATCCTCCTTTTATCCACTGTGCTGCATACAAGACTCACTGGTGAGACCATGAAGGTGGCTACCCTAGTTGATCTCATGTGGCTGTGCACAGAAAGTAGTACCAGGAGAAACAGTATTTTAAATATTTGGATCCTGGGCATTAAGGGCTTTATAAACTAGTATGAAGACCAAGATCTCGGTTTTGGCTTTTTTATTTACAGGAGAGCATTCTTAGTATCCATGTCACACATTTCCATTTAGCTGCCCTTCTTAACTAAGCGGCTGTGTTTGGCACCAGCTACAACTTTCAGGCCGTCTTCAGTATATTACAGAAAATAAGTCAGAATGTATTAGGAACAGGTAATAACTGGAATGGCAGTCAAAGTTAAGCACAGGCCCTTTATGTCCCTAAGGTCACCTATGCCTCTGGTGATCTTAGAATCAAGGAGAGACTCCAAGTTGCTCCCCTGCTCGTTTGAGTGGAATGCTACCAAAGCCAGGTCAGGCCACCTTCCAAATTCCTGGGTCTGAAATCCACAACACCTCTGTTTTATCTGGATTCAGCTTCAGCTTGCCTCTAGGCAACTGTCAAGCAACTGCACAGCCTCTCCTAATTCAGGTGGAAAGGAAAGGAAGAGAATGAACCAAGTGTCACCTGCATACTGATGACATTATGCTCCAAATCTTCTGGGAGGTAGTATATGAGCAAGCTGTAAACATTGGAGATACAGCTCCCGAAGACTAATAGTTTGCACCTTTTTAATCACACTCTTATGGACTTTAAGTATTGGAGAAAACAAGCAAAGTGCTCCCTTTTTTATTCCTGTATTTTTCTTGGCTTTCCCCAATCGTAAGGTTGATATTCTTAGGTTCTCTGCTTCAGTGCTTCTTTGCAAGAAGTGGTCCTTTCTTTTTTCTTCTGTGGTGCCTCACAGTGGCAGATTAAGGGTCACTGGTGCCCTAAGCACTGACAAATCTTGGTGCCCCCCCTCCTTTGTACATACTGTACAAACGAAGCCATATTCTCAACTTTGTGGGCCTGGTGCCCTAAGCATGTGCTTAGTCTGCTTAATGAAGATAATGCTAATATACCACTGGTCCCTCATCTTTAGGAGAGAAAGCTTAGAGATGCAGGCTTCTATTGAGGCATGTATTATTCTGTTCTGTTCTGTTCTGTTCTGTTCTGTTCTGTTCTGTTGTCTTCTCTTCTCTTCTCTTCTCTTCTCTTCTCTTCTCTTCTCTTCTATTTTCTGTCCTGTCCTGTCCTATCCTATCCTATCCTATCCTATCCTATCCTATCCTATCCTATCCAATCCTATCCTATCCTATCCTATTCTTCTACACTACTCTACTAAATATGAATTCCAGTAAATGAACTGGACTCAAATTGCTTTATATTTTTCCTTACATGCTTATGGAGGATTTATCTTACTAGTTTTGCAATACATTGCTGACCTTTGGAAACAAGGTGGGGGAAGAAACCTTCTATTTGGTGATAATGTTTCATGTCATTTTGTAGCTCAAATTACAATTTTTTTCCCTTTAAAAAGATACAATGAATGAATGTACTACAGTATGATTTCCCTGTAGAGAGAACAAACACCCAATGCCCTTAACTAAAGGCAACTCTTTTGAAAGAACATCTATTGCAGAGATGGAGAACATTGTGGCTAGAAATCCCACCCCACTCTAGCTTCTATAGCCTCTTCAGATTTGCTTCTTGTGCTTCCTTAGCAGTACCAAACTTTGGGAGACAGAGTGAAAAATGTTCCATTAGGGAAAGAAACGTATTATGTTCCACCCAGTATTTGCTAGAGCTAAATCCAGTAAGTTATGCATTCTGCCCCCTAAACAATATTAGAGTATTTTGTCCCTAAGTTGTTAACTATAACTCCTGTAAGCAAATGCAAAATGATTAAAATCAACCCTTCAGGCACCCTAGTGCCATGATGGCGAATCTATGGCACGTGTGCCACTTGTGCCATTTGTGCTGGCACACGAGCTGTAGGCAAACTTACCTCACTGCGCATGTGCCTCACAACTGATTTTTCTGCTGGTTTCAGGCCTTTTTCGGCCTCCCAGAAGTTTGGAAAAAGCCTCTGCAAGGCTTTTCAGGACAAATAGGCCCATTTTGTCACTTCCTGTAATATCAGAAGTGACAAAACGGGCATATTATTTGGCCTGAAAAGCCTTGCAGAGGCTTTTTCCAAGACTCTGGGAGGCCGAAAAAGGCCTCAAACCAGCCGAAAAATCAGCTGTGAGGCGCAGTGCAAGTAAGGGGGTGGCGTGGGGGAGAATTGCATGCACATGCGCAGGGGGTGTGGGGGTGCAGTGCATTCTGGGTGCTGGCATGTGAGTGCACACGTGCTAACCATGCACAATTTTTCACAGGAGCCCAAAAGGTTAGCCACCACTGCCCTAGTGACTCTACTATACCCTGTGACTATTACATATGAACACTGAAATTAAGAACATTCATTTCAAGTAGACAAGTAAAAATAATCAGTGGGAAGATATTTGGAGGCTAAAGATGCAGAAGGAAGTATTCTGAGCTGATCTGAACTTCCTGTTAGCCAAGAGCCAGCATGGTATACCTGTCATTTTGGTAGGGCTGGAAGAGATGACATCATCCTCAGCCCACCTTTAGTCTCTTGAGAAGGAGGAGTCATCTCTTTTGGTGTTCAGACTACAGGTAGTCCTCAGCTTACAACAGTTTGTTTAATGACTGTTTGAAGTTACAACATCACTGAAAAAAACTGACCTATGACAATTTTTCACAATTGTAAACGTTACAGCATCTTCATGGGTCACATGATCAAAATCCAAACACTTAGCCATTGACCTGTATTTATGACAGTTGCAGTGTCCCAGGGTCATGTGGTCACCTTTTGCAACCTTCTAACAAGCAAAGTCAATGGGGAAGCCAGGTTCATTTAACAACCATGTTATTAATCTAACAAGTGCAATGACTCACTTAATGACTGTGGAAAGAAGGATCGTAAAATAGGACAAAATGTATTTAAAATGCCTCACTTAGCAGCAGAAATTTTGGGCTCAATTGTGCTTGTAAGGACTACCTGTAATGATTTCTCTCTGCTGGTGGAAGCAGGGCTGTCCAGTCCACCTGCTAGGTGTCAGGGCTCCAACAAATCCACCCTCATTCAAATCAAAAGTCTCTAGCCATGTCTCAGAGAAAAGTAAATTGGTTTATTAGAAGTTGCCATGTTGGCATGTGGCTGGGTGCAGCCGATACTAAATTACATCATACATTTCCCCCTTGACCCTGGTCTTTCCCCCACCCCCTGGATGTGACTTCTCCAATGGGACACATCCATCCCCAAGAGTCATCCATCATGCTCTCCAATAACCTTCTTATGCTCTGACAACTTTGGGCTGCCGAGGTGATTATCTAGGCATTTCAAGAATGCCTTGTTTTCCCCCACTCCCTTTTTCTGGCAGCTAAAAAGACCAAAGGAGTATCTTTTTAGCTGACACTAGGCTTTCATTCTCATTGGCTAGAGTGCTCCATGACAGGCATGAGCCCGAGTCCCAGTCTCTGCCTTCAGGTTCCATACTGAGCTGCGAGACAGCCTGCTATGAAAAGATAAAAGTGGAGGAAGGAACTGAAGAAAAGATGTCTTAAGCCACCTGCTTTATACATAGGAGAGAATGCTCACTGTTTTTGTGGTCTGCCAGAGGCCTGCAGAGCTGGCAGCAGAGTTGGACAGTGGGGAGAAACATGGGCCAGTCCTGGAGTCTGGGGAGGACTTGGATGAGGGATCTGTGCCTGACACAGAGATGGGGCCAGGGTCATCTGAGAGTTATGTGCTGACTCTGGAACCTCCAGAATCTGGCATCAGCGAGGCAGAGGAACAGGGGAAGCCTGTTCCCAGTGCGTGCTTGCGCAGAGCTGCCAGAAGGCAAGAACAGTTAAGACAAAAGGGGTGACTCAGGAGTAAGGCTTGGAGATGATTGTCCCCTCCCATAAGACATAAAGAAGGAGCAAAGGGACTTGAGCCTTTGCAGGAAGCAACTTTATTCATTCTGGTCAGTTTAAACTTTGAAGCTCTGTGTTGACATTGTGCTCCGTTTGGCCTAGTACAGCTAATTGGCAATTTAGTCATTGGCAGCATTTCAAGGGAGATAAAGGTGGGTGCTTATCAGTCTTATCCCAAAAAGACCATGGCAGACTTCTTTTGGACTATACACAAACCGTTTGGGACTCATTACGGGCTGTGAATGAACATAATTCACAGCCGTTGAAATAAAAAGAGGGTTTTTGGGACTAAGCATGTGATTGTTACTGTCTCAAGAAACCTTGGTCAGAACAAATGTGGGGAAACTCTGTCTAAGTTCCAATGCTATCAATACAAATGCTTACAGTAACATCCCCAAATACTTGATAAATGCAGGACATCCCCAAATACTTACAGTAACATCCCCAAATACTTGATAAATGCAGGACAGGTATGGATACCATCAGTTCTGTACATGTTCATATAGCATCAATTCACTCACACATGATTGATAAATAAGGGAATGATGTGGTGGTATAGCACTAAGCTTGTTTGTTTATGCATAATTTACCCATTGCAAGTTTGTACCCAAACAAGTGGATGTGATGAGCATTACTTACTTGAATGCAAAAGCTTGTTGCTTTCTTCACTGCACATCTGAGTCAGTTGCTACATATATCTTACTTTGTTAGTGTTTACTGCAGCTTTCCCCTCATTTTTTTTTGGTGCTAGTACTGTGCCCACTCAAACCAAGTAAACAAATTGGGAAAAATGTGTCAAAGAAACATGCTGGTGATAAGATTTCAGGTGGAGAAAGAAAAAGAACAGCTTTATTGACTGAGAATAAGAATTTGGGGGGGAGGGGGGGAGAACAGGCAACATTAGAAGAAATGCTGAGAAAATATTAAGATGATTTATTGGGTTTGGTGATGTTTTGGTTATGAATGTATCTTCCATTCTTGAGCAGTCTGCCCCAACCCTATTTTTACTACTAAGCCCTGTTACTTATATTGCATGATTTTGTATAGCCACAGAGATGCTAGAAGCCTAACTATTGTGTTATATGAGAACTGACTGGAGTTACAATAAAAAGAACCTCCGTACCTGAAATATATATATGCTCCCTCTCAGTGTTTATGAAATAAGATTTAAGTGTGCAAAATTGAATTTGTATTCCTGATCCCCAACTGTGTCCACAATCATATGTTCTTACTTTTTTTTCTTTTGCAGTTTTGTTGCATTAATTATAACCTTGTTTGAAGCTTTTTCTGCAATTGTATGCATGAAAAATCGGTCTTTTCAGCCCATAAAAGAAAGATTGGATTTGACTTTATTATGGTGGCAATAAGCCTTAGGAAAAAAAAACCCTTCCGCTGGCATATTATTTAAGGGGAAAATAGGTTCTGCTGGAAATATGCCAAAGCCTTCAACATCAGAATCCAGGCTGGGCTTGGAATACCCAGCAGGATAACTAGTAGGGCTTCCTATAGATCGAGAAATAAACTCAAGCATCATATTAAAGCTCTTCTGGTCTACCAGTTCTTAAGCTGGCAAAAAAAAGAATCCTGGCATCAACTTTGCTATCTCTGTTGATGTTCCATATTCTGCTACAGGCACAATGGAGGCAAATGGACCTTTGTTTTTATTTTCAGCATACGGGGCCTGTTAAAGACAATGACTGGTTGATTCCCGCAGTTTGCTTTCCTTCTACTCTGGCCGGAATATCATCCATCATTCTCCTTAGCATGGAAAGAGGCTAAAAAGGCAGCAACTTTTGAGAGACAACTACATAGACAGGTTTACCCCACTTTGCTCTAGTGTTGCTCAAGCGTATTCAAAAGCAGCCTGAACTGCTTTTCAGCTGATTGGAACAAGGAGCTGTGAAGGAGCAGAAGGAGAGCCAAATCTCACTTCACTGTGCAGTAACCCTACTTCCATCACCTTTCAGATACTGTTTAGGTTTGTCCAACTCTATGAACCAGGGATTTAGGTGGTAGAAGGCAGGGGTGGGATTCAACCAGTGTAACAATCGGTTCCGTGAACGCATTCTTCATGCAACTTTTGCAACTCACTTTCTGCTGCAAGCCCTGTGTATTAAACAGCTGACGCGCGGCAATCCACTGTGCCACGCAAATCAGCTGAGCTGGAAAACCTGGAAATAAAGCACAGACTAGAACCGGAGCAGATGGGTGGGCCCAACAGCTGATCATCAGAGTGAACCAGTTCACTCACAGCTGATCTTTGGAGATACCAGTTTGCTCAAACTGGTAGAATCCCACCTGTTAGAAGGGGAGAGCTTGGATTGAAAAACCAGATTTGTCGCTGTCCACAGCAAAACAGCCTTTGAAAAGTGTCCAGGGGTCATCAGTGAAGGAGCACATCTACAGCAAGCTGAGGAGGCAGTGCATCCTTCATGAGGTCATATTACTGTACCACCCACAGAATGGCTGAAATGTGTCATACCGTATCCATGACAAAACCTAGGTCAGGATAAGAAGAAACCTAACAGAATGTGAAAGGTGATTTTAGGCTTCAGGTACGATCTGGAGTTAGAAGAAAGCAGGCATCAAGAAGACACAGCAGAGAAAAAGAGGTTGCTGTAAGCATAGGTACACCGCATCATGCCCTGATAAGCTCTCCACTACATAGTCATGTAGTTGTGGTAGTGGCACAGTGGTTAAAATATAGTATTGCAAACTAACTTTGCACAGCCCGGAGTTTGATTCTGATTGGCTCCAGGTTGAGTCAGCCTTCCACCCTTCCAGGGTCAGTAAAATAAGGACTCAGATTGTTGGGGGCAATAGGCTGACTCTGTAAACCGATCAGAGGGGCTGTAAAGCACTATGAAGTGGTATATAAGTCTAAGTGCTATTGCTATTACTATTTTTATAAACCTTTGTGTATTGCTTTGTGATGTATGAATACAGCCAAATGGGGCCTAATCAAGAAATCAATAAACCTTGAATTTTCTTACAATAAGCTGGGCACCAATAACTAAGCCTTATTTTGATTGGGACTTCACCACGGAAACAGAAAGAAAAACTAACAAATTTTAGGGTTTTTTAAAAATATTCTTTGTTTAGCAACATAGATTTGAAACTAAGATAGACATAATTCATTTTAACTTATTTTTATTGCCTAACCTGTATCTCTTTGTTTTTACAAATTCTCCTGTTTCATTCCCTATAATATCTGTATTTTCTTGATTTCAATTATGCTTATAACTTGGGCAAGCTATTGGACTTTGTGTTTTATTTAAGCAATAGTCTGGAAGTGATTTGAAAGTCTTAGATTTATCATGGTGATACAAAGCATACTCATTTGTCAGGGGCTAATGTATCCTCCACTGGTATTTACTTCCAGTTGCCACTAGCTGTAGTTTACAAACTGTAAACTGCAGCTTATAAACAGTAAATCACAGGCAACAGGTGGCAATGGAAATGATAGCCAATAAGAGTATGTAGGGGCTTTAATGGATGAGGAAGTTGATTTTTGTGTGTTGTTTTCTCTTTTATGAAATGCAGAAGGAATGCTTGAACAGTGCCAGCAAGATTAGTTACTGCATTTAGGACACCTGATTGATTGATACAATTATCCCATCCAGCTTTAGAAGTTTGTTACTAGCCACTGCTGAATGTACCACATATGCATAGGCATCAAAGCCTCCTCTGTGTAAGTATGACAAATAAGTAAATCTGCTAAGTGCACAACACTGACAAAACAAACAAGGTTTAGCCCTCTTTAGAGGTCAATAAATGGAATTGTACATGCATTGCCTATTACAAGACAGGAATGTAAAGCAGTTCTGGATGGGATATTCGTGCTAGGTATCAGCAAACAGGATTATATCATACTTTAAAATTAAAGCAGGGAGTCTTATTTACCAGATAACTGGCCCTCTGTAATTTGACCACTTCCACCTTTAAACACAAAAAACAAAAGCTGGAATCGAGTTATTTGAATTTCTCAAAGCCAAACACCTCTTGCTTCAGTCTTTTCTTCCCAGTGACTAAATATTAATGGCCTGCTATGATCTACCCCTGATCTTCCTTCTATATTATTATCTGTTTGATAATATGATAAAAATTCTGATTTTCTCATTAATAGTAGTAGAATTCATAGCAGACATCTCTTCTGTAAACTATGGTATTTGAAAAAATTCAAAGGTGCTTTATTGATCATGCTAATGCTATTCCTCCTTTGACTGGGCATAAGTATTGCCCTTGTCTGGACAGATTTCATAGTTGCAGACTAAATAAACAAGAGCAGTTTTTGTTGACTATCAGGATTAGTGTTGTTCATAACACTAACACATAACAATGGAAAGCTCTTTCTTTTCCTAGTCCAATTAGAGTAAATTACTTTCATTTCTGCTCTCTTCAAAAAATATCAATGTTTGAATAAAAGATTCAGATGTTTATCATTCCATGGTTTTTCAAGTAAAAGGAATCCCAGTCTTACTTGAAACCAATTCTAATCCAGTTCTATGGAATCTGTAGCATGGAATTCCACCTGGAAAAGAAAGAAAGATGAAGCAGGCCTGTTGTTTGAGAAGAGTGAGAATAACTTGAACCGTTTAATTTTTCAAGATGAGGTTTGAGTGACCAGCTGTTTAAGCCTGGCCTTCAGATCCTTCCAATAGGCTAACAGGCATAGGATTGTACCCTAGGAGTCAAATCTGAAGCTTAAAGTGTCAGATATAATAATGAAGTTTAGCTTGCACTTTTTCATAAGGAGAAGCTGGCTGAAGTGAAACAGTTTCCATTTGGAGGGAAAAAAACTAATTTCATTAAATAGGAAATGCCTATGGCAACTTGAAAGAAATAAAATGGTAATTTCATTACAAAACAATAACTGTATGCATAGGATGTTTTTCCAGCTTTGTTTTTTTCCCCATATTTTCAAAGCTTGTCTTACTGAGAACTAGAAATGTTTATTTCTCCCATGGCTTCTATAATCTGGATATTTCTCAGTTTATGTCGAGTTTTGAGAAAATTGCAAAATTTTATTGAAGAACGAAAATGAAACATCTTTCAGGAAAATCTGAATAGGTGAAAATGTTGACATGAACGATTCTGCCATACACTTATATACCTATGCATACTCTGTAAGATATTGTCCGGCTATTAAACCAGATTACACTTGTGTGTTGTTGTTGTTGTTGTTGTTGTTGTTGTTGTTCTTCTTCTTCTTCTTCTTCTTCTTCTTCTTCTTCTTCTTCTTCTTCTTCTTCTTCTTCTTCTTCTTCTTCTTCTTCTTATTATTATTATTATTATTATTATTATTCTTATTATATTTTGCTCCTGGGCAAGCAACTAAGAGCAAGCCAGCGAACAAGCCGGCCTGGACTAAGGGGGTTTGTTTTAAATGTTTGTGGTAGGGTTTTTAATATTTATTTGGTCCTAATTGATTTAATATTTTAAAATCTCTTTTAACTTTTGTATTCATTGTTTTTTATGTGAGCTGCCCTGAGTCCTTCGGGAGATAGGGTGGCATATAAGACCAAATAATAAATAAATAAATAAATAAATACACTGATTCTAAGAAAGGTTTTTGTACTGCGAGGAAGTAGAATGAAATAATGCAAAAATATGGTGAGCTATTAGGACTTACTGGCTGAAAAGGATCCCTACTAGTTTGCTGCTCTGTTTCCCTTTCCTTTCCTTTCCTTTCCTTCCTTTCCTTTCCTTTCCTTTCCTTTCCTTTCCTTTCCTTTCCTTCCTTTTCCCTTCCTTTCCTTTCCTTCCTTCCCTTCCTTCCTTTCCTTCCTTTCCTTTCCTTTCCTTTCCTTTCCTTTCCTTTCCTTCCTTTCCTCCTTCCTTTCCTTTTCCTTTCCTTTCCTTTCCTTTCCTTTCCTTTCCTTTCCTTCCTTCCTTCCTTCCCTTCCTTCCTTTCCTTTCCTTTCCTTTCCTTTCCTTTCCTTTCCTTTCCCTTCCTTTCCTTTCCTTTCCTTTTGTTGGAGGTTTTCCTTGTTTGCATCAGAGCACGGACTCATTCCTGAAGACACATGTGCTCCAAGCTGGACTTGTTCCAATCTGAACTGCACTGAAAAAAGTGACATCTGAATAAGCAGAGGGCTGAGCTTCTCAGAGGAAAGAATGGCTTTCTTATTTTAACTATACTAATAAATCCTTTTGGATTTTCGAGTTAAATGAGCTTTCAATTGCCTGGCACAGCATCTGAAATAAAATCTACCAGTAGATGGCAGCAATGCTACATCTCTCAGATGGAATTCTATTGTCTGAGGATTTCCCCCCTCTCACAGGTGTGAACTGTACAACAACATTAACTTATAAATATAAGCCGATTAAAAGAGTCAGACTACTTTGCCCATGTCGGCTAGTTCCAACACTGTTTCAACAAAGAGAAGGAACACTTTTACATATTTTACCAAGAATTTATCGTAAGTAATTGTGATGGAGAAACTTCCCTTTATCACTGGTTTTCATCTTATGATCCTTACTATTTTGATTACCAGCATAAGTAGACAAACACTGTAGAACATAGCTGAGGGGATAAACCATATAACACTGTTTTGTAGCTTGATAATTTGCAAGGGTTTGGTGGTGGTGGGAATCCAAAATGATCCAGGGTAGATTTTAAAAAGCATTTACTTAAGACTATAAAACCTTTTTGATACATGGGGTTTTTGGTCATTTGGATTTTTGTCATTCACACCCACACACTGGAGAGGGAGGGAGGGAGTGTCATATTTTCTCAAAGCAAATCTGGAATTGGTTTAGAACGATTCATTTTTCTTGGCGATGCTCATCATTAGGAACATAATAGAGTGGAAAAGTATTGGAATATGAGAATGAAAATTATATGGACTTCAGTTCTGTTTACACTTCCAAATATTTGTGTCTGCCATGATTAACCAGCTGAAATGCAAACTCACCATTCCATTCCAAAACGTCTTTAAAGTAATATCCACACCTTGACTGCTTTTATTGTACACTGTAAAATGGACTCGGTCAAATAGAATAGAATAGAATAGAATAGAATAGAATAGAATAGAATAGAATAGATGCACACTGCAGGCCTAGGAGAACATCTTAATCATCAATCAAGTAAAGTTGTTTAGCTCCTTGTCCGGATGCTGATGGTGAAAAACCCGAGGACTGTTCAGTGAGGCTTGAAGGGTTGTTTGCTCACTTGCTCACTTTCTCTGTCTGATGAGTGAGAGCAAGCCTGTGCAATTTCCATTAAGAGATTCCAATTACCGTTCCTAGTCTTCAGTGGGTCACTTGCAAATGTGGCTAATGAAGAGAAGGAAACCACGGAAGCAGCAGATTTAACCTGATTTAAATGCCACTTATAAAAAATAGCCTAGCATTAATAATCTGTTTAATTGGGAAAATAATTGAGCTCCTCATCTGGCCTTGCCTTCCCTTTTAAAATTCTCTCTGCTGGGAGACATTATTATTACTGGGAATCATTTTCTCTCTGCAGATTTCCACCACTCCCTGGTTCTGTGCAGAAGTAATATTATGTATAGTCAAAGGCTTATTTGTCCAGAGTTGTTATTTGTTAAATTTATTTGCCCCCCCCCCCAATCTTGGCATCAACCATGATGCTGGAATAAACTGGCCTATCCATTTCGGTTTTTCTACCTGCTGTCCAGGGAGGGCTACTTTAGGATTACTTTGCAGCCAAACCAGCAGAAAGGAGATGCTGGTTCAAGGTGGCCCTTTGCTTTTTTGAGGTGTTTTCTTTGAAGAGAAAATGGGAATGTTGTGGTGATTCCGAGGCATTAGCCCAACGCCCAGGAGGGCATTTGAGGCAGCTAAGAATAGGAAATACAAACAAATAAAATAAAATTCAAGGACGTTCTAGAAACCAAGCTGCCTGAGGAGAAAAAGGCAGGGAAGATTCCACGCAGCCAGCCTAGGGTCTCCCCCTCCCTGGTTTGTGTGTTGTTTCAACCCCTACGCAGAGGGGGTCGACGTCTTTCCCCTCGACGGAAGCAGCAAACTCCCTCAGAAGTCCACCGGACAACCAGACAGGAACTTGCCCCTCACGTCCCGCGGCCGCCTCAGGCAATTCCAAGTGGGGCGGCTCTCTTCGCCTTGGTCCCGCGCTCGCCTTCTCCTGGGAAAGCACTTCCCCTACCTGAAGAAGACCCACCTTCCACCACCACCCCCAAAAAAGAAAAAAAGTTGCTCCCCACCCGCCCCGGCGTTCCTCGCTTTTCCTTCCCTGAGGCGCGGAGGGCTGCTAGAAGGCTGCTGGCTGGCATCGGCTTCGGTGGGCGCGCTTGCCTCCGCCGCCGCTTCAGTCTCTATCCCCTCTCTGTGGGAAGAGATGGTTGAGTCCGGCAGGAGCAGCAGCAGTAGCTACGGCGGCGGTGGCGGCGGCAGCAGCCTGAGCATCTTCTTCTGGCGCTAGCAGCTCTGCTCGCCCGGTTGGACTTTCAGCTCTCTGTCTGCTCCAGACGGGGGACGGGGACGACCCCTTCCATTCACGCCCGCGCCCTTTCCCTTCTTTTTCTTCTTCTTCCTCCTCCTCCTCCTCCTCTCTTCTTCTTCAGCGGCTGCTGTTGCTTCTCCAACAGCCTGCCGCCTCCTTCCTCTCCTGTGGCTTCTCTTCGCCTCCCGTGCCTGGCGTCTCTTCGTCGACGTCGTCGCGAGTTGCCGGCTGTTGTTTTCCTTGCCTCGGAAGGAAGAGGAGAGAGTCGCGGAGCGGAGGATCCCTTTCCAGCGCGCCCGTCCCCGCAGTGGGCTCGCCGGCACTTGATGCTATGAGAAGGAGCCGAGCGGAGGCAGGCAGGCAGTCTTGCGGGAGGAGGCGTCGAAGGCTCTGCCGCCGCGGCTGCCACTTGCGGCACCCGGAGCTTCGCTGGCCGCTGCGCCGCCGCCTGGCATCGCCTGGTGACTCTTTGGCCCCGGCGGCCTTAGTCCCTCCGGCACTCGGGGCCCGGACGAGAAGCCGCGCTCGCAACTGAGGGGCGTCCCCGCGAGGTCTTTCTCTCTCTCCCCCCCTCCAAACCACCCGCGCGCTTCCCACCGCCCGCCCGCGCGCCCCACCAACCAGCCTCCTTCCTCGGCTGCTTCCCGCTAGCTGGTTCGCCCGCCGCTCCTCTCTATGTGTGTGGAATAACTGCAGAGATGACTGCGTGGAAGCGATTCGAGGCTTTGCTGGTGGTGCTCAGCGCGGGCTTCCTCACTGCAGCTCAGGGTAAGCGCCGGCGGCGGTGGCGGCGGCTTTTTCTTCCAGCGAAGCGGAGCTGTCTCCTTCGGAGGAGGCAAAAGAGAATGGTGCACGAACCGGGAGGCTTCTGGGGGCGGGGGTTTCCTCCCCGGGCCGGGTGGCTTGCTTGGTCTTCCTGCCGGGCATTGCCTTACCGAGACACCCCTCGGGGGACGTTTGTTAAGAGCGGCGGTGGGCATGACGGCCCCTTGCCCTCTTTTGCCCACCGCCCACTCGTTCAGGCGGTGCGGGCAAGCAGCACCTGCTCTTCCACCCCCCCCCCGCCTATGGTTCTCCCGTGTTTTGTGGATGGTCTGTTGCCTTGTGTCCGGGACTATCCCGGGATGGAGGGAGGGAGGAAGGTGCACTTGCATGGATGGTTGGATGGATGGGGGGTGGGGGTGGGAGAAATGCTAAAGGTGGCTATCAAGGCTTTCCCCCCCACATCCTTTTAAAAATAGCATGCTTCCACTTCCGAGGGGCATGGAGCTCTTTGCCCCCACATGCCACCTTTTTCCCCCTCTGCCCACTTAGAGGAAGCTGGCTCTGAGGTTAAGCCTGCCCCGACCAGCTTGGCTAAGCACTTCGTACCTTTCGCAAGTTGCAGAAAGCCAGCAGGAAAGGAGAGCAGAGCTTGAGTCATCCTCCTTGGGGCTCTCTCTCCTTTCCATCCAGCTTCTACAGAAAGCTCTCCTTTGATGCTCAGCCTAAAAAAAAATGGGCAAAGCCCCTGTGTGTGTGGGTGTGTGTGTGTGTGTGTGTAGGCTTTGGCAGTCGTCTCTATGCTCTTGCATGGAGGCAGGCAGGCAGAGACCCACATTCCATTCGGGGATCACTTCATTGCCACTGGCCAATCAACCCACATTGGCTTGGTTGGGATTCTTTTATTTTTGAAATTGAGGTGGACAAAATATTGGAGGATTACACAACTTCCAGTTGATTGTTGGCCCTGGCCCCACAATTCATTCCATTTCTCCCCCCCCACACACACACCAATAGCTTCTGAATTCCCTTTGCCTCTCATTAGCTGGCCTTTTTCAAGTTGGCAAGCAGTGTTTTATGTCTCTGTGTATGTGTACATGTGGGAAAGGTACTGATAACCATGATTCTACTACTCCAAGAAAACAGCACCTGCCACTGTTGAAACTGGCTTCTCTCTTGTTTCCCTTGAAGCTCCTTATTAAAACTCAGCTTCATGTGTGTGACCAGCACACAGCAAAAGTCTCTTTCTGTAGTTGGCTTCTTGAAAAAATTGCAGATGCTTCCGCCTTTCTTTGCTCTTTGGTTTTTACTGCCCTAGTTTATTTTTTATTTTATTAGAAAATTACTGAAAAGAATACAACAATCAAACATTTCTGTCCTGATTCTGCTATCTGTTCCTCGTGTATAGGTGCTCTTAATTATGTCACATTGCTGCCCTCTAAAGTGATGGGGTCATTTTGTGAAGTGAGCATCCATGGAGATTCCCCTTGCCTTTCCCCTCCTCCTTCCCTCCCTCCCCCTTCTTCTTCTTGGTTTCCTTTGAATTACTTTGGGTTTCCAGAGGGGTGGGAAGCAAGGCGAGGGGCAAAGAGGACATCTTTCTATTTCTTCTGAGATTTGTGCTCTGAGGTTTGCAGAGTTTGGAGCAAAAGCAAGTTGTGTTTTTAGTGCACTGAAGTTCCTTCCCTCAGCTGCATCCCTGGAGCTACTGCAGGTGACAAGTGGAGCCTGGCTCTTTACTGCCTCTGATCTCATTTTACTCACTTTGAATAAAGAACGAGGAATTGAAATATCTGACATGCTTCAAAATGGTGCTGAAAGGCCATGCTTCTATATAAATGAAGATTGACCTTTGAGAGAGAAGGAGAAGGAGAGAGAGAGGGAGGGAGAAAGAGAGAAGGAGAGGAAGGGAGAGAGAGAGTGTGTGTGCTGGGGCCCTCAAAATACGTTTGGGGTTAAAACTGGAAGAATTCCCAGCCACCTTATCTATGGCTGTGGTCTTGGGATACCCACCATGGTGGATTTCATCCGGTTTCTCTGCTGCAAGAAGAAGACTCTTTCATTTCATTCCCCCCACACATTCTGGTGCTCTCATTCTTTTTTGTTCTCTTGGGAGTACAAGAAAACGGTGTTACAGTTTGCTCACCGGGATCCTCTTTGACTAGCCAAGATTTTCCTTTGTCCTCCTTTTGATGCCACTTAATAACCTTGCTATGTGTCCAGCGTTTCAGCTCTGTTGCTCCAGATGTGTGTGTGTCTGTGTGTGTGTGTGTGTGTGTGTGAAGTTGGGTGGAAAAGAAATGCACGCATCTGCATGTTTTAGCAAGTCAGACTGTTATGGTGTGGTTGTTAACAGCTGCCTATGCCACCAGTTTTGCTAGCTTGAAAAGGAGCACTGAGATCGGTTTCCCAAAAAAGGATGTTACGTACCAGTTAAATGGGCTCATCCAATGGTATCAGTGCCGATCTATTTTACTAAATCCTGAAGGAAGCGAGTGGGAAAAGTTATAATCTTTGTACAGTTTTTTTTTCTTCAGCTACTGTTGAGGACCTCTGATTCTTTCATTAAATGCATCATGATTGGCACCTGACACTTGTTATTTTAAGTTTATTTAATCTTACTATCATGTAGGAATATCTGTATACAGATTCATGCTTAATCGACACTGACCAAATGTATGTGGCTCACCGATAAGGGAGATTTTATTTCATCGTGAGGAGTTACCGTTGGGAGCAGTTTTGTAAGAGTTAAGAATAGTTTGTATCACTTTGAGGGGAAAACATGTTGCAGTGCATTCCGATGTAATAGTGGACTAGACAACAGGTAGAAGAATACCTAGATTACTGTCTAGTGGAAGCAAAAGCTGTGACATTTGACTTTTTCTTCCTCACCATTTTATGTTCTCAAGCACTATAGCTCTGGTGTCTAAATTTAGCAAAATGTAGATCTGTGATTGAAATTAGACTGCTTATAGAATGACTGAAAAAATAGCCATCACCTAGTAACAGATCAGTCTTAGTTTTCTAAGTATGTAATATCCTAATTAACAGAACACAGGAACTCTTTATTTTAACTGTACCGTGCAGAGGAAATAATCAGCTTTTTTGTCGATATAGATTGAATACTGAATAATCTGAAAATCAGCATTCCTATGGAGAAATATGATGGTATGCTGCTTGTAATGTTCCTTTCATTTTCACAATTAGAGAAATGTATTTCATCATTATCATCTGTATCTATATGTGCATTAAAACCCATATTTTAACAGCTATATATAATTTCCTAAATACAATTATTTTTAAAAGGATTATTATATCTAAGGCTCCTTTCACTATATTTTTATAGGAAAGACCTGCATGAATTGATGTTCCATCTATTTACCTTATTTTAATAGTGTCTTCAAGCTGAAAAATAATAGAAATACATTTAACTAACCAAACATTGGGGATACTTTTGAAGACTTAAGCCTTAAGACTCAATTATTTCTGATAGGAAAAAGTTTTTGCATATCAGGGCGATTCATCATATGTTTTCTTGGTACCACTCCATACTCCATACCATACATATGATTTAAAGTTGAAATATTTTCTTCATCATAAATTAGGGAGGGTTATACATCATCGTACTAAAACCCAAAATGAAAAAAAGATAAATGTAAGAAAACCTCTTCTATAACTTTACCTCTGTCACACTAATAACACATGCACTACTGGCTAATTATAAAGAACATGGGAGGAATTAAGGTTAGAAGAGTGCAGCTTCACTTTCAGTAATTAATAGGTTCTTAATATGTGCAAGAAACTGAAAAGCAGCACATCGCTTGAAAGAAAGGGGAAAGAATTACTTCTTGTGATTAAATGGGGAATACTGTAGAAAAGCATTTGCTGCATGGTTTTGTTTCATTTTTTTTTTACTATTTAGAAAGATTCTACTGTATGTAGGTTTGGGAGAATACGTATCTTTTGTTAAAGGAAGGAGATCTATAGCCTGGCAAAATAAAAAAAAAGAAAGAAGAAGAAAGATTAGTTATGTGGCTGCTGCTTTGCTTCCATGCTTTTGAGATTGGCAGAAAAGATCTACAGTTAGTGACTGCAGAGATCCAGAGCCTGGGAGAACATCTTAATTTCCTTCCTCATTAGCATATTCACTGAAAGGTTTCAGTTGAATCACTAGCTTAGTTTCCCTGATTAAAAAAAAAGCCACACTTTGCACTTTAAATTTAAAGAGCTAATAGGACAATGATTACATATTAAGACGATATAGTCTAGAGAATCTCTCCCTCAGTTGCAAGGGTGTGCCTGTGGATTTTTTGACCTTTGTTCCGCCAAACTTAGAACGTTATGGCACAAGTCAAGCCATTTATTAAACAATATCCTCTTCTGTTCTTCACTTATCAAAATGCCATCTTCCAATACCCTAGATCAGGAATGTTTAACCCTTTAATATCCCTGGTCTCATCCGCTCGGATAAAGGGACTTTTGTCCCATGTCAACGTTTCCTCAAGAAAATAATGTTTATGCTTATGTGTGTATTCTGTATCAAAAGTTTAAAAGCTTGATTAAACTTCCAAGGACTTAACCATGTTTCCTACTAAGATAGTTTCTGAATCCCTTATAAAATGTGGAATACCATTTAAAAATCATGGCACAGTTATGATAACCTTCCTCTCCTGATTTTATTCCAACTAATATAGATGGAGAATCTTTTCCTTATTATTTATCAAATAAAAAAGAAGATGCATAGGGTTTTTATTTCTCTAGATATGACTTAAGAAGGTAGGTTATATAAACCCCAAGGCTATATGTTATCTAAAATCCCAGTGAAGCCTAAAAATCATAATCACTTACTGAGTTTTACAAACCCCAAATATTAACCTTTGAACATAAATACTCTTTGAAATTTTCCACACATGTCCTAGTTCACTTTCCCTTTTTACACTCTTCAATATCTAAGATACTTTTTTTTTACAACTAAAGGGAAAAATGCAAAATGTGGGAGCATCATCACTTGAAACCTTCAAGAAGAGATTGGACGGCCATTTGTCAGAAATGGTGTAGGGTCTCCTGCTTGGGCTGGGGGTTGGACTAGATGACCTATAAGTCCCTTCCAACTCTGATTGTCTGTTATGAACATATTGGCATCTTATTAATAAAGCTCACCAGTAACTGACTATTCAGCAAAATGTTTGTGTGTGCTTACCCACTTAAATGGCACAGTTCCAAAAAAACATGAATATATTTATTTTAACACCTTGGAAAATACCTTGGGGGGAAGGAATATACATGCTAGTCAGATAGCTTAATATTTATAGCTAAGAGTGATGCTACAGCAGAGCCCAATCTGTGACCATCTGAAGCGCTGCAGAATAAGGAGCCCTTCTTCTCACTGTATTTCATCCAGCATTTATACTGAGGAGTTCTGTGATTTCATTTGCTGTTTCCACTGTTCACTGCTGCTGGCATGTCTGTTTCAATATACTGTACACCTAGCATGCTGAGCTGACTACTTATAGTTGTACATGCTGAGGCTGTAGGGACAAGAAATTTTGCCATCTCTTATCTAAACTAGAAACTGGTTCTATAGATGTATTTCCTTAACTATTAATTTTTTTTAGAGAAAATAATCCATCCTAGCCCTGTTATGGTAACATCTTGAGTCAAATCAGTGTACTCAACTTATCTGGTTTTCTGATTATCAGAAGCATTTTGATCGTAAAGTTACTATCACATAAAGTGTCTATTACTTTTTTGTGTGCTTAGTCTTAGCATATCGGAGCAATAGTTCTGTTTATCAGATCAGAAATCCTGTGAGAGAATTAGGGACCTCCAATAATTCTAGAATTCTGTGGCAATTGCCATGGAAATTACTATTTATTTATACAGTGTATCACTGTATGTAGTGTACACGATACTGTCCTATTTCCAAGAGCCTATGAACTAAAATTAGTCACAAGGAAACAGCATGTACCATAAGAGAATGCAGGAATTAGTTAGACATAGTATTGATACTAATTGGCCTAAAACCAATAGCAATTTATACTGCAGACATTTCAAGCCACACTAGTTACTAAGACAACAAATACAGCAGCTCTGGAAGTAAGTCCACCAAAAATTCCTAGCATGCAAAAATCCTTCCTAGCATGCTTACGCATCAATAGTTCGGAAAAACAATAGTCAATCACATTCCGTTTTCAAGATTCTCTATACTGAATTTCTTTGGAGGCAATTTTTATTCATTGCAAACAAGCAAGCAAGCAATCATTTACAAGCTTGTCTTTATCAAGCCAATGAAATAATTCTGAAATGATTTGAAAGACCAAGCATTATATTTTAATAGTGACTATTTAAGGAAAATCAGTTTAGGAACATCAACATATATTTACTAGCGAAGGAATAATATGGAATAGACATTGTATTTTGTTATGATTTATTGGTACTTTTTCCCTTAAAGCAATGGAATCTTTTCATATTTAACTTCTTTTAGAGAGGTGCATTAAATCTACAAAAATGTACTGCATACAGTAAAAGAAAAATGAAAATAAAATAATTCAAATTAGATACTTGGCATGTTTTCCCTACTGTTCCTTTAAAAAGTTGTGTGTGGCCATAATAGAAATAATCCACTTTTTCCTTGTGCTAGCCAACAAGGTAGGATACAAAACAAGTGTAGATAATATGATACTTCCACTGCCAAGCTTCTATATCAAAAAATGAAATGCAGGGGAGTAAATACATTTCTTTAACCAGAAAGATTTAGAACTAGACACACGTGTATGTGCTGTAACTTAAGATTTTAGTCTTAAAGAGTGCTTTTTTTATATACACTCTGCTTGCTGCTATCACTTTGTCAAAATAATTACTAGAAATACAACAACTAAAGGTTCCCTACTATGCTTAATGCCTATTCATATATATGGGTGGAAAAGGCCCCATGCATTGTATTTTCATTGCTTGTAGAATAATGATTCTCATACTGTGAGGCTGTTTTCCTAAATGGAATTCAAATAAGTACAGAGAAAATGAGGGAGGAAAAAGAAGGTTCATTTTTCTGTTGCTGTTTGGGTAGGGACTTGCCAAAACCAAGAGCAGCTATTGAGTATATAGAGTACAGTAAATAAATAATAAAAAAGCAGATGGTTTGTGTTTCGAGGAGTAGCCTAGAGAGAAATGAAAATGCATTAGCAAATTAATTCTTATCTACAAGAATTTTACTTTTTTATTTTAAGCATTTCCCCTAAAGTTTTTAAATGCCAATGCTAATATAGTAGTGGCATAGAATTCACCTTCGTAATATAATTTGGTTCTGTAATTGAAAAGGACTGAGAACTGAATTTCGAGTACAAATTACTCCTTTTGTCTCTGTATGTATTTTTTTTTAATCTCAGACTACTAGCTGGATACCCATGCTTTGGTACAAAAGTATGTGATCAGGTTTAGTTTTGGGGGAGAAAAATAAGGAGAAAAAAATTCTGCCTCTGCCTACCAGCATCATTGGTATTCATCTGGCTAGTGTCCTGTCAGTGTGTGAGAAAGTTGAGGGCTGTTTGGAAACTGAAACAGTATTTGCTGTGTGAGCAAGAAGGAGACAGCAAGGAGCCTGGGCATGGCTTAGCTCAACTGTTCTGTACTAAAGCTGCTTGCTGCTATGAAACTAAAACTGAAACTCCCTCTGCTCTGCTTGTGTTTTGCAGGTGGGGAGAGGGAGTAGAACTCCTTAGCATCAGAGCATGTTAATAATAATATATGAAATACTAATGCTCTGATGGTCATTTAAAAAATTCCTTTCTTAGTGAGCACCTAGAAGCCAAGAGAAACATACGTGCCAAATTTCAAGTTGGTAGGCTTTACGGTTCTGGAGATTTTGTGATGATGTGGGAGTGGTATTTCACTTTTATATATATATAGATTCTGTTATATGTTCACAATATTTTTGCTTGGTTTATTGCTGGATTGTCAAACTCATGGCTCGTGGGCCAGATGCATCATGTGCTGGCTACACCCACTCCTGTTTTAGTGAAGGGGGAAAAAGTCGTGATGCATCATGTGATGACAACGTGATACTGTGAGTTTGACAACCCTGATTTATTGGGTGACACAGTTTTTTAGTCTATTTTCCACGTTTTCCCCAGCTTTGACTGAGAATGTTATGCCCCTGTCAGAGTCTGAATCCAAGAGAAAGACGAACAGCTGACAGGGAGTGGGAGTGTGGCTCCCTTGGCTGTGGAAGAAACTGGGGAAGGGCAAAGTTTGGCTGGGCAGAGCAGGGAAGAGGTAGAACAAGGAAGAGGGAATTCAGAGGAAGAGCCAGGCCCACCCTCTCTTCATCCTAGGCCATGCAGGGAGAAAGGAGAAGATAGCAACGTGGGTTGTGTGGCTTACGGGGGAGGAAAGTTCCCTGATTCCCTTCATTAGCCACACCTGGGAAGAAAGTTTAAAAGAAACGCAGGCTGTGTGCGACAGCTGCTGGGAGCAAACGTGAGTTTATCTTGTGTTGACTTTGCTTATCTGTGTTTCTGGCATTTTTCCAACCATGTTGAGTTTTGCGGTGCCTTCACGTCTGGAATTATTGCTCCTGCCCTGCCAAACTAATTACCTCATTTTGCCTTGATTGGACTTATAGTTACAGTTTTTGTTGACCATGTTTTGGACTTGATTCTCTACAGTCAAAGGCTGTCCCTGGGAGAACTTTTCTCTAGCCAGAAGGTAACCAGGATATTGGGGGCAAAGTTGGAGCTAATAAAGGGATTCTTATTGATTAACTGATTGTGTTGCCTTTGTGCCATGCCCCTTTGGGTCATCACAGAGAAGATGTAAAAGTACATAAAAGTTAGCCTAAATTTGTTGTTTTTAAAAATATTTATTGATTGATTGATTGATACATACCTTCTACATGAATGTTTTGATAAGCAGCTTCTAGACAAATTACAGATTATTTTACTATGATTTTGATCTATTAAACTGACATTTATCAGTTTTCCAACTGAATCATGAATGAAGATTGACAAACTCTCATTTTTAATACAGGAAGAATGGAGCTGTCCTCAGAATTCTTTTTAATGGCCAGATAAATACATACAACATGCATTGAAAACCTGGATGTGAGATTGCTAGTATTTTCTTTTATATTGTTTTAGATAAAACAGAGGGGGTAAAGGACTTCCTCCAGGATCTGTGGTTCCTTGATGCAGTGCACTTACAGAATTCAGTTTTTATACTTTTTTCTTGGTCTGTTGAAAGGAGAGCATGGATCAATTACTGCCTTTTCTGCAGAAATGGAGATAGTTGCGCTTTGGATTTATAAAATGATTTGGAGGGGTTGAAATATGAAAACGGTGCTATGTGGAAGTGCTTTGTTCTTAAGTCTCCATTTTGCATCCTGTTTTGATCACTACAATGTAAAAAGATGCTGAGACTCTAGAAAGAGCGCAGAGAAGAGCAACGAAGAGCAACTAAGATGATTAGAGGACTGGAGGCTAAAATAGATAAAGAACGGTTGCTGGAATTGGGTATGGCTAGTTTAATGGAAAGAAGGACTAGGGGTGGCATGATAGCAGTCTTCCACAAAAAAGAGGAAGTCAGCTTATTCTCCAAAGCACTTGGAGCAGAGATGGGTATTCAGCAGGTTCTGACCAGTTCTGGAGAACTAGTAGGGGAAATTTTGAGTAGTTTGGAGAACCAGCAAATACCACCTCTGACTGGAGACTTTACAGTTTCATTCCACGCCCACCATGCCATGCCCATAGAACTGGTAGTAAAAATGTTTGAATCCCACCACTGACCTGAAGGCAGAACAAGAAGCAATGGATGGAAACTAACCAAGGAGAGAACCAACCTAGAAATAAGGAGAAATTTCTTGGCCGTGAGAACAATTAATCAGTGGAACAACTTGCCTCCAGAAGTTGTGGATGCTCCAACACTGGAGGTTTTTAAGAAGAAACTGGACAACCATTTTGGTTGAAATATTACAGGATTTCCTGGTTGAGCAGGGGGCTGGACTAGAAGACCTCCAAGGTCCCTTCCAACTCTTTCGTTCTGTTAGCTGATAGAACACTGATAATTCCAATCCCTTCTCTCCTAGTTGCCAGGTGCACTTATAGGGTGGAATCATTGCTATATAACTTCTATACAATATAGAACTTAATGTGCCATTTTAGTCCCCTCCCTGTGCCTTTCCTATAAAGTTAACAGCTATCTTGGAGAGGCCATATTATGAAAGTACACACACAAATCCTGCAGTATAACCGAATGTTTGAGTCTATTGTATAGGAGATTTGATTTTTAAATAAAACCATTTTAGGCACTATTTGTAGCTAGGCATAATGCTGATTTTGGAAGCATGCTATATAAATTGGATTTCTTGAAAGTGGAAATATTGAGAACCTACCTAATACAAATCTTGCAGAAGGCAAGGGCAATATTCTTGCCTTTAATGGGTCTTAGATCCCTTATTGTTCCACTTATCCCATGTTTTTTTAAGTCCAAATGTGAATGCGTGCTCCAGCTGAATACTGATGTCCTTCCTATATAGCTATTGCAGACCCAGCATACTGGGGTACTATTGACCAAGCACACACGTATCATTTGATCTCTGTGCCGTTCATTGGCACTTCATTTGTTTGCTGTAGAAGAGAAATTAACCTTTACTTGCTTTCTCTAGTAAATTTAGTAAACAGGGAGATGATCTGTGGAAACAGAAAAAAGAAAAACCTTAACTCATGTTGCCATGGCAATTGGTTCTTTTTTCTTCCCCCCCCTCAACTCTAGAGGGATGGGTGGTTCTCTCCCCCCCTTTTTTCCTTCTTAAAGGGAGACCGAATTGAAAATTGGCATTTAACGATTATTGGAAATGCACACAAACAAGAACCTGATCATATGTCATATGAGCTTATTAGTAAACCTGAGCATTTGTACAGTAAGTTTCTTATTTAAAGGCTCTGTCACAGGCTGCCTTATTTTAAAGACAGAAATACCTACCCACCAACATTTAACCCTCTAACACTTTATTCATTTGTGTTGATTAGTTGTATATAAAACTACAAATGTTGTATTTAGTTTGTAGAAATATTATGTTTAGACTACGTGGTCCTAAACCAAAGAAACAAAGGCATATATTTATTTATTTTTGTTTTTAATCACATTTGTATAGCTGCCCATCTCACATAATGACTCTGGGCAATAATAAAAACCATGTTAAACTGTTAAAACATCCCATTTAAATTAAAATAAGCACAAGAAACAAACAAAAAAAACAAAATGACAGAAAGACACAGCGAGTTCATTTTACTGACTACCATATAATCACCTAAGAGGCTTCATTCCACCATTGGATCCCCAGGCTAGTTGATAAAACCATGTTTTAAAGGCCAAAGGGGTTGTGGCCAACCTCATCTTGGGGGAAGTGATATTTCACAGGGTGGGAACTACATCATAAAAGGCTTTCTTGCTAGATTGCAACCAACAACATTCCATAGCTGGTGGTACCTCCACACATCTCTCCTGCCAGACTTGAAGGGCTGGGTTAATGTAAGGCAGTCTGTCAAGTGTCCCAGTCCCATGCCAGGTAGGGCTTTAAAAGTTATAACCAACACCTTGAATTGAACTTGCGAACCGGAGTCAAGAAACTCAGAAAGGGTGGTTACTACGCAGCAGGGAAGCTAGTGACAGTAGCAGTGATCTCACCTGATCCCTAGAACCCAAGAGGATCTCATGACTAGTTGTTTGTGGAGCACCAGAGACTCTGAAATAGTATTCAACACGCTCCACCCTTACCCAGATTCTCAGCTTATTCTATGCCTGACACCTAGATGGGCACATTTCCAAAAGAAGAACTACTCCCTCCTTCTGGATCCAGCTAGATCTCAATAAAACACATCAGGCCACTCATTTCATATGTGATCTAACCACAAATGAGGGAGGCTTTATTAGAGATTGAGCTGGCATTTAGCAGCAGCCACAGAAAACCAAGGCCTTCTTAGGTCTGCTGATCAGGAAATGGGAATGGGTCCTGGGACTGGAACAAGGCCGTGGTATAAAGCATTGGGATCATGTTCCCTGAGGGTGGCCCACCCTCCTGCCATATCTCCTAAAACCACCAAAATGTACCGCTGCCCCAATATTCCTTAATCCAGATCTCCTGGTGTCCAACACAGAGGAACCACATATTTCACCACCAAAACCATATATATATAAGAAGGAAAGAATCTGAATCCCCAGGCACTTTAGCACTCAATCTCAGTGCCAAGGAAACACAGGCAACAACCACATTATAACCCATCAGTCAGCCAGCCATCCACGTGCCAATCGTATAGGCTGGCTAAGAGTCATGCACTCGTCACTTTTTTTTTTAATTACATTTATATGCCGCCCTTCTCCGAAGACTCAGGGGCTTACAGTTTTTGGGGATACAACCCAGTGTGCTCAGCAATAGCCTTCATTCCATTGTATATGCCTGCTTATTACTAAGCGGCATTTTTACAAGGTCAGCTAATTGCCCCCAACAATCTTGGGTCCTGCAAATAAAAAGTGATTATCCATACCATCTAGGTCCTACGAAATCCCATTAATGCTCCCAACCACTCTCACCCCCCCATCATGTACAACCCTCATTCTTGTCAACCATCCCAGAAACAATCAGACCCAGATTGTGATGTCTGACCACTGAAAATGACATACTGTTGTTTCTTGTGGATCTGGTGATAAAGAAGACAAGACGGCTCCTGCAAAGAGATCTGTGGCAGTTTCAGGAATGAGTCCTCTAAAGCTTCTTGGTTTAGCCTCCCAAATTAATAATCATCCGACTCCCATAAACAGGGAAGCCAGGCTATCCTGGCTCTAGGAAAGCTCCTCCCCCAATCCCCAAGAAGCTACTTGAGAGCTGGTATATGATTGGATAGCACTGCTGCCAAGCAGAGGACGGCACTGTCACTGTGTCAGCAGAGATCATCCAGCATTAATCTGAAGTGATCCTACTGTAGAACTAAAGAGGAGAGTTACAAGGATAATTTTGATCTCCATGTCAACATTTTGTCCTGCTGCTTTCTGTTTTGAGGAAATTATACTTCAGCAGGATTACAAAACAAAAGAGGGCTAATCACTTTGTTTCTTCTATAGCTGCATTTACAAAATTACTTTACTGAAAAGTTATTGTCAGAAGAAAACAGACAAGGCTATATATCATGTGTGAGGTACTTTATACCCAATATAAAGTGATAATAAGCCAACTGCACTATCATTTTCTAATTTTTTCTGAACAGAGATATATGTTATATAGATGTTCTGAAAATAAATCCTATAACGTAAGGATTTTATAATGCTTAAAGAAGAAATCAACATCATTTCAAGATATGTATGTATGTATGTATGTATATATGTATGTATGTATGCATGCATGTATGTATGTATATGTGTAACTATTATTGGGGGGACAAAAAATGATGTAAGGCAAATGTAAAGGGGTCAAAAATGTTTTCTGCATATTTAAAATGACAGAACAGAAAACACCCCAGAGAAGCAAATCTAAAGTAAGCATCATTAATGCTCTAGGGTGAATCAGTTCTTTCCTTAGATTTGTATGCATGATTTAAGATTGTTTATGGGGTGGTCTCATTTTCGTCCTTTGAATTGGTAGTTCTATTTTAGAAGATTAAATGTTTGGTGGGAAGTTTTAAAAATATAATTGTAGGAAGAAACATGGCCCTGTATAGTTGGGATTGTAGGATTGCCACCTGTTCTGAATAAGTAGAAACTCTTCCTCTTTTAGTATTAACTGCAGTGTTTCTTTTTTCCTTTTTACAAATCAATTAGAAACACAATTTGTATTCATGGAAAAGGAAGACATTGATATTTTAATTTAGACCCATAAGAAAGATCATGGACAGCACTGTTAGATCTATTACTACTTCCACAAAACCTCATTTTACCTGTCACAGTAGCTAAGCTTTGGTTGGCTAGGAAACACCCGCCCCAATAATAATGATGATTTCATGAAGGGCATATGTCAGAAGGCTTTTGCAGAAGCAGGTTTATTTGTTTGTTTGTTTGCTTGCTTGCTTGAGTGGCTCTATTTGTGATCTCTCGTGCTTTGTATTATTGCAATGTGCTCTATGTGGGGCAGTATTTGAAGATCTCTCAGATGCTCCACAGTGCCTTGGCACAAATAATTATGGAAACCCTTCAGTATGTCCGTGTAGCAACTCTTCTTTTTAAGTATTGTAAATCTTAGCAGTAGGCAGTTGGCCTCTGAGTTTAATTCAAAATATAGATTACTAACTATAAGAACAGGAGCCCTGATGGCACAGTGGTTAGAATGCAGTATTGCAGGCAAACTTTGCTGGAATTTGTTCCTGATCGGTTCAAGGTTGACTCAGCCTTCCATCCTTCCAAAGTGGGTAAAATGAGGACCCAGATTTGTTGGGGGCAATATGTTTAGAGAGGGCTGCAAATCACTGTGAAGCAGTATATAAGTCTTAAGTGCTATTGCTATAAGGTCCTTCCTAGTACTGTGCCTGGTTATTTGCAAGATAATCTGTCCCTAATTTTCTGTCCTCTTGATAATTTGACAAGGTTGGCACATTCATAGTTATGTCACTTAAGCATCTAGTGGGATAAAGGACACATGTCTTCTCTGTCACTGCACCTTCTCTCTGGACATACAGCATCCCCCCTTCCACCGCACCCCCGATGACCCAAACACTGCTTGCTTTTTGGAAAATCTGGCTTTTTCTATGGGCATTGGGTGAAGAGGTTTTATAAACGCAATACATTTTTGTTATGTTTTATTTTTTTGTCTGTTGCTATTTGGTGTTTTAAATTGTTTTGAGTGGATGATGACTAAATTGAATAATAAACAGTAACAAAGAAGCAAGTTTACTTATTTATTTAATTTAAATTAGCTGCCCTCCGACTCTAACTCACATAATAATAAACAAAAACACAATAGAGAATAAAATGCAAAGAAACAACTCCCACATTCTAAGACAGGTGGAATGAAACCTAAGTAAATGTTTTATGCACCTGATAAATAGCTTAAATTTTGAACTGGCATGTGCTACGTGATGACCATGAATGACAAGCTTTTTCTCGTTGCTGCAAGGAGCTATTGGAAGTATAAAAAGTTACTGCAATTTATTTTGCCATGTCTATAAATTATGTTCAGACTGCATTATTTATTGCTTCTGCTGTTTGCTCTGTTTTGTGTTAATTCTTTATTTTTAAATGTTATTTATTAAGAACCTGGTGGTATTTAAAATAATAATTCATTTTTATGAAACAGTAATGGTGACTAATTTCAGATTCATTCATTTTAGTAGAAATTTGTTTGGATTCTGAATGACATCTATGAATTCCAGGGGGGAAAAAATCAGACTTATGGGGTTGAATCCACTTAGATTGCCTTGAAGGATGACTTTCATAGGATAACAGAATAGGGAAGAGTAACCTTATTGATTGTTTTGGATCTCTCAATAGCTTTTGATAGTATTAACCATGGATTGGTAAATTAGACATGTCAAAGGTTCTGCTTTTGCCCCATTCAAATGACATCAGTTTGGCTCCCAGGCAATTAAGCTGTGAAATCTGCAGAGTTCCATTCTGCCTCCAGTGCCATTCAATATCTATATAAATGTAATTATTATTTATTTATTCAATTTCTATACCTGTGCACCTGAAATAGGTGACTCCGGATGTGGAACAATCGTAAAATTATTCCAGAAATGATTGCTATGAGGCATGGAATAAAGTCTTATCAGTGTTTTTCACAAGCCAATGACTCCCTTATTTTTATTTCTTAGAGTTACCCGAGTTAAAAGAAGTTATTCAGGTTCTGGATGAATTTATGATGCATGGGAGATAACTAAATTCAGTAGGCTGACCTGAATCTTGACAAGACTATAGAAAAGTTTGTCCTCTCTGAAAGACTAAGGACATAGTGAGGATACTCATGCAGCATTACTATTAGAGAAGACAGATGTAACCTTTGTGGTAATGGAGTGTCTTCTGTGGCTGCCAGCTAGTTTCTTAGCCATGGTGGTTCATATATTAGTAAATTCAATAGGATTCTTGTTATGTGTGGTGTTACTCTTAGAAGCTGCAATGAGTGCAGAATGTCACAGGTAGGAATTAAGCTGAACCCCTACTTTGTGGTAGCATTACTGGTTGTCACTTTGCCACTGAACAAAGTTGAAAGTGTCAATGACATATGAAGCCTATTTCTATAACTTATAGGTATATGAGAACACCTTTCTATTTGTATTTCTTTTGTGTATCTGCTTGGATATTAGAAACTGCAGTGACCTGAGAGAGTATGTCTTCGATAAAAATTCCAAAGCTATAGGATTTCTTCTGTCTTCCATTGCAGCTGACACCAAGCATTGGGAGCTGTGAGCATCAGCTTAAAGCATATCTGTTCAACCACGCCTTGGGATAAAGTCATACATTTGTTACTACTGTAGTGTTTTTTGTTATATCATTGTACGTTGGGATAACGTTTAATGTTTAATGTGGACAATTTTGGAGGTTTTTTTAAATGTTAAATTTTTTATTGCCATTGTTTTTCATTGTAACATCATTGCTTTGTTGTTGTTTTATTAATTAAAAGTTAGTTAAAACTTGTAAAAGAAATTTGAAGATGTTGCTTGGTTTAGCTCTTAACAGAATTAGAAAGGATCTTGGAAGTTTTCTAGTCTAGCAGGAAACCCTATACGATTTAATAGTTTTTTAAATTTTGTATTTCTGTTTTTTATTGTTGTGAGCCTCCCTGAGTCCTTTGGGAGATAGGGCGGCATAGAAATCCCATTATAAATAAATAAATAAATAAATATACCATTTCAGATAAATGGCTATTCAGTCTCTTCTTAAAAACATCCAGCGTTGGAGCACCCACAATTTCTGGAGGCAAGCCATTCCACTGATTAATTGTTATAACTGTCAGGAAAATTTTCCTTATTTCTAGCTTGGTTCTTTACTTGATTAGTTTCCACTTATTGTCCAGCCTTCAGGTGCTTGGAACTTGTTCTTGATTTTGGTCTTTTTGATCTTTTCAGGTAGCAAGTCTATTTCATGGGAAAGATCTAAAGATACCTAGAATTTTAATATCCTACAAGAGGGCTTTAACACTTCCATTTTACTGACCTATTTTTAAGGGGAGGTTATGCTTGCAATTTATGTTAGTATATTTTTATTCTTTGTTTGCAATGTAATCTATAGATGCAGAGTTCCTCCAAAGCTTGGGGAGAAAGGATGAAGGAATATCTATTTTTAGAGTACTTACCTGGATTTGGATCTTCCACATTACTTATGAATAAAAACAGCAAAGTCATAGTTTCCAGCTATGATAATGAATAGGTTGTTCTAAGATGATTATGATGATTCATTCAGAAATAGTCACAGCCAAAACTGCATCATTAGAGGAAAGGCTAGCAAGTGAAATACCATAAGGTCTATATTGGTTTAAGACAGAACACCTCTACCAGTCAATTTTGACTGGAATGGGAGAAACCAAGAATACATCAATGGAACACTGTATATTCTGTCCTTCAACTGGGACACTCAGCCTTCCATCTCCCCATTTCAAAATGTAAAATGTTCTTTTAAAAACGAAGTGAATTCCAAGAGTAATATGAGAAACTATAATACAGAAGCTATTGTACTGATGATAAAAAATACAAAACCAAAATGTCTTTGCTTTGGCAACATTAATATTAGAAACCATAAAAGAAATGGTCTTTCATAAAAACATCCAACATATTAATGGATAGCATTTTAATAAGTTTTCCTAAGAAATCTTAAACAATGTTCAGTTTAATGGTATAAAAAGGAACATTATGTGTATCCAGTAGCAAAAACAAATAGATTTTCACGAATTCTACATGAGAACATTAAATGAAGTGAACAAGTAAGAAAAATATGAGTATTGTAATGGCACCTTTGTTCAGTTTCTTTTATTTAACAAGTTATCATACCTTTGTGTTATTATCATATTGTGACATCTACCCTTAAATTGCTATTTGATTACTTTAAATATTGCTTATGTACACAAACAAAAATGTCAAATCTCAATGGTTTCACATGTGCGTTAAGTACATTTTGAGTTATTTTCTTTTAAATATATTGTATTTTAGTTTCATAAATCCTCAGACCACAGCTGAAGTTTAAGCACATGGGTTGTGTTAATATATTTTCTGTTCTATTATAATTATTTTGGTTCATGAGTCAGATGTTCACCCTGGATTTGGCATTTTTGTCTGCCTATCGAGTTCTTCCCAAGGATCTGCATATGCAGGTGTTGATGTTTTATAATCTTATGGGTATCTTCTAGAATGTAAGCTGTTCTGAATAAAGCTGCCTTTTGAAATTGACAGATGGTGAATTTGTCAATGCTGGATGGTATTCAATTGGTGCTCCAGTTGTTTTGGGATTGCACCCAAGGCACCTATTACTATTGGTAGTACCTTTGCTTTCTTTTGCCATAGTTGTTCTGTTTGCAGGCCTTTATATTTTGTTTTCTTTTCCAGTTCTTTCTCTTCTCTTCTACTGCCTCCAGGTACTATCATGTCCACTGTCCCGACTTTTTTGTTTTTCTTATCAACAATTAAGTCTGGGGTATTATGTGACAGGTGCCTGTCTGTTTGAAGTCTAAAGTCCCAGAGCACTTAATTTAGCGTCTTCATTTTCTATTACTTTCTCAATTTTATGGTCCCACCAGTTCTCGATTGTAGACAAATAGTATTTCTTGCAGATCTTCCAATGCACCACTGTTGCTACTCTATCATGTCATGTTTGTAGTCAGTCTGTGAAAATTCTTGCAGCAGCTAACCAGGTGGTCCACTGTATCTTCAGCTTCTTTGCAGAGGTGACATTTTCTGACTGCTATTGTCTTCTCAATTCTGAGTTTGTATGCATTATTTTTAATTTTTTGTGATATCCATCTCTCCACCCCTTCCTTCCTTCCTTCCTTCCTTCCTTCCTTCCTTCCTTCCTTCCTTCCTTCCTTCCTTCCTTCCTTCCTTCCTCCTGTCTGCCTACCTCATTGCTATAACTTTACCCTACAAAGAATGTACGGGAAACAAAAATATTAGATTCATCAGCAAAGAGAAAAATAAAACTTGCCAAAGCAATTTTGCTATGAATTGTACAACAGACCCAGTTTAATCAAGAGGTAAATTAATGGCACAAGGAGCTTAAAAAAAACACTTCCCTGTTTTAGGTATCAAGATATCCCATTATTTCAGGAAAGAGTTCTTGTAAAACCAAGGGAATGCCGAACATAATAAAGGCACAAAAATAATATATGTTTCTTCTCATATAGGGCTATTTTTGAAATGAGCTTCCTGAGCAATGCATATTTTATGGCTACTTCATTATTTTTCTTTCCCATACAGTAATATTTGCAATAAAAGAGTGGTCAGGTGAGAGATATGCAGGTGTTTAACAAAACTTTAAAAATCTTGTTTACAGGTTTTATGATTGTGCTCATTTAGAGTTTATGGTTCTTTTCTGGCTTTTCATTTTCAGAACATCATGATTTAAAATGTAGTTGGATTTGGATTTTATAGTGTGAAAAAATGTGTTTGGTTCCTCCTTTGATTATTGTGATTCCAATGAAGTTCTAGCTTTTTCTGCACTAATTAAGAATCTGTAAACTCACCCAGAAACTATCATTTCTTAATTAGTTGTCTAATTAGGAAAAGCCCACAATTTTGTTAGGTTTTCATTAATCCAAGAAACTATTCTTATCTTTCTTTGGGTAAATAAGCAGACATTCTGTATCAAATGAGGCTTCTAAATTCTTTAAAAGTATTTCCTTTCCACTAATATAGGAAACTAGTAAACCAGCAAACTTTAAAAAAACACACCTTGCTGAATTGAAGATAATTTCCAAAATGTAAGTTGTCCTTTAGAAGAATATTCTGGTCTCATACTACAGTCTGAGGAAGGCTAAGTTTTTGTCTGTCGAACTTTTAAAAACTAAACTGTGTACCAATGTAGCTTTGGTTACGGGAACATTTAACATGGTAGAACAGACCTTTCTGCCTTGTGTTGATTTCAATTCCTAATTAGCAAGGCCATTGCTAGGAATGACAAACAGCTGGGAGGAGAGAGACAGCCAAGCTGAGGAAAGCTGGGTTAGCATTTTCTTTGTTAATCCCTTTAGGAAAGTTGATTCAATCCATAAATCTGATTGAATTGCCTTCATATTGAATCTCTGACTTGGCTGCTCACCTATGTTTCAGGTTAATGGAATGCACTTCCAGGTATGTGTGTACCTGACTGTAGCAGAAATGGTATAATGAATGAATAAATAAATCATAAATTATAGAGGCCTCAACTTTAGGATACATAATAGATTATGTACAAGAATCCTTGTCTTCTGTCCAGTAGACTATTTTGTATCTACTTTCATTATTACTATTCTTAGTCATTAATCTCTGTTGTGATCTGCTGTCAAATGTTTACAAGGTGACCTGTTTTGCAGAATACCCCACATATCTTTTATAGAAAATATCTTCATTCAGTGCCATCAGGTTAGTTAAATATGCCCTGTTCGGCCTGAATCTGTTCAGCAGTTTTTACACTATTCTGTCACTTTCTTTTTTTAATGTGAGTTATAACCATAACAGATCTGATGGTTTTTATTTAACCAAATGTTTGATCTTATTTTCATGTCTTCAAGATGCTTTCCTGAATTGGCTTTCATGGTGTGATAAAGCTAGTTTGCAGAAAACTGAACGATTTCTCAGTGGTTTCAAATACACAAGTAGAAATGTTTAAAATAAATCACTACCAAATTATGAGCAACGGCATAATCAATCTTATATAACTTTCCTCCCATAAAAATGTAACAGAAGTCCACTACACTAATGAGGAAATAATCAATTATAATTCCTGGGCTAATTCAGGAGACATTTGCTGAATCTAACAATCTTGTGACATACAGAGTAAAGAAATTTTTGACATGGAAAGAAGAATGTATAAATCCTTAGTAAGACCATACCTGGAATACTGCACCTAGCTTTGGTCACCACATTACAAAAAAAGATGTTGAGACTTAGGAAAAAGTCCAAAGAAAAGCAATTAAATTGATTAAGGGCTTAGAGACAAAAACATACAAAGAATGGTTGCAGGAATTGGGTCTGGCCAGTCTAGAGAAAAGAAGGATTAGGGGTGACTTGATAGCAGTTTTCCAGTATTTGAGGGGCTGCCACAAAGAAGAGGGGTTCAACTGATTTTCCAAAGTACCAGAAGGCAAGACAAAAAACAATGGATGGAAACTACTCAAGGAGAGAAACAACCTGGAGTTAAGGAGAAACTTCCTAACAGTGAGGACAATTAACCAGTGGAACAGTTGGGCTTTAGAAGTTGTAGATGCTTCATCACTGGAGATTTTAAAGAAAAGACTGGACAAGCCATCTGTCTGAGATGGTATAGGGTCTCCTGCTTGAACAGGGGATTGGACTGGAAGACCTCCAAGATTCTTTCCAGCTCTATTCTGATTGATTGAATAATTGAAATTGGCCTGAAAGCAACATTTCAAATGGCCAAATGTAGCCATTCTATAGCACTACACACCATTCTAACACACCTGGACAATAAGAACACCTATACAAGAATGCTGTTTGTTGACTTCAGTTCAGCATTTAATACAGTCATTCCTTTCAGGCTGATCACTAAACTTGGTGACCTTGGCATTAATACTACTCTCTGCAATTGGATACTGTACTTCTTGACAAACAGACCACAACATGTCAAGTTGAATAACTCCACCTCATCCACCATCACATAAGTACTGGCATTCCCCAGGGCTGTGTGCTGAGTCCCTTCCTGTTCTCTCTTTTCACCTATGACTGCAGGCATGTGTATGGCTCTAACACCATTATCAAGTTTGCAGACGACACCACAGTGATTGGACTCATCAACTATAATGATGATTCAGAGTACAGGGAGGAGGTGTAGAGTCTAGCTACATGGTGCGCTGACAATAACTTATTACTCAACACTAGCAAAGACCAAAGAGCTCATCGTAGATTTCAGGAAGAAGAATGTTTACACACATTCTCCTATATACATCAATGGGAGAATGGTAGAACGTGTCACCAGCTTCAAGTTCCTGGGGATCCACCTCTCTGAGGACCTGTCCTGGCAGATTAATACCACCAGCCTGATCAAGAAAGCTCACCAGCACCTCTTCTTTCTGAGACTATTGAGGAAGAACCACCTTTCCCCAACTATTCTGATCAAATTTTACCGCTGTGCAGTCAAGAGCATCCTAACCAGCTGTATTTCAGTTTGGTATGGAAATTGCACCATTAAAGAAAAGAGGGCATTACAGAGGGTGGTGAAAACTGCCCAATGTATTATAGGGATCCCACTTCCTGCCATTGTGGACATTCAGAGGAAAAGATGTCTGCGAAAAGCCCACAGCATCATTAAGGACTCCTCCCATCCAGCCCGTAAACTGTTTATTCTTCTTCCATCTGGGAAGAGGTTCAGGTGCCTGCAGCCCAAGACCAGTAGGCTAAGGAAGAGTTTTTACCACACAGTGGTTTCATTACTGAACTCCTCAACTCGTCTACCTGCACATGTACACTGATACTTCCCCTGATAATATATAATATATCTTGTATAAACTCCTAGTGCATTATACTTATATTCAATATGTCTGTGCATTCTACTTATATTCAATATGTTCATAAACACTCTGTACAGTCGTATATATTCTTTCCATAGATATATACTCCACATATTCATAGATATTCTGCATATCCATATATCGTTATATACTCTGTATATTTGTCTATATTTGTCTATATATATTTCTATTTCATTGCTGTTTTGCACTTCTGGTTAGATGCTAACTGCATTTCGTTGCCTGTGTTCATGTGCAGTGACAATAAAATTGAATCTAAAGTAAAAAGAATCTAATCTAAAGTAGTAGTAGTGATAATAGTTGTTTTAATTTTGAAGTGTACTATTGGCAGAACAATCTTATTAAGGTTTTAGTACAATGTGTAATTCTGAAAAATTCAACATTTGTAGATGTTTTTGACTGCTGTTGTTTGCAGTACACAGTTTGAGGTAGTGTCAAGTACAGATGCAATTCCTCGTATGGCTATACAGTGCAAATAGTTTGTATGGCATACTTTGCAACTCCTTATATTTCCATTTGCAACAACGCTGTACTGAGATTGCAATTGGTTTGCTTCTCCATTGTGGAGATGTTATTTCCCCTTCTTTTCCATCATCTGGGCCTTTGCTGACAGTATTTCATTCAAAAGTCCTTAAGGATGGCTTCTGAGGTTCTTATACACATCATATTGACCAATTGATTGCATGGTATTCTCCTGAATCCATTTGAAATGAAATTAATCTGGTCTGTTTTGTCTCTGCAGGTTCCTACCACAGAGCCCTCTATATATACAGTGATCCTAAGTAGCCCGAGCTAAGAGACCTGGGGTGGAACTGACAAGCATTTAATTCTATTTTTTAGCCAGGACTAACTGGCTATAGAATATGTAGCATTGCAGTATATGGATTTATTTATTTTGCTTGGGAACAAAAGAGTTTCTTATATGTAAGGGACTAAAGTAGAATGTTGGATCAAGGACACTTCTTCTCTGTTGGAAATATTCTAGATTAGAGCATTCTCTAATGGCCTTTCCTTAAAAATAAGAAAATCTAAATATTTCATATAGGGTTTTTTTAACCCCCCAGGGCTATAGAAGATATGAGTAATGCATTACTGATAATAGATGGGGCAAAATATTTGATTGGTTGAAAGGACATTGAAGCAAAAGTACATCAGCTTTGTAGCCAATTAAGGCATCCATTTGTGTTCCTTATTTTGTCAAATATCCTGAAAAATGTAGTTATTCATCCAAATGTTGGAAGCACAATGTCAGGATGCAGTAAGAATCTGGGATAGCTCATCTGGCCCTTAGGCTATCAGTTGCTCTTCTCTGCAGAAGTTCAGAAAATTACTGAAAGCAAGCTTCTTGAGATGATTAAATAAAAAATAAGTTTAAATTGCTAGGGAAACTAAACATACAGCAGCCACATTCTGTAAATGTCAGATTGAACCAAGTGTCTTACAGGAACTAAAATTCTTATTCTCAAAATGGTTTGCATATAGTTATAGCAATGCAGGCAGATCAATTGAAGAAACACATACCTATTTTATTTATTGATTGATTAGATTTTTATCCCATTAAAAAAAAGTCAGTGAACATATATAATATTCCTTCCTTCTCCTAATTTCCCAACAAACACAACCACATGAATGGGGTTGGGCTAAGAGACAGTGAATGGCCCAAAGTCACCCAACCAGCTTTCATGACTAAGGCAAGAGTAGAACTCACCATCCCTTGGTTTCCAGCCTGCTGCCTTAACCATTAAATCATAAGTTCTAATCAATCAAATTGATAATAGCTTTGAATAGGATAACTTTGATCCAAAATGCATAGCATTTGAACTGCAGTCAGTCTTCATTAAATTCTTCTGTGCTTTAAAAATATCTTTTTTAAGATGACTTAAATGTAGGAGTGCAGTTACAGGGAACTAAAAGGGGAAGGTAAAAGCAGTCAATTTCATTCAGCACTTGCTAATGCAGAATGAAGTATCACCTGAATAAACTGCATATTGCAAACAATGTTAATTTTAAAAAAATTATTTGCAGTTTAGGTCAGTTATGCTGTGGGTTAGTTAACACACTGTTAGTTCATTCTGGTACAGATTTAATGTAGTTCATCATGTTAAAGACTGCTGTGTTTTGTCTTCCGTTAACACAGTACTGCTAAGTTGAGGTGGCATTTAAACTCATAATTAAACAATCACTGGTATGTGCCTGTATTTTGACCTTGCTTCCCCCCCCCCCATGTTTATATGGTAGTAAGAGAGAAAGAGCTTTGGAAAATGGTTACAATTTTTGTTATGGAGCAAGCAAAGAGTTAAAAGGAAGTTGTTTTCATGTTAGCATCCATTGCAAAGGACCACTTATTTAACTAACCCAGGCAGTATCAGAACAAACCATTCCACAGGAGAAAGATTATTTGAATGTGTTATTATAAGTAAGGTAAGCAGGAATACCTTCACCCTCAAGTGATTCTAAGAAAAGGAGATATGTGCCCTATTTTGGTTATTTTAGTACTATAGGTGTGTGTGCTGAAGGAAAAATTGGTTACGCATATCAAGGACTAGTTCAGACAGTTGTCAAGGGTCAACACTGACTTGAAGGCACAAAAAGTAAATAAATTTATGCTACATACATTTATGATAGTCATGTGTTAGAAATTATGCACTTAAATTCTGATTTAAGCACAATGTTTTAAGCATTTACCTTTCTTTTGTAAGTAGAATAATTTATGAGCTTAGTCAGACTGGGCATTATTAGTAACTGTTACCCAGTATTAATGCAGAAGAAATTACTTTTTTCTTTTAATGACCCTGCGTGCCTGCCTGCCTGCCTGCAACACAACAATATTCAACCTCAGTTCAAGACAATTGGATTCTAGGACGATTTTATGGATACCCTGCTTTGATTAAAAGAGGAACTGAAAGATACATCTTTTAAACAAAATTTCCATTCATCATCAAGTGTTTCTTTTGGGGAAACCCATATTACGGCTCTTCCAGAGCCGAATCTTTCTGTAAAAATAACAAAAACAAAAGCAGCAACAATAGCTGATGTCTGTCTTCTTTTCATTTCACTTTCCTCTTTTCAGCCAAAAGACAAATGACCTTGAGAAGTTCAACTCTTCACTGCAGTGTCTATACATTCATTTGCTAATATTCTGGTTAATTTGCTATTTTTGGTCATGATGCAGGCCATGCTCAGGAGAGGATTAGGGTCTCTTGCGTGCATTAATCTCCATAAGCTAGTTTTCTAGCTTGTATACTCATAATGAATTATAATACGACAAGAATTCAATATGTGATGGTTAAGAACAAATCTAGTGATAACTGAAAACAATTTATTTCTTTTCATATTTAGACTGGCCATTTCAACAAGAACAATTGCTCAATTGTCTATATATAATTACCAAATACTATTCCATTTCAATCAACATGCTGTTACTCAAATATCATTTATTTATTTTATTTATTTATTTATCTATTTTGTCAATCGCTTACAAGATAAGGATAAACGTAGTTGTGAATACATGAAATGAATACATATAAGAAAAATAAAAGAAACAATAGGACAGGGATGGTAGGCACGTTGGTGCACTTATGCACGCCCCCTACAGACCTCTTAGGAAAGGGGTTAGGTCACTAGTAGACAGTCTAAGGTTAAAGTTTTTGGGGTTTGGGAAAGAAACCACAGAGTCAGGTACAGTATTCCAGACATTGACCACTCTGTTGCTGAAGTCGTATTTCCTGCAATCAAGTTTGGTGCAGTTAACCTTGAGTTTGTATCTATTGTGTGCTCCTGTATTGTTATGGTTGAAGCTGAAGTATTCATTGACAGGAAGGACATTGCAATGTATGATTTTATATACCATACTTAGATCAGACCGAAGGCGGCGTAGTTCTAGGTTTTCTAGGTCTAGAATTTCAAATCTGGTGGCATAAAGTATTCTGCAACGAGTAGAGGAGTGGAGAACTCTTCTTGTGAAATATTTCTGGACTTTCTCTACTGTGTTAATATCAGATACGTGATGTGGGTTCCAGACTGATGAACTGTATTTGAGTATTGGTCTAGCAAATGTTTTGTATGCCCTAGTAGGTAGTGTGATATTACCAGAGAAAAACCTACGTAGGATTAGGTTAACAATTCTTAATGCCTTTTTGGCTATGTAGTTACAGTGGGCTCTAGCACTTAGATCATTAGAAATGAGTATTCCAAGGTCCTTGATGGAGTTTGGATCATCAACAAGGTCTTGACTATTCAGCTTGTATTTTATTTTCTGATATTTTTTGCCAATATGTAAGACAGAACATTTATTTGTTGAGATTTGAAGTTGCCATTTGTTTGACCATTCTGATACATAGTTGAGGTCTTTTTGAAGGGTAGCAGTATTGTCTGTGGTGTTGAATAGCTTTACATCATCAGCGAAGAGAACGCAGTTGCTCTTAATATGATCACAGAGGTCATTTATGTAGAGTATGAAGAAAGTTGGTCCTAGAACGCTGCCTTGGGGGATACCACTGTTGACAGGTACAGAATTTGATAAGACGCTCCCAATTTTGACCATTTGTTGTCTGTTTGACAGGAATACTTCTATCCAGTTATGCAGTTGTCCAGAGATACCATAAGATTTTAGTTTTAGTAGTAGTTTGTCGTATATCACTGAATCGAAGGCTTTACAGAAGTCTATGTTGATTGCGTCTATTGCTTTGCCCTGATTGAGTTGTGTAGTCCATATGTTTTTGCAGTGTAAGAGTTGCAGATTACAGGGTAGGTTTTTTTTTAAACCATATTGTTTGTTAGAGAGTAGGTTGTTTGTCTCTAAGTGGAGGATAATGGATTGGTTAATAATTGATTCCATGACTTTACAGGTGACACAACATAAAGAGATTGGTCTGTAATTTTCAACTAGACTGGGGTCTCCCTTTTTGAAGATGGGAATCACCGTGGCTTGTGTATTATTAACGATTATTAAGATTTCTGTTTCCTGCAAAGGTTTACTTAATATTATGCTGCAGTTTCTATGCCTCCTATTGATTTATTTGTTTTTTTTAAACCAGATTTACCTAATTATTACAGAATGTTATACATCTTTTTATTTTTTTAAAGTGGATCTGAAACCATTCCAGCAAAATGTTGTTTTTGATAATCCTGTTCTATATAAGTTTATACTAAATTCTAATTATTATTTTTTGATGTATAAATTATAATTTGAGGTTCATTGACCCATTTTCTATAGAAGTTAAGACCATCTCCCATTGTCTAGATAATATAGGAACATCTAATACCTAATCCCACTCATTTCTTAACATCTTCCATAATAAATTGATGTACTGATAACAAGTAACTATAAAAACTAATAGTAGGGTTTTTAGTTTTAGTTTAAAAAATTGTTTTAGTATCTTAGATGTCTCAGAAGCTGAAAATGCTGCCAGTCATGTAACATAGTTAATAAATGTTGTGTTTGTTATAACTAGCCATTGGATTATATCTGATAGGTGATATTTATCACTTAACTGTTTAAAAATCCTCCTCATCAATTATCACTTGGTTCAAGTCAATATTTCTACTTCCATTCCATTTTTCCTCATCAAGTCAATTTGTCAGGGGAAAAAAAGTCAAATCTTTTTTTTAAATTAGATATTCTATTTGATAATTTTCTAATTGATGGAATTGTTTCCAGTTTTAATATATTTAGATCCTAATATACTTCATCTAACCAAAGGTGTTATATATGTATATTCCAAAGTTACCTAAATCATAAAATTAACACCAATGGTTGGCTTCCAGTATTTAATATTTGATAAGTAAGTATGATGACATAACTCCAAATTTAGATGGAAAACTGAATCCTCCCTTGCTAATTGGTAATTGCAATTTTTGTAAAGATATTGTTGGAATCAAAAAAATTATTTTCTAAATAATTTATTTTCCAAAAATATTTTCCAGATATGTAAAATGGAATTTCTCTGAGAAAATACATTAATTTGAGAATAATGTTCATTTTGACAGCATTCACTTTTCCTCAAAAGGTAAAGTTTAATGACCTCCTCTGTTGATATCTGAATAAACCCTCCTCTATATTTCACTTATATTACATGTTACTGAGTTTGATATACATACGTATGTATATACGTATGTACGTACATATGTACGTACACACACACACACACACACACATACATACATATATGTATGTAGGAGCCTCTGTGGCGCAGTGGTTAGAATGCAGTACTGCAAGTTACTTCTGCTGAAGCCAGCTGCCTACAATTTGACGGTTCAAATCCCACCAGGCTCAAGGTTGACTCAGCCTTGCATCTTTCCGAGGTAGGCAAAACAACAACCCAAATTGTTGGGGGCAATATACTGACTCTGTAAACTGCTTAGAGAGGGCTTTTACCGTATAAAGCACTATAAAGTGATATATAAGTCTAAGTGCTATTGCTATTGCTATATACATGCATACATGTATTAGAGTTGTGACTTGATTTCCATAGAAAATGTTATGCTACCTAAGCTTATTTATACTTCCAAAGATTAATCCCCAAGATTACAGATCAGGACAAGTAAGATCATAATTACTGGACATTTGATATCTACTTGATTAGATATTACGTTTTCATCTTAAGCATTCTATTTTTCACATGGATTTCTTGGAAACATTAAGCAGTATAATGATGTTATGGGTTTTAAAAAATATTAGTAAAAATCCAAGCAAAATCTGATAATTAACAATATATGATATCTTACCTGTGGAAGTATTTATGCTTTAAAATGCAAGTGTTCAATATTCACATTGCAGAGATTTGTGAGATCGATTTCCAGTTGAGAATTCAACTGGACTTGAGGATTTAAGCAGGAATCCATTTTGTGTTGATAGAAGCACTACCACTGAAAAGCCTAAAGAAAGGTGAGGCCTTCCCTTGCCCCAAAGGGATTGACCTGCCCCACTTGCTCTAGGAAAACAGGTCTACTTTGGATCCCACCTGCCAAAGAATTGGCTATTTCTGAGAGAAGAGCCTTTTCTGCTGTGGCTCTTCACTTCTGGAATATTCTTCCAGTGGAGGTGAGATCAGCCTCCACACTCCCAGCCTTCTTTAAAACCTGGCTCTGCTGGCTGGCCTGTGGCCCCAGTAGGGGCGCACAATGCTGGGGATGACAGATGGAGTATAGAGAAGATCCCTATATTGTGTCATCTGACCTCTTGGTTCTTTTAGTCTTTACTTAATCTTTCTTAATTTTTTGTATTATCTTTTTATTATGCATAGTTGCTGTTGCAGTGGGAGGTGCAGCACATATATCTAATAATAATTGAAATGGGGGGAGTTCAGTGATGGGATTAAAAATGTTTTACTACCAGTTCTGTGGGCATGGCTTGGTGGGTGTGGTATGGCTTGTGGGTGTGGCTTGGCAGGCTTGGCAGGGGAAGGATACTGTAAAATCTCCATTCCTACCCCACTCCAGGGGGAAGGTTACTGCAAAATCCCATTCTCTCCCCACCTCACTAACCTGCTTTCCAGCTCTGTTCTCCTGTGCAGAGCAACAAAAGAAGACCCAGCCGATCAGCTGGGATTCGGGAGGCAGAGAATAGATGAGGGCGAGGCCAGTCAGAGGTGATATTTGCCAGTTCTCTGAACCACTCAAAATTTCCACTACCTGTTCTCCAGAACTGGTCAGAACCTGATGAATACCATCTCTGGGGGAGTTTGTAGAACAGAAAGAAAAGGATTGTGTAATAGAAAACAGGGCACATTTAAACATTTTGACCATTTTGTTACTAAATCAGCAAAACGTTACTATAGGCCTCCATGAGAATTTTTCTGAGTAGCTCTTTTCATTTTAAAAAATTCCTATAGTAAAGTCTCTTTTCCTCAGATTGAATAAGACTAATGGAGAAAAAAAATTACAGTATTTTTTCTGCCCAGTGCTAGTTATAACATTGGTTCTCATGATTTGATTCAGTACTGCTGCTTAAGCTTTTTAGTGCCAGGTGAAAATATTTTTCTCAGTTGTTTAGATTTTAATTCCTTGACTTTCCTAGTTCCAGTGTTAATTAGAAATATACTTAGATTGGAGTTTTAATTCTTCTTTTAGATTATTCATTGAGAGAATATTTGTCATTGGCTTAGGGTGAACATACAAGAAATAAATTACATACTACGGCTTTATGCTAAGTATTTTTCACATGTTGTGGAGCAAAGTTACACAGCACAGAGCAGGGAAATGTGCTGAGCTTAATAGTCAGTAATTCTCTCCAGGTTTTGCTATTTTGTTAAAGTGACTCCTCAGTACACATTTAGCAGAAATGTGTATAAATCTACTAGCAATGTGGGAAAATGCAGCTTTTCAGGCAGTTTGCCCACAGCCATGAGTTGGATTCTGACCAGCTCAAAGTTGATTCAGTCTTTCATCTTCCTGAGGTCAGTAAAATGAGGACCCCACATTGTTGGGCGCAATATCCTGAGTCTTTAAACTACTTAGAGAGGGCTGTAAAGCACTGTGAAATGGTATATAAGTCTAAGTGGTACTGGTGTTGTTGTTATCAATCACATCTCATGTGGGAATCACATTTCTGTATGCAATTCTCACATCTGATCCCATTAATGTTATTGAGATCAATTCCAGGATAAAATAACTTTTTAGATTGCAACTTTTATATCAAGGGTTGACAACATGACACCGTTGGCAAATGCTAGAGTATCTGATGCTTTTTAAAAAAATTGTGCAAATCCCTTGGCTAAAATCTCTTATGAGAACTTCAACATTTAATAAGATCTCACATAATAACACTGGTATTTTACATCTGATCTTCAAAAAATTGTGCCAGAATGCTGAAATTCAGAATGACATAACAGAAATATTTCAAGGTATCAGTTTTAACAAGTGATTCCTAAAGAGATAATGGACTCCAGTTTATGCTAAAATTGCCAGACAGACTTCATTTAGAAGCAGAATAATGTTTGGAAATGGTTCAGGAGCATAGGCACGGATGTAAACATCCTTATAAGTGAAAACTGTTGAAATATTAATGTTTGCTGCCATTAAAAGGTTTGAGTAATTTCTGATTAGTATATTATTCATTTTGCAAAGCTAAATTCAGACAATTTGAACTTTTCCTAAATGCTGAAGGACCAAATTCTACAAGAGAAGATAATTAGGAAAATTGAAACTGAGTAGTGTTGTTCCAAACTTTTCCTTAAATATCCAAAACTATGTTTCTCTTATAAAAGGATCTGTATTTTGGGGGGGGAGGGGTCTTGATCTCATAATATTTTAAAATCATACTTTAAAATAATCAACTTATCTTACTGTTGAAAAAAATAACCAAGAATATTATATTTTATATATTATTTTTCCTCACAATTACACATCTCTTTATTGACCTGCAGTGTTCCTAACTGTCGGAAATTCTTTATTTGTATACCATGCAGGGTAGAAATTATCTTAAAGTATCATTGTTTGAGTTTTAATTGGAGTGTGCTGAATATTGGATGGATGATTGTTTAATGAAAATCTGAGCATTATGCAAATCTTCAAAAGAGAGGCAGTTTGATGTTGTGGTTAAGGCACCAAATTAGAAATTAACAAGCAAGGAATTTTAGTCTTGCTTTAGACACAAAGCTAGCTGAGTGGCCGTGGGCCAGTTGCATCCTCAGAGTCTTAGAAAGGAGGCAGTGGCAAATCACTTTTGAAACCTTGCCAAGAAAACTGCAGGAACTCATCCAGGCAGTTGCCAGGAATCAATACTGACTCTCCCACATACAAAAATTGTATCTATGCTGTCTTTCTGAGAAACGCATGTAACCCTCCTTTTTTAAAATACCTTTTAACTGTTCTTAGATATATCGGTGGAATTGTTCGGTTTAAAGAAATGAGTGATGGGGGACTGCATCATCCATTTGATCTTGAAGGAACTCTGTCAGTAAATTCTTTTTTATTAGATACAAAGATAGCATCAGCACACTCTTCAAGTCATCACCTCGATAAAGCTTCCTAAAAAAGATTTTTCCTTGTAGTCGCCAAGAGTCAAGAATGATTCAAGGGGCACACACATCCAAATCTTCAAAAGGATGCTTTGAAGATGGCTTGAACAAAGTAACCCACTAAAGATGTTTCGTGAAGCAGCGTGGCCCCTCTCATTTCTAAGATCAAATAGGAGCAATGTGGTTGCTTCATTTTTGCTCTGGTTCACAACCCCTCCACAGCAACCTCTGGTGCCTGCAGAAGTTGGAAAAGGCTTCTGTGCATGCAGAGCCCCTGCGCAGATCCTCTTCTTGCTTTTGTTGAGTGCTGAAGCACACTAGAAAGAGGCTGCGAAGCAAAACACCCTCCAGCAGTTACAAAACTTGAAAGAGGCTTCTTGAGTGTGCCTGCACAGAAGCAACTTCTGGGCTTTTGTACTGAGAGAGGTAAAAGATGACCTAGAGGCTTTGAGGTGGTACAAGTGCTTTGTCAATGCATATCTATTTTTTAAAAAAAAACCCAAGCATGCTGAAAAGAATAATGTCATTGTCATAGTGCAAAGCGCTTTGTTTAGACTAAGTTTTCTTGCACAAGCCTAATTCATATCTTGACCTTGAGTTACCATGCAATTAACAAAAGTGCAAGAATCATCTGCCAAAACCATGGGATTCTTTAGATTTTCTTTTTTTGCTGGCTCTTCATTCATTTTTTGAAGTTCTTAAAATTGTAGTTAAATTTTTCTTTTGATAAGGATTGAAGGAAACTCAATTGTTGCTGTCAAGCTTGTTTCTCCAAATGTTTCTAATAGCTGAAAAGCAGTTAAAACAATTTCCAAAAGTGATTAGAAAGGGAAGTATGCAAACTTAATCTCCTTTCAATGGCTTTGACTATGATTTGAGCAAGTGGGCTATTTTCTCATCTCCCAAAACTCTAAGCCTGCCAGAAACCATTATCTTGAGGTCTCCTGATGAGCAGCAACTGTCCGGAGCACTTGTGGGTGATCTCAAGCCATCTCCTTATCCAGGGAGGAATTATCAAAGAGCCAATCTACTCTTCAACTCTTCATTTATGTCATGATTAGTGGCTCTGCTTTTTGCATCTTCAAGAGCCTTGGTGGTACAGGCTGTTAAACGACTAGCACTTAAGTTCCAGCTGCCTGCAATTAGATGCAGGCTCGAATCCCATCAGGCTCAAGGTTGACTCAGCCTTACATCCTCTCGAGGTAGGTAAATTGAGGACCCAAGATTGTTGGGGACAATAAGTTGACTTTGTAAAAATGCCACTTAGTAATAAGCAGGCATATACAATGGAAGGAAGGCTGAGCGCATTGGATTGTGCTCCAAAAATTGTAAGCCGCCCTGAGTCTCCGGAGAAGGGCAGCATATAAATATGAATAAAAAAATAAAAATAAAAATAAAAAAAATTGCCATTTCTTCCTCCAGGAACCTCACTCCACCCCTATGTCAATGAGTTCCATAAATCCCAGTTTATGGTCCAAGTATTAAGGATATTTCTTTCTCACATCAAGTGCCCAAACCTGGGCCATTAATTGGCAGTCATCCACATCTACTGTATGATTACCTCAGCTCTTTAGGGAAAAATTAGGGTAAACAATGGAAAAACACTGCCATTGTTTGTAGTAATCAAAAGGGTGGTGCAAATCATTTGAAATAAATGTCTGCAATGTGCACAAAGATAAGGCATCCTCCTTTAAAGCCTTAAAGCAGTTAGTGTAATTCCTTTGAAAGGTGTATCAAATTCAGTGGTTGGATTCAATTGGTTTTACTACCAGTTCTGTGGGCATGGCTTGGTGGGCGTGGCAGGGGAAGGATACTGTCAGATCTCCAGTCAGAGGTGGTATTTGCTGGTTCTCCAAACTATTCAAAATTTCCCCTACTGATTCTCCAGAACTGGTCAGAAGCTGCTGAATACCACCTCTGATCCAATTGCCTGGAGTTGCCTGACCATACAGCATACTACAATTTCCCTAGGATTCCCAGTAAGGTAAAGTGGCTGTAGATGCACATAGCTGCTATAGTGGCTACATGAGGTTTCCAAAGGAGAGGGTAATTTAATTTTTCAAGTGTACTGCAACACTTCTGAATGCTTTTATAACCCTAGTATTACCAAATAGTGTTTGGGGGTTGTCAAGGGATTGACTGGCTCTAGCTCACTTTACCAATAATTAATGTGGCTGTGGATTTTGGGCCTGCAGCATCTGGTTCTGGGGATTTTCTATCCTTAATTCTGGATGAAGTTGCACTCCCCTGCTTAGATCCAGTATTCACTTAGGGGCTTCTCCTGGTCTCACAGTTACCGCTCAAAGAGCAGGTAGCAGCTGTAGACAGGAGTGCTTTGTACAACTTCATGAGCATTTATTTACTTATTATTTCAATCTGTATAGCTGCCTGCCAAGTGATTCTGTATGGCTAACAGAGGATTTAAAACATCAAAGCAACAAGATCAATAAAACACACACTCCTGGGAGCAACTGATTCTATACATTAAAATAGGTTCATATAACATCCTGCCACAGTCCTTGAGGAAGAACCAGGTTATCAAGGTCTTTTGAAAGCTAGCAGCATCAGCCACCTGAGTTTTGGGTGAAGATGCTGTTCCAAAGTAGAAATACAATGACAAAAAAATAAAATAAAAAATCCCCCCTTTCTAAGCCTTCTGCAAGGAAGGGAGGGGGAAGACATCTGAGATCAAACACTTAAATCTGTAATTGCCATTTCTCAAGGGGAGGCAGACCGTTAGATAACATTCTTGTAATATAGGTAATCAACAATAAAGTTTCTGCTTGGGCCTACCCATGAGTGGTTCTGGTTGCTTACACATTGCTTGATTTTTCCAGCATCAGAAAGACTGGTTTTTTAGTCCCAGGATTATACTAGAAATGGTTAGGAGGCAAGGTGGTCAATATGTAATTGATGAAGGTCTTATCAATTTCAGGCAATAGCATACGCTGGTGGGGTGACACTAATCAAGTTATGAAGGTAACAGAGTGGAGCTTCTTAACTTGCAGTTAGCAGGAAAATGGTGTGCTGCAGAGAGAGAAGCTGGTCAGGGAAAAATCCTGAAAAAAGGGGCAATATTTTATTTTAAAGCTATGCTTGTGCTGGATGGAGGGTATGAGGACAAAAGAGAGGGTGTATCCTCCTTTTGCTGGAGATCTGATAACCCAAAACCAGTAGGACAAACTTGAAAGGTATGGCCTGCTTCTGTGTAGCTGAAAGTTACTGAAACATACATTTAAGATCAAGCCTACTGAGAAAGTTTGATCTAGTGGTGAAGGCACCAGACTAGAAACTGGGGGAATGTGAGTTCTAGTCCCATCTTAGGCAAGAAAACCAGCTGGAAATTTACTATACTTACTATCTCTGGGCCCAACCTCCTCACAGGGTTGTTGATGTGGGGAAAATAGGAGGAGGAAGGACCATTAGGTGTGCTCACTGCCATGAGTTCTTTATAAAAAGAATAAAAGGCAGGATATAAAATAAATATAGGGAGCCCTTGTCTGACAACTGTAATTTATTTATTTATTTATTTATTTTATTTTATTTATGAGATTTATATGCTGCCCTATCTCCCAGAGGACTCAGGGTAGCTTACAATACTAAAAACAGAAACAGTATGAATATTAAAAAATAATTAAACCAAAAATCTCATAAACCAATTAGATTTAAAACACCACTAAAAAGACCCTCCCACCCCATCAGTCCGGGTAGGCAAGTTGGAACAGCCAAGTTTTTAGGCCATGGCGGAAAGATCGGACGTCAGGGGCCACCTGAAGCTCCAGGGGCAGCTGGTTCCAAAGGGTGGGTGCCCCCACAGAGAAGGCCCTACCCCTGGGGGCCGCCAGCCGACATTGCCTGGCTGATGGCTCCCGAGGAAGCCCTGCCGGTGGGAGCGCATGGGACGTTGGGAAGCCATTATTGGCGACAGGGTCTCCTGCAAATACCCCGGTCCAATGCCATGAAGGGCTTTATAGGTCAACACCAGCACCTTGAATCTCACCCAGAGGGCAACCAGTAACCAGTGCAGCTCACGCAGGAGCGGTGTAACATGGGAGTATCAGGGTCCTCCCATCACAACCCGCGCCGCTGCATTCTGGACAAGTTGAAGCCTCCAGGTGGTCCTCAAGGGCAGCCCCATGTAGAGAGCATTGCAGTAGTCCAGATGGGAGACAACGAGCGCATGAGTGACAGTATGTAGGACATCTCGGTCCAGGTAGGGACGCAACTGGCGCACCAGGCGAACCTGGGCAAATGCCCAAAATTTCTGTTGCTAAGTAAGACATTTGAATTTTGCTCCATTTTATGACCTTTCTTGCCACAGTTGTTAAGTGAATCACTGTAGCTGTTAAGTTAGTAATATAGTGGTTAAATGAATCTGGTTTTCCCATTTGCATGTCAGAAGGCTGCAAAAGGTGATAATGTGACTCCAGGACATTGCAACCATCATAAATATGAATCAGTTGCCAAGCTTCTGAATTTTGATCACCTGATTGTAGTGATGCTGCAATGGTTGTAAGTGTGAAAAATAGTCGTAAGACACTTTTTTCGGTGCCTCTGTAACTTTGAATGATGACTAAGCGAACTGTTGTAAGTTGAGGACTATCTGTAAATAGATAATTACATTAAGTTAAACTAAACTAAACTAAACTAAACTAAATGCTACCTTAATTGCTTCATTCTAAGTTTGATTTGTGTTTTATGGGAAGTTAGAGCACAGTGTTAACATTTATAAATATTACATAAAATTGGATTCAAATATTTTTCATTCATTCCAGACACTGGGTTTAAAAAAAGAATATAGTTGTGTTTGTATAATTCTGCATTTGGTTTTAACATGAAAAACATACTTTATATATATTTTCCAAATAAAAAACGAATAGTTATCTTCATGTCATTTATTCCTTCAAGAAATATACTGAATAAACAAATTGGACATGAACATGTGTGCAGATCCTTATATTATACTCTTTTTTTCTAGTTATCTGAATGTCACTGGTAATATTTTCTTATGATGGGCAAAATGAATTATGGGACTAAGCATTTGCAGATTAATTGCTTTAGAGTTAAGTTCTAACAGTTTCTACAGATACAACATTATTTTTCAAGTGTGATTTGTATGTGTATGTGTGTTTTAAAATGGAATGATTATGTTCACTGATCTCATGGCCTTCTGAACCTTATAAATCAGAGGTGTTATTCAGCAGGTTCTAACCAGTTCTGGAGAACCGGTAGTGGAAATTTTGGGTAGTTCGGAGAACCGGCAAATACCACCTCTGACTGGCCCCGCCCCCATCTATTCTCTGCCTCCTGAGTCCCAGCTGATCATCTGGGTCTTCTTTTGTTGCCCTGCACAGGAGAACGGAGCTGGAAAGCAGGTTAGTGGGTGGGGAAGCAATGGGATTTTGCAGTAACTGTCCCCCAGGAGTGGGGAGGGAAGGGGGATTTTGCAGTATCCTTCCCCCGCCACTCCCATCAAGCCATGCCATGCCTATCAAGCCATGCCCACAGAACTGGTAGTAAAATTTTTTGAATCCCATCACTGTTATAAATGTTTTGAGGATGAAAATGAAAAGGCGGGGAAGTGAAATGGCTATGTGAGTGACCCACTTGCCTTCTGTTGGTCACTCTTTATTAAACAAGTAACCTGAAGGAATTTATTAGCACCGGGTGAACAATTCCATGTTTTACAACATGGATTCTGTGTTTTACAATCAACCCTGTTACAGGACTGTAACTATTGACAACTATTAAACAGCATCACTTTGGTTTCAACTGTAACACATGGGTGCTAGTAAAGGGATATAAAGGAAGCATCAGTGTCACAAGGCTTTTTGCTATTTATATATATTATATATATTGCTATTTGCAATATATATTTTTGTCTGCAATGTGTTTCTTTTCCCTTCCGTTTATATGACCAGGGCTACTGCTCATTTTTGTCTGGGATCTCTTCGACATCGCACAAAATGTACAGTTGCAAATCATTTTCCATCCTCACTTCAAAATGAAAGCAAGAATGAAAATGACTGGAAAAATGGGACAGGAAGATTGAAGTGTTATTAAGAATTGTTCGGGAACAGAATCCAGCTCTTCTTCTTTGGGCTATTTCATTCTTCACTACTTTTATAGAGGAGAGGGTATATAGAATTTCCTACTGATTCACTGTGGAAAAGTGAGGTTGAATAACTACTGGCAAGTGACAAACTTGGCATGTGAAGCCTAACACACACACACACCGGATATATATTGCACTTTCTGTCCATTCAGCTATGTTGTAGGAAGGGACAATAGTAGAAGATTAGGGCTTGATTCCAAGGAGGTTCCACAGTCAGTCCAGCTTGTTTCTGAACAGGAGTGCCATTTTTATCATCTGTGCCATACAATAAAATAATTTGATCTGGATTTCTGGGATTACAATCATTGTAGCTGTTAAGTTTGCATGAAGAGTCAGATGTGAAGAGCTTCAATGAAGAGTTTATTAAGTGACTACAGCTCGAATGGACCCAACTTGGCTGGGCTACGGCTGCTACTTATAGCCAGCAGCCGTAGTTGCCAGCCAATCAGAGGGCAGGGTTTTCCCGCACTTTTTAAACCAATCATATTTGACATTTTACAAGAACAATTCAAACTAAACCAATAACATTCAAACCTACATACATAACAGTAGCTTTATCCATTTATTTGCCTGGTGTGCAGAGAAGCCCGGTGTTCTGAATAAAACAACCTGACCATTTTATCTGTATTCTTTTGAAAACAAACTGAAAAGAGAGATATATTGTATTTCCTATTAAACTGCTCTCAGACTTCATCATTATGGAGCAATGCCTCAGCTATAAAACATTTATATGTTCTCATTCAAAATCAAGTCTACGTGTTCTATGAAAACTCAGTGTTTTGGTTCTTGTCTTTCCAGTTCACTTTCAGTAATGACTAGTATTCTCATTGACCATTTCCTCAGTAGTGATTTACAGCACCTTATAATATCATCCAGCCATCACTGTACTGATACATCAGTAATGAAGACAGGTTTACAGTGCCACTGTGATAGCTAGGTGACTCTACAACAGACTATAAATCAGCAGTGAGAAAACAGCTTTAGCATTCTTCCCATTCTCCCTTAGGAAAGCATGAAGTAACAATCAACCAAGTCTCTAATATTTACATTAGAATAATATTTCATTATACTCTTTAACATCCCTTGAATCTCTTATCTTAGCCATTAGTTTGTGGGTGACAAGCAGTAGTCTTCCTGTGTTTCAGTCTAGGCTAATTTACTATTTTAGTGCAATAGGATCTCCCGTTTCACTACTACTGAATTCTTGGTGGGGAAAACAGCTACAAACTTTGGATTCTTAAATAAACATCCAAAATGCTTGCCACTGAGAAAGTAAATGCATGCAGCTTGTCATTTTAGAATTGATATGAACCCATTCAGTTGTCACAAACTAAATGTCCATGTTTTTATGTAAGGAAAGCAGAAAATGATGGGTGAACGTTACAGTAAGATTAGAACGAAACCATTCAAAGCCCCATTAAGTTCATATTTTGAGGGAAATATAATCACACATCTGAGAATTAAAAATTTCTGGCAATTGAACAAGTTTTCATAGCAAGTTAATTTGCTTTTTATAGTGAGTTAATATCTAATTCAATGTTAAATTTTCTGATGGATGTTTTGTTACAACTGTGTATCATAATACAGAATTATCTTCATAGTAGTGCAGCTTGATGTTCTAACTTGGCATGTACAAGAATAAATTTAAGTGAGAAAATTTCTTTCATCTTGGAAAATAAAGGCAAACTTTACAGAGAAATTCAGTTTGTCTCAAATTGTAAAGATATCAGAGAATTTATTTCAATTGCATTTTGTTTCATATTCTGAAACAGATTAATTTGCATTTCCTGAACTAGTTAATTTAGAATATAGCTATTCTACAGAGTTTATGTTACTCTGAATTTTTTTGTGTAGTTTTCAGTACACTTTGTATTAGAATGTGTCTGTTAGGGACAATTATGTATAAAAATGTGTATACTAAGAAAAGATTATTACAATATTTTATATATAAAATATTCATTTTCTTTATTTTTTTAGCTTGTGTAATGATGCCAATTAAAATAACATATTTAATTAATACATGCAAACTGAAATGCACTACATTCGTATTTTCTAACAGAGAGTATCAAAATATGGGTCAAGATACCAAAGCAACTTAAGGATACTCACATTAAAAACGTGCTTGGAAGTTCCATTGGTTCAAGCTCAGTTTTCCAGCTTGTAGAAGTTGTATGAATAAGTAAAATTGATTTTAGCAATTTCCTATAAAAAAGGATTACAGGTCTAAAAGTCATAGTTAATTCCTCCAGAAACTTAACCTCTGTGGAACAAAAGGTTAAGTTCCTAAGAACTGACCAACTTTCTTAAGTTCAAGTAAACGAAGAAGTGTATAATGAGAGTAGAGCTATATACTGTTTTCTATAAGTGGCTACATCATAAAGGAATTATGACACTGAGCGTTTTATTTCTTTCTCACTGATCCCTAAAATGGAATTTCGTTTTTGCCACAAGCATTTATTGGATCAATGTTTTTAATCACAAGTCAAAGACCTTTAACTGGTCATTCCTTGTAAATTTAGTTTCCATTAGCAGATAAATGTTGTGCATCACTTTGCATTGGGTTACTGACTTTATCTATTCTTCTATGTCTTCTTTTTGTTCTTCCCACCTTCTTAATCTAATTTGCATCAGCCTGTAAATGCATGTGGGAAATAGTTGCGTAATAAAATTCTTTAAAATTCAGGTATGGTATTATTATTATTATTATTATTATTATTATTATTATTTATTGGATTTCTATGCCGCCCCATCTCCCTAAGGACTTGGGGCGGTGTACAATCATAAAACAATACAAATACTATACAATTAAAAAGAGGTTAAACATGAAACCCAATAATCAAATTAAAACCATAACCAATTCATTAAAACCAATTCATTAAAAAACCCCATCCCCCCCTTAGTCCAGGTCGGCAAGTTGAAACAACCATGTTTTCAGGCCCCGATGGAAGGACCGGAGGTCAGGGGCCACCTGGAGCTCCAGGGGCAGCTGATTCCATAGGGTGGGTGCTCCCACAGAGAGGGCCCTACCCCTAGGGGTCGCCTGCTGACACTGTCTGGCCGATGACACCCCAAGGAGGCCCTGCCTGTGAGAGCGCATGGGACGTTGGGAAGCTGTTACTGGCAGCAGGGTCTCCCGCAAGTATCCCGGTCCTAAGCAATGTAGGGCTTTATAGGTCAACACCAGCACCTTGAATCTATATAGTTAGTTTCAAGATCATGCCTTGATTGTAAGTTCTATATGAATAGGGCAACAGATGATTAAACCTAACGATTTACAACAGTTCATTTAGTGACTGTTCAAAGTTACCAAAAAAGTAACTTATGACCATTTTTGACACTTATGACCATTGCAGCATCCCCATGGTCACGTGATTTACATTCAGATGCTTGACAACTGGTTCATATTTATGATGGTTGCGGTGCCCCTGGGTCATGTGATCATACCTTGCAATCTTCCGACGAGCAAAGTCAATAGGGAAGACAGATTCGTTTATCAACCATGTTACTAATTTAACAACTGCAGTGATGCACTTAACAAATGTGGCAAGAAAAGCTGTAAAATGGGGCAAAGCTCACTTAACAAATTTCTCACTTAGCAACATAAATTTTGGGCTCAATTCTAGTAATAAATTGAGGACTACCTGTATTTAGATGGAAGGGGGAAATAGTCCATTTCGGGTCAGCTTTTTGAAAGACTGACAATAATGAATACTTCTCGCATAATTTGCTTTGCCATGAAAACCAAACCTAATATCATCATGGAACAGATTTTATATATAGTATTTTATATCTTGCATTGAAATTAGGTTTGTATCCCACAAATTCAATTTAAGTACTAAATCATAAATTATATTGAGTACAAGGTTAATCTTGTTTCCTTTTCCTTTCTCTCAAATTGAAGATTCAAATGGAGATAAAGAAACATTCTTTAAAACCCAAATAAAATTGAATATTTTCTCCATTTAAAAAAGAACCCACTACATTTATTACTAATAGCTATTCTTTCCGTTTGGAAAAATTCTGATACAATATTTTATTTATTTATTTATTTATTTATTTATTTATTTATTTATTTATTTATTTAATGAGACTTATATGCTGCCCTATCCCCCTAAGGACTCAGAGTGGCTTACAAAGTAAAAACGGTAATACAAATATACAAATAGTAAAAAACAATTAAACTCAAGGTCTCATAAACAATTCTAATTAAAACTATACTAAAAACTCTACTAAAAACCCTCCCCCCTCATCAGTCTGGGTAGGCTAGTTGGAATAGCCATGTCTTTAGGCCACGGCGGAAGGAGCGGAGGTCAGGGGCCACCCGGAGCTCTAGGGGGAGCTGGTTCCATAGGGTGGGTGCTCCCACCAAGAAGGCCCTAGTCCTGGGGACCGCCAGCCGACATTGCCTGGTCGACAGTACCCAGAGAAGGCCCTGTCGGTGAGACCGCACGGGACATCAGGAAACTGTTAGTGGCAGCAGGGTCTCCCGCATATACCCTGGTCCAATGCCATGAAGGGCTTTATAGGTCAACACCAGCACCTTGAATCTCACCCGGAGATTGCTATCATGTTGTTGTAAAGACTTCCAAATGATTTAGGGTCATCAGCAAAACCATACACCTTAGTTTCACAACATAATCAAAACAGCTTATCAACAATTTTTAAAGGCCTAATTCCGATATAAATCATTAGGAATCCTCAATGTTTATAGATTTTCATGATATTAATTGTTCATGTATTCCTGGTCTCTCAATACTTTTTTTAACTGTTACCTATGTGTAACCTATGTGTAAAACTCTGCTTTCACCCTGTTACAGTAAAGTCTCCACTTACTAACCACTCATTCAGTGACAATTAAAAATTATGGCAGTGCTGAAGAAGTGGTGTTTGTTCTTGAAGTTCCAGCTGTCTCAGTGTTCTTGCATTCATATGACCACAATTCTGGCAACCAGCTTGCACTTACAATGGTTGCATTACGTATTATTATCATTTTGAACTTCCCTGGCAGCTTCCTATGTGAAAAATAAATGGAAAAGCTGGCAGGGAAAGTTAGATATTGCTCTGGTAAGTCCCTCTGGCTTTTCTGCACTCACACTGCACTATCCACTCACAGTCTTCTGGTGCTTGCACCCCACCACTTCCTGACTTCCTGCACTTGTGCCGGACTGTGCCATCCACCCCTCAGCCTTCCTATGCCTGCACCCTGCTGCACCATTTACCTCCTGGCCTTCGACCATTTGTGTATGGTATGTGCCAGCCTTCCCAAGCACTTCTCCTGCCTCCCCCAAATCGTGTACAGTCTGTTCTGGACTTCCCAGGGTGTCCCTTATCTAAGGTGACCAACCTTTTTACAATGAGAAGGAAGACACAAATAAATTGAAGAAAAAGATATTGTAAATAAAAGGAATATTTTATTCATTGCAACAATAATACAGAATACGCTATAATATGATAAATACATAAAAAACATTTGTAACAACATTTTATATTGTAAATATGCTTACATGCCTATTAATTATTATTTAAATGAGTACTTTTCCATTGAATGAATTTTTTTTGTCAATGTATCATCTTCTAACAGTATATTGGAAATATCTGAACAAGAAATATCCTTCATATTGAATTTTATGGCAAGTGCTGCAGCTAGAGTATCAACATTCAATCTCGATTTCTCACTTTTCCAAAAATCATTAGCAATTGAAAAAACCCTTTCAACTGCTGCATTAGTTCCAGGGCAGCACAACATAAATTGAATAAGAATAAATAAATTTTCACATGAAATATGTTCATTTTTGAAATGGCTATTTCCACCCATCTTTTATCAATTTCCACGTGTTTATTTTCCCATTGTATTAATTTTTCAGAATTTAAAAATACATTCAGTCTTCTAATTTCTTCAAAGAGACAATTGTCATCAGAAATGTCTGGCATTTCTTTAGATAAAAACTCAACACAAGATTCAATATCTGTCCAATATACTTGCGATGAACTCAAAAAACACCATTGAAAACTGTTATTTCCTGTGATGTTTGTTTCAGACCATTCTTCGATATATTGAAAACATGTTTGGTAAAAATACTGCACTTCTCTGATAAACTTTTCCATTATGCCCGGATTTGATTCCTCTAAGTCTGACAATTTTTTTTTAATAACTAAAGGAAGAAATTTTTCTTTAAATTGAGTTTTATATTGAAGGATAAAGTCATTCAAATAAGACTAACTTCTGTAGCTGAAATGTGTTCACCTTCAATCTTTTGAATCGTTTTGTGAAAAATAGATGCTTGATTATGTACATTAATACATTAATATCTCAGATATTTCATTATTGAAAAACAATTCCAGGATTTTAGGAAATTTGTCTAAACTTTAAAAATATGAATGGAGAGGCTCAAATAATTGTTGAACATGCTATATAGCAGGTGTTTAGAGCAAGCCATCTAACTTTTAAATATCCTAAAACTTTTTTGTGTTGAACATTCGCTTTTTCACAAAATTGTTTTAAAGTAGTCACACGAACGGTAAAATGACTAAAATACAAATAAATTGTAGTTATTATTACATCAATTGGCATGGCACATGATGCCATATTGATTGCATTTGACAAAATATGTGCATTACAACTTATTCCTAGTATTATTATTATTTTAATTACATTTATATGCTGCCCTTCTCCGAAGACTCAGGGCGGCTTACAATTTTTGGGATACAACCCAGTGTGCTCAGCAATAGCCTTCATTCCATTGTATATGCCTGCTTATTACTAAGCGGCATTTTTACAAAGTCAGCTTATTGCCCCCAACAATCTTGGGTCCTCAATTTACCTACCCCGAGAGGATGGAAGGCTGAGTCAACCTTGAGCCTGGTGGGATTCGAGCCTACAGTAATTGTAGGCAGCTGGACTTAAGTGCTAGGCATTTAACAGCCTGAGCCACCAAGGCCCTTTGGAGTAAATCTTGTAATTTTACATATGCTTTATTCACCCCTTTGTGTCTTCATCCAACAAAATTTGTGTTTGTATTATCAGCTGTTAGTGCAACAATTTTGGATTTCAAATTGTTTTCATTTATTACTCTGTATAGATAGTTTGACAAAATTTCAGCAGTTTCGCCTGCAATGGATTCTAAATTTAAATGTATTAAAATATCTTACTAGTATTGGATACAATTTAGTTTCATTATGATTTGATGCATCAGATAAAACTGTTACAAATACTGCAGTTTCCAAGTCTTCTATAAGTATTTTGTCACAGTAATTTTTAAATACTGATTTAATAATAGCCTCGTATTTTGTCCTGGTGCATGAAAATTTAGCATCGTGAAACTTTTTCAATAATTTAGTTGTACAATCCATACTACGAAAACTTTGATTGTGAATCATGGTATGAAATGCAAATGTTCCCTCCATTGCAGCTAACTGTTTTTTATCTTCAGAATAATTTGAAGTTTTTTAAAAAACATGTTACTTTACAACTGGAAGCAGATTCATCTGATGATTATGTTTCTTGGTGGTCATGTGTTTTGTAATAGCAGTTCTGCCCCCAACTGCAATACAAAATTCTCCACTGCAAATATTGCAGAAAACAGTGTTATCCTTCTTTGATATGAGGAATGGAAATTCCTTATTCAATTTATCATTGAAATGGCATTTCCTCTTTTTTGATTTTTCCATCCCTAAATGAAATTTAAAATAAAAAATAAAATATAGAGCTACATGAATGATGCAAGCACATTCATTATGAATAAATAAAATTAATTAAAACTGAAACAATAACATAAGCGAATAAACTTGTAAATAAAATTATTCATATTTGGAAATTATTAAATAGATAATGAATTAATAAAATATGAGTTATTGTACTCACCTGTGTATGATTGAATATTCACTGAGAAAGAAGTGAATCTAATGCGTGCATGTGTGCCGTGTTGTATTTCGGTAAGAAGTAAACAAAGCCACTTATGCGCAGCACACTCTTGCGCATGGTGTACTCTCACAAAACAATTCTCCTCTGCAGAGCACATGCATCTCATAATCACGTCTCACCACACTGTACCGAGCCTTGACAAATCGTCATGTCAAATACAAATACGTCACATCACACGCAACGGATCGGCTGGGCATCGATCAAAATCGGAGATTTACAGATTAGTCTTCAAATATCAAAAAGGAGGACATGTAGGAGGACACTTTTTGAGAGAGGACAGAACTTATGAAAGAAGGACTGTCCTCCCTAAAGGAAGATGATTGGTCACCTTACCTTAACTCCTCCCTCCTTACCTGGGAGTCCTGCTGCTTCCCACTTAACAACAACCTGCAGGTCTTGGGTTTATGACAGCAATTGGGACTGCCAGGATTGCTGCTCCTAAGTGTTGTGCTTTACCACCCGCATTGCTTAGTGACGGCGATCCTGATTCTAATTGCTGTTGTAATCTGAGGATTACCTGTACTATTTACTTGCTCATTGATGAAGATTTTATGAAATACTTTTTGAAAGTCTCAGCATGCAATTTTATCAGATAATATCATTCACATACTGATATGGTATTTAAAAAAATGTAAAAAGGTTAGGTCAGGTTGAGTTTCCTTTTGGAGTTATCTTGGTGGTTTTCTTCCAGCTACACCTGTTCTTTAGTACATTTAGTAATTTTATCTTCAGCATTAATGTTCTGTTCTTGATATATATCAAGATCATATGTATATATGTATATATGTATTTGTGTGCGTGTGCGTGTGTGTGTGTTAGATCAACTTTTTGGATCAAGTGCTTTTTGTATTTTACAGTTTGTTGACAAAATTTCATTTATTAGCCCATAGACCAGGAGAGACAAAACTGTTGTATAAAATTACCAGATGGAACTGTTATATACAAATATAACATACATCTTTTACATTCAAGATTGGAAAAAAAGTGTCCAAAAAAGTGAAAGGGAGTGAGTAGAAGACTTAAGATTTATTTATAATTTATAATTGGACTTATATGCCGCCCCCTCTCCGCAAGGACTCGGGGAGGCTCACAATTAAAAACACAGTACTTCAATCAATAAATATTTAAAACAGAATTAGATCAACAAGCCCAATCACTAAAAACCCATTAAAATACTTTTAAAAACCCCAGGAGGTCAGTCCAGCCCGGCCTGTTCAAACAGCCAGGTCTTCAGATCGCGGCGGAAGGAGCGAAGATCAGGAGCCAACCGGAGCTCCAGAGGGAGTTGGTTCCACAGGGCGGGGGCCGCAACAGAATAGGCCCTTCCCCGGGGAACTGCTAGCCGACATTGTCTAGCCAACGGTACCCCGAGGAGTCCCCGTTTGTGCGCACGCACAGGGCGATCAATGCTTGATATTGGCAGGAGACGCTCCCGCAAGTACCCCGGACCCATATCGTAAAGGAATTTGAATGTTAACACCAACACCTTGAATCTCACCCGGAGGGCAACCGGTAACCAATGCAGCTCACGCAGGAGGAGTGTAACATGGGAGTATCGGGAAACTCCCATCACAACTTGCGCAGCCACATTCTGCACCAGTTGAAGCCTCCGGATGGTATGCAAGGGCAGTCCTAAATAGATAGCGTTGCAGTAGTCGAGTCGGGATGTCACAAGTGCATGAGTGATCGTGCGAAGGGCATCTGGGTCCAGATACGGGCATAACTGGAGAACCAGTCGGACCTGGGCAAAAGCGCCCCTGGTCACGGCCCCCACCTGCTCCTCCAAACTAATCCATGAATCCAGGAGGACTCCCAGGTTCCGAGCCCTGTCCACAGGGGGCAACACCTCTCCCTCTATGACCAAAGATGGAATCAACTGACTGGGCCGAGATGCCTGTACGCACAACCACTCAGTCTTAGCCGGGTTGAGCTGTAGTCCGTTCCTGCCCATCCAGGTCCGTACCACATCCAGACAACGGGTTATCATGGAGAGGGCATCACTGATTTGGCTTGGGGTGGAGATACATAACTGGGTATCATCAGCATACTGATGATACCTCACCCCAAAACCACGGATGATCTCACCTAGCGGCTTCATATGTTGAACAGGAGGGGAGAGAGGACCGACCCCTGAGGAACCCCACATGTGAGTGTCCTCGGGGTCGACCTCTGCCCTCCTGCCAACACCGATTGTGAATGCCCCAAGAGGTAGGAGGAGAACCACTGCAGAACAGTGCCCCCCACTCCCAGCCCCCCGAGGCACCACAATAAGATACCATGGTCGATGGTATCAAAAGCCGCTGAGAGATCTAAAAGGACTAGGACAGAGGAAAATCCCCTGTCCCGAGCCCTCCAGAGATCATCCATCAGTGCGACCAATGCCGTCTCCGTGCTGTACCCGGGTCGGAAGCCCGACTGATATGGATCTAGATAGTCCGCTTCCTCCAGGAAAAGCGGAAACTGCTGAGCCACCACACTCTCAACAACCTTCGCCAAAATGCAAAGGTTGGAGACTGGACGAAAGTTGTTTAAAACGGCTGGGTCCAGGGCAGGCTTCTTCAGGAGGGGTCTCACCACCGCCTCTTTCAAGGCGGCAGGAAAGAACCCCTCCCTCAGCGAGGCATTAACAACTGCCTGGAGCCAGCCGCACGTGGTCTCCCTGGAGGCATATACCATCCAGGAAGGACACGGGTCCAATAAACAGGTGGTGGAACTCAGTCGTCGCATAATCCTGTCCACTTCATCCTCAGAAACAGGATCAAACTCAGCCCAGATGACATTGGCCAGACTCTCTGTAACTCCCTCCTCAGACCACTGCAAATTAGCGTTCAACCCCTCCCGGATTTAAGCCTTGGAGCTGACATATATATGGGCTTTGGTTCCTATGTACTACAATAGGCAGATATTCTGCATATATATGACATTTTTCTTGTCTGCAATAAAATTAACGTATCTAGCTATACCAAGTCTGAAATGTCTGCTGATAGCTATTTGCTAAGTATAGGTTTGAGCCAAGATTTAGTGCAATGTTTGGTCTGAAAATGGACATCTTCTTTATTTTCCTCAATTTTCAAAGTTTTTTTTCCACACACAGTTATATAGTCTGAATCTTATGCAGACAACATTCTACATTAACACTACTTGACAAGAAAAGTATATGCATGGTTCCCTGAAGTCACAAGCAGTGAAACTCATCTTGAAGGAGACTATATATTTTACAGATTGTTTACAGTGCATTCAGAAAGTATTCAGACCCCCTTCACTTTTGCCAATTTTGTTATTGACAAATTGACAATTGATGTCCAATCAATTTAATTTACCACAGGTGGACACCTATTAAGGTGAAGAAACATGTCAGCAATGATCAAGAGAAATGGGAGGTACCGGAGCTAAATTTCACCTGTTGTTGCAATCGGTCTGAATACTTATGCCAATGTAATGTTTCCATTTTTTTCTTTTTAATGAATTTACAGACATTTCTAACATTCTATTTTCACTTTGTCATTATGGGCTACTGACTGTAGATTAATGAGAGAAAAAAGTGAATTTCAACAACTGTAGAATCAGGCTGCAGCATAACAAGATTGACAAAAGTGAAAGGGGTCTGAATACTTTCTGAATGCACTGTAAATCAAATACTCAATGGCACTCTCAAAATTCTCTTCAATAGTTCTATCCAAAAGCTTAGAGAACTCAAAAATCGGTTCATTTATTTGGGCTTTCTCTTGCCTTGATCTTTAAGAAGCATTTCTGTCATCTGTGACACTTCTTTGTGGATGCTTATACCTTCATGTTTTGATCATATCTCAACATCTTTAAAATGTTATTTGTGAAAATCGTTGCCATTTATTTTAGAAGATTCCAAAACACTTTACACCTTTTATTCCCTTTTCTTATTTTTCCTCATGTCTAAATGTAGGATTATGTTTTTTTTCTTTGAGCCATTGAAGTTCAAACTGAAGACTGTTTATCTGTGTTATACCCTTTTGGTTTTGATCTATTTCTTGTTATTTCATGTAGTGATGTATTCACAGGATGTAAATACGCCTTCCTCTTTGTGGGTGGTATCAACATGCCTGTGTATTTCACATGGTGTGCTTTTGGAGTGACAGAACTTCGCTTAATGGTGGGTGATGTTGGCAGCTTCATGGACTCTAATATATTGGGAGAAATTAAGTACAGCTGTCTTGTTTTTTATATGCAGGAACAACCAGTGAATGTATATGGATTTCCACGTGGGATAGCATTGATTGATCACAAGCAAGCATTGCAACTGAGATAGGCTATACAGATAGTCCTTGACTTACCACCATAATTGAGCCCCAAATTTCTGTTGCTAAGCGAGACAGTTGTTAAGTGGGTGTTGCCCCACTTTACGACCTTTCTTGCCACAGTTAAGTTAGTTACACAGTTGTTAAGTGAATCTGGCTTCCCCATTAACTTTGATTGTTAAAAGGTCACAAAAGGTGATTCCCATGATCCCATGAAACTGCCACCATCAAAAATATGAGTCAGTGGCCAGCATCCGAATTTTGATCACATGACCATGTGGATGCTGCAGTGGTCATAAGTGTGAAAAATAGTCATAAGTCATTTTTTTCAGTGCCATTGTAACTTCAAATGGTCATTAACCAAACTGTTGTAAGTTGAGGACTACCTGTACTGACATTATTAACTGCAGAATTGCCTTCAGAATGAGGATTTTTATATGATGGTCTTTATATGAAGCAGAAGATTCTTACTCATGTTTCTTTAAACAAGTCTTGAGCTCCCTTCCCTCCCTCAAAATAGGTCTTGAGCAAAACATGGGAGTGCTATATTTCCAAGGAATCAAGTATGATTTACATGCTATGCATTAAAAATGTAAATTTGTTTTCTGGCCCTAGAAATACATATATACAGATGCAACCGTGGTAGTAAAGCTACTTGTAAAATGGATGGAATTTTCATTAGCCCAGGACAATTTAACTCCTTACTTTAGTTTTGCTCTGCTTTTGTTGTTGTAATAGTTGTTGTTGTTTTTATTATTTTCTGTCTCATTAGCCCGAGGCAGTCAGAGTGTGCAAACAGAAAAGATTAGGAGGAATTTAAGTTGTAGCCCTAGTTATTCATGATATGTATTCCAGCACATTCTTCTGGTACATTTGCAAACAGTAAAAATCAGTGTCTGTAAAGCTAAATGCTGTGCATTTAGGCAAGCCCATTTAATAAAAGTAAAGCTTCACTTTGCAAAGCTCCAGATTACATGTTGCACACAAATTCAGTAACGTTTGAAGCTAGCTCTAGTTTAAAATGTGGTAGAGCAGAAAAGTAAAAAAAAATGCTTCTTAATTGTCTGCCTGACCTATTCTGCTGCTCTAAATCAATCTTCTGAAGGTAACTTTGTATGATTTCCTATATTCCATCAAGGCCCAATTTTGCTGGAGAGTATAATAACAGAATCTTAAAGGCCTCAAAAGCTGATGCGCAACAGAATCAAGGTGGGGTCATTTGAGTCTCCTTCCTTTCTTTACCTGGACCTAATATTTATTTTATTTTATTTTGTCATATTGATCATATATTATATAAGAACCACCCATTTCCCTCACTAAATAGTCATTTAGTTTCTCATTTACTTTCTTTTCATGCTTGTCTTTCTTTCCTTTGTCAAGGTTATCTCAGCACAAGGACACACCCACAATGGGATCATTATTACAGTATTTCTTTTTCCCTTCGTTTTTAATGGATCCTTTTGGAAAGGTTTTTCATTTGATATCATGAATTTCCTTACAGATATAGACATTCTCTAGTCATAGTGCAATCTTGCCTTCCTTTTTGTTGAGATTTTTATTTTTGAACAAATCATATGCTTCCTGTTCAGTGTTCCAGTTATGAGTCCCATCCTACCAGATTTCATTGACACCAACACTGTCGCATCTGCCTCCTTGTACTGAAACTTCAGGTTCTCCCTGTTTGTTCAACTGAGTGTTTTTTCAGTGAATGTTCATACAACAGTTAATGTATAATTGCCAATTATCTGTTACCAACATTGTTATGTATGCAGGTTTGAATGTCATGGGTTTAGTTTGAACTGTTCTTGTAAAATGTCAGAAATGATTGGTTTAAAAAGTGCGGGAAAATCCTGCACTCTGATTGGCTGGCAACTGCGGCTGCTGACTATAAGTAGCAGCCGCAGCCCTGCCAAATCGGGTCCGTTATGAGCTGTAGTCACTAATAAACTCTTCACTGAAGCACTCCGCGTCTGACTCTTCATGCAAACTTAACACTGGCGACGAGGGTGGGATCCTTCCTGAAGAGAAGACGATGCGGAAAACAAGCTGAGAGAGATGGCTGTGCTGAACACCCCCCCAGCCCCGTTCGATCCGACGGCAGAAGACTGGGACTCATATGCGGATTGTTTCCAAATGTATTTGGAGGGAAACGATCTCGCCGACATTTCCGAGAAGCGGAAGAGGGCGGTTTTTCTTACACACTGTGGTCCGGCAGTTTTCAAGATGGCGAAGGCATTGGCGGGAGCTGCAGATGTGAAGGTAGCCTGACTTAGAAAAGCTGTTAAGAGCCCATTACGCGCCACAAGTATCGTGCCTCATTAAGAGACATGAGTTTTACCGTCGCAATCAAGGGAAAAGCGAAAATGTAAATGACTTCATGGCAAGTTTAAGGGACATTGGGGGTGCATGTGAATTTAACAACTTAGAAGAGGCCATGTGCGATCGATTTGTTCTAGGCCTTAAAGACAAGGTATTACAGAGTAAGTTATTAATGAGACCTAAGATCACGCTGAAGGAAGCAATAAAAGAGGCCTCTTCAGCAGAAGCCACCAAGTCCACAGCAGCAGCCATGAAGAAAATTAACAAGGCCTCAAGCCATCCTGATGTGGAAAAATCCACAAAAACCCATTGCGAGCAAATAGATTCTGAGTCAGAATGTAGTGAGGTGGAGGAAGGAATTTATAGACTCAGAATGGAGAGGAAAAAGAAAGACCTAGGAAGAAAGAGGCAAGATTTTTACTGCAGAGGTTGTGGGAGAAGCCACCCCCTCACTGAATGCAAGTTTCTTGATACCATCTGCCTCCGTTGTGAAAAAAGAGGTCATCTAGCAAGAGTCTGCAAATCATCCAGAACTCCACCCCACAGAAGAAAGTTTCCTGACAAAGAATTCAAGCCTAACAACTTCAGTGAGAAAATGGGGCGCAACACAGAAGCAAATGGAAAGAATGAAACTCATCAAATAGTCACCATTGGTCATTCTTCACCCTTAAGAAGCAGAAAAGTACATGTGAAGGTACTAATTGAAGGAAGGCCTTGCCAAATGGAAGTGGACTCAGGCTCCTATTTATCTATGGTGTCATGGGACACTATTCACAGACTACTCCCAAACATTCAGAAGAAGCATTTCCAGAAGCAAGCACTGACTCTTAAAGACTACCAAGGGAACAAGATTCCAGTAGTTGGAACAAGAGAATTCAACGTGAAGTTCAAAGGCCACACCAAACGTTTGCCCCTGACCATCGTGGACAAGGATCACCCAAGCTTGCTGGGACTTGAGTGGTTCAATCCACTAGGCATCGAGGTGACTGGCATCAATCACGTGAGCAACACTGAATGGGAGGAGGCCTTGAAGTCTGAGTTTCCAGAGGTCTTCAGACGGATTGGGCAAGTATATGGGGACCCCTATCACTTTCAACCTAGATCCCAAGGTGCCCCCAATTCGTTTAAAGCCCAGAAGAGTCCCATTTGCCTTAAAGGAAAAAATGGATGCACAATTAGATAAACTAATAGCTCAAGGAGTTTTAGAGCCCACTGACCACTCCAGATGGGAGACACCCATAGTCACACCAGTCAAGACTGATGGGTCAGTAAGAATCTGTGGAGACTATAAGGGGACATTGAACCATGCGCTTCAACAGAACGCATATCCAGTTCCAGTGGTGCATCATTTATTACATTCACTTGGCAGGGGTACAGTCTTTGCCAAATTGGATCTGGCCCAGGCATATCAACAACTAACAGTTGATGATGCCACTGCAGAGGCCCAAACCATTGTGACTCATAGAGGTGCCTTCAAATGTAAAAGGTTACAGTTTGGAGTAGCGTGGCACCAGGCATCTTCAAAGCCTTATGGAAAGGATGCTCCAAGGACTGCCAGGGTAGTACCTTACTTTGATGATGTGTTAATCTCTGCTGAAAATGACACTCAATTACAAGAGAGACTCAGAGAAGTCCTTACCAGATTCAAGAAAGCGGGGTTAAAAGTCAAGGAAGAAAAATGCACTCTTAGTACTGACAAGGTTGAGTTCTTGGGCTATATGATTGACAAGCATGGCATCCACCCTACAGATGCCAAGGTTCAAGTAATCAAAGAAGCCCCTAGACCAAAATGCAAAACAGATTTGCAAGCCTTCCTTGGACTTATTAACTTTTATCACATGTTCCTACCTCAGAAGGCAACCATTGCAGAACCATTACACAGATTACTGGACAAAAAATCTGCTTGGGTCTGGGGCAGGAAGGAACAATCAGCATTTAACAATATTAAAAGACTAATCACGTCTGATGCTGTACTGATACAGTTCTCTGAGAATTTGCCTGTTGTACTGACTTGTGATGCATCCCCTTTTGGAGTGGGGGGGAGGGGTTTGAGCCACAGCCTTTCCAGCGGGAGGGAAGCCCCTATTGCATTTTACTCTCACACTTTGACCAAAGCAGAGAGGAATTACAGCCAATTGGATAAGGAAGCATTGGCAATTGTTGCAGCTGTCAAGAAATTCCATGAGTATCTATATGGGAGAACATTTACCATTGTCACAGATCACAAACCTTTGTTAGGCATTGTGGCAGGAGACAAACCTACACCCACTATCCTGTCACCAAGAATGCTGAGGTGGACTGAATTTCTTGCTGCTTATTCATACAAACTCATCCACAAGCCTGGCAAAGACATTGGCCATGCTGATGCTTTGAGTCACTGCCCACTTCTGTTTCACACTGAGGACTTTGAACCTGAGGCGCACAACTTTTTCATAGAAACTGTTGCCAAGCTTCCAGTACACGCTGCTGAAATTGCCAGAGAGACTGCCAAAGACACTTTATTGCCTCCTGTTATAGGCTGGATTAAGAAAGGTTGGCCTTTTCAAGATCTACCTCACCTTGCCCAACCTTTTAAATCCAAGCAAACTGAATTATCTGTATTAAGAGGATGTATTTTGTGGGGTAACAGGGTGGTTATTCCTGCAAAACTGCAAAGAGAGGTTTTGGAAATGTTACATAAGGGTCATCCTGGTATTGTAAGGATGAAGGGATTGGCCAGGAGTTATGTATGGTGGCCAGGTATTGACAAAATGGTTGAAAACTGGGTTGCATCTTGTCCCAACTGTCAGGTAGTCAGGCCTTCCCCACCTCTCGCCCCCACACAGAAATGGGAATGTCCTAGGGGCCCATTGTCCAGGATTCACATTGATTTTGCTGGCCCTACCAGAGGGCACACCTTCCTTATTATAGTAGATGCATATTCCAAATGGCTGGAGGTCATTCCTATGGCATCCACCACAACTGATGCTGTCATCAAGCACCTTAAAAAGCTTTTTGTAACCCACGTGTTACCTGATGTTCTTGTCTCTGACAATGGCCCTCAATTTACATCCAACCTTTTTGAATCCTATCTAGCACAACAGGGTATCAGACATGCCCTCACTGCCCCTGGGCACCCTTCCGCTAACGGCCGGGCTGAACGCATGATACGTTTTACCAAGGAAAAGCTTCAGCAATTGGGTCCTGGGGACATCACTGAGAAAGTTGAAAAACTTCTTAGTGTTCAGCACATCACTCCTAACCCATCAACTAACTTATCCCCAGCAGAGTTGTTGATGGGTAGGAAACTTAGGTCTTCCCTTGACGCCTTCATCCCACTTACGCACTAGCACCACTAGATTCCACTAGCAAAGTTCGCATGTTCAGTGTGGGTGATTCTGTTTATGCTAAGAACCTTATGGGTGAACCTTCATGGATTCCTGCTGAAATAACTCAAATCACAGGCCCTCGTACAGGGTGCAAACAGAGGATGGAGTCCTCTGGAGCAGGCACATTGATCAGCTTAGATCCAGGTTACCTCAGGAACATCGCAATTGTTCCTCTCTACTTCCCATACCTAATGCCTTTTCTAGGGGAGGGGAGGAGCATGAGGATAATCAGCAAGCAAGAATCAACCCCATGTGTAATGAGCCATTACGACAGGAACCATCCCAAAACCTGTCACAATGCCAAAATCCATCCTTACAAGTGGAAGATTGCACATCACTACCTGACTTGGGTGCTGACATTGGGCTGGAGATGGGTTGGGAGGAGAGACCAGATTGTAACAATCAAACAGGGTCTTCTTTCACTGGAAGCCCGAGTAGGGAAATGTCAACAGACACATTTCCTCTCTCACTGGCTGAGAACATTAAAACTTCTGAACCACGAAGGTCTCAAGCACACGTAAGAGCCCCACCTATTTAAAAGAATACATTAGATAGGTTGGGGTTTGAGTATGGACTGAACCTAGTGGGGAGGGGTGTTATGTATGCAGGTTTGAATGTCATTGGTTTAGTTTGAACTGTTCTTGTAAAATGTCAGAAATGATTGGTTTAAAAAGTGCGGGAAAATCCTGCACTCTGATTGGCTGGCAACTGCGGCTGCTGGCTATAAGTAGCAGCCGCAGCCCAGCCAAATCGGGTCCGTTATGAGCTGTAGTCACTAATAAACTCTTCAGTGAAGCACTCCGCGTCTGACTCTTCATGCAAACTTAACAAAAATGTCTTCCTATTTCCAAATGAAAGATTAATGATACACAAGGTACATACATATAAACAAAAATGGAGCTAGTCCATGATGTGTGGAGAACAATTACGTCATCATAGAAAATCAACCAAGCAATAATTCAATAAATGATTTGTTAAAGTAAATGAACAATAAAGAACATGACTGCATTTGAATAAAATGCATCTTTAAAGTATCATACGCAGTTTATTGTCAGTTTGTTGGCTTCTTCAAACAATAGTTTGAGGAAAAGCTTACTTCAGCATATGGAGAAAGAGGGTATCAAAGTATGTTTTTCCTTTCATTGACAGGAACAAAATAAAGTAAGAAGAATTGTGCAGAATTGATCTTAAGAAGCATCAGTAGATGTATGTATGTTTCCTCAAAAGAAGCTGAAGAACTTGAATGAAACAATCTATTTCACATTCACTGAGGTCAGAAGGAAGCCATGACATCTGATTTCTAAATAACAGGATAATATGAGTTAACTTTCAGAAATTCCAATAGATGTCACCAGCCATTCATTCATTTTAGGATGATATATAGATAAATAATTTAGGTACCGTGGTTGTGAACTACTTCAGTACAGTATTTTGGTTAAAATGCCCTGGGAATTAATGGGAACTGTCCTTAGTTAGGATTAGATTAGAGATTCCCTGGGTTTTAGTGGCTTGGCATGGAGTCCTTGGTAGCTAGAGTTAGAGTTTGTGCTTAGATGGCATGTAAAAAGGATTTTACTTTAACTTTTCAGCTTCTTTTAATTATTGTAAAGTTTTTAAATTATCAGTTTAATTTAAAAAAATCTTTGTACCATTTGCAACTGGTAAAATATGCAAAATGTCTGGAAATAACAGGAGCTTTCTCCACCAAACAAGCAATGTTTATGTGCTTCTTATTTATCCAAACTGCAAGTAAACTGGGCCAGTTGTGACAAAAGTTTCTATCATTTCTGGCAGTCTGAAGACTTGCCTGGCAAAACATCTAAGTAGAACCAGCCTTTTTCTTTCTTTTTCCATTGCCAGGAACATCAAAGTTGTTTACAAAAATTGTCATGTGCTGTTAACAGAGACTAAAGAAATGACACATTGGAATGTGGGGCAGGGAGGGAGTTGAGACAAGGATATAACTTCTTTTTTTTTCTTAACTTGCTCAATTTGAGAAAAAGTATGTGACTAGTCCATAACTTGGAGCAAATGAATCTCAGCTCATAAACTGTTATGAAATATGCATTTTAGAATTAAAATTGTGGAAAAAAATGACATACTTTTGAGAAAAGTATTTAGTGGGTGTACACACACACGTTTAAACAATTAAAAATAATTGTTACTTGCCCAAATTAAACTCTATTTTATTAATCAGAATATTGGATTTGGGATACTGATTAAAATAACAAATTTCATTGTCAAAATGGTAAATTGAATAAAATGCATATCTCATTAGAGAAAATGCATTATGCCCTGAAAAGCTGGAGGTCAGCAATCAAATCTGCTATTATTTATAAATGAAATAGATTTTTATAGCACAAGGATTGTTAAAAAGACAAGACTGGTGTCCCAAATGCTCTATACTTCCTATCTGCTTCATATATTATTGTTTATACAATTCCTGTGGGTTTGACTTTTCTGATTGCTTTAAAATGTGGGATGAAGGAAAATTTCATACTTTTTGGGAAATAGTAAGCTCATAATTCAAACTATGCTGCAGATTTAAAGAAAAATACTGAGTTGTATATGATGCAGAATAAAAAATCATATGAGGATTTCAATTCTTTTTCAGTTGTATATTATTAATCCTCTGGGTAAAGGCTGCAAGCCAGAGAGAATGCGTTGTTTCTGTTGTAGCGAGTTTCAGATTCCTATATTATACGACCAACACAAGTAACTCGTTTTGCATTTGTTCACTGTAGCATTAAAAACCATTTTTGTTTTACAGACGCAAATATAGGTATTGGCAGGATCAAGGAATGTCTGGGATTACCTCAGACAAGAATAAGTTTTGTTCCTGTCTCTGCTGAATGCTCTCATTTAACTTTAAAATATTAAAAATCTGAGGGGCCAGGGATTCTGACAGGCAGCAAGAAAATAATGTCCATGGTACATGTGGGTACCATATTATCTTACCTTTTATGGGAATTAATTCTCATATCATTAGAGGGATGCAACCTGATGTCAGATGTGCCTATTACCAAAACAAGAAACATGGAAACTAGGCCTTACAACCCTTTCTGGATTTCAGCCCCTTTGACAGTGTTCTATCTGGATCACATTTATTATGCTCCCGATTGGTGTATTCTGTTTCTTTAACTCCTCTTGGACCAAAGAAGTAACAAAACATCACAGCTCCTCTATCTTGGGCAAAAATTGAAAAATGGCAGAACTCTAATAAATTTCATCTTGTTAAACATACAGACACACACACCAATAACCAGGTTCATTTCTACATTGTTCCATCAGTGGCTTGTAAAAAGAAAGTAGTAGACCAGTTCTTCATAATTCCTTTCCAGACAAAGAGAGGACTTCAAATTGCCCATAAGGACTCCAATCAGTTGTTCCTCGTGAGATGACAGCAGTACAGTGGTCTTAATTGGGTATAGACCTCTGGAAGAAAAAGGAATAGCCATCTTGTTCAAACCATGATTGGCACCTTTGAAAGGAGATTGGGTTCGTCTCTCCAGAGTGGAAAAGAAGCATGTCATCTTCCGAGATCAGAATGGCCCCCAACCCATAAGGCCCTAAAAACCTAGCTATATTCCTGAGCCTGAGACACTCAGTGTGTCAAGGGCTTCATTTCCTGGCCATATTGCTTACTGGCCAAGTATCTTGCTCCTATATATATCTTTAGTTTGGATGTTTTTAGTGGTTTTATTTAGTGGTTTATTAGTGCTTTTATTAGTTTACTGTTTTTATTGTTTTGAAATGCTCTACATCAGGGCTGTCAAGCTCGCAGCCCGTGGGCCGCATGCATCACATGCTGGCCCTGCCCCCACCTGGTTTAGTGAAGGAGAAAAAAGTCACGATATGTCACATGATGCCGCCATGACACTGCAAGTTGGACAGCCCTGTTCTACATTTTAACTGTAATATGTATGTTACATACATATATACCGTACATACATACATACGTACATGCATACATACTGAATTGTAAGCTGCCCAGTGTTGAGGAGCTGGGGGCATGGCCAGGTGGATGTGGCCAGGGTGGGTATGGCCAGATCAACATCACTCATGTCAGGGGCATCTGTGGTGGCCCAGGTGGGGATGGGATGATCTTGTGGCCCTCCCAAGCTCCATTTTTGCTGGCCAAGGCATCGCAGGCTGGTTCTTTGTTGTTTCCAGGGTAGCCTCGCAGGCTAGTACCCCACAGGCTGAATCCAGCCCATGGGCCTTGAGTTTGACACCCCCTGGTCTAGATGAAAATATTAACATTAAAGGAGTTTTCGCAGATGAATAATTGCACAAGGTTTATTTTATGCCCACTTATTATTCTTACAGCTGAAATTTGGGTATACCTTCTCTTGCTTACTTGTACCTTCAGCATCACACCCTCCTATCCACTGCAGTTCCCTAGGTAAATATTAGTGTTTCCCAACACCATTTGAAACTTAGTGTTTCCCAACACCATTTGAAGAGTTTGTCATACATTATTTCTCTCAGATGACATTTCAATTATAGTTCAAAGGACTAGGTTCCTAATAGGCTAGGTACATTTCTGTAGTGATTACAGTAGCTCATTTTTCCACACCTAAAAAGTAATCTTTCTGAAACATATAGGAAAAGATGAAACAATTTAGGCAAAAGAGATTAAAGAACGAATGCAGACTGCCAATCAGTCTTGTGTACACCACCATTTTTTTAAAAAAAGGTAGTACATTTGCAGGTACCAATGCCCTAAATCAGGGGTCGCACATCTTTTGGACCGCAGGGACCACCAAACTCATAATTTTAAATCCCAGGGACCACTAACCAGTTCTGTGGATGTGGCCTAATTTGTAGGTGTGGCTTGGTGGTCATGTGAATGGCTGGACATGGCTTGTATGTAAATATTGTAAATATTTATATAAATATTGATTTTTTTATTAAAAAAGAGCAATTTTTACCCAAAATCAGGCAAAGCAGGCAGGCAGATTGAATTGGTCACAGAATCACAGATTCATTCAGAGATCTATCTATCTGCTATCGGCTAGCTCAGTCTGTCACATAAAATTTGCTTGCAAGCAAACTCACAAAATTAACTCACAACACTCCATGTATGTAAATATTGAATTTTTTATAAAAAAGAGCAATTTTTACCCAAAAACAGGCAAAGCAGGCAGGCAGATTTAGTGGCTTATAGAATCATTCAGTGATCTATCTATCTGTCATTGGCTAGCTCAGTCTGTCACATAAAATTTGCTTGAAGTGAGTCTGCACTGAATAATAGAACCTTCAGTTCTAAGGGAGGTTTGGCTGTGCTTAAAAGCAGAACTGAAGATCTAAAGACTAGCTAGAAAGCAAGAAATCCAACCGTTTCCTGCTTCCTAACAGAACAGCTGATGGTCGGAAAATAGCAATTTAGCAGGCAAGTTTGCCGGGTAAGGAGTGAGTGGTCAGGGAGGGTTCCCGTGGCACAGCCTTATGTTTCTGTGCAGCCTGGATTAATTGCTTTGGGGAGAAGCTCTGGGGGTGAGATTTCTCTGCGGCCCACCAAAATTTTCTCGGAGCCCACCGGTGGGCCACGGCCCACCGGTTGGCAACCGCTGCCCTAAATGACATGCGGCTGAATACCTCCAAACCTTGCCACTGCATCTCCAGCACTTCTGCTGCTCTGCTAGTTGTGGAACAGCTGATTGTCACTCCAGGGTTTTGGGGGATTGCTTTTTAATTTATCCCTTCCCCTTTTTAGAGTTGCACAGGGCTATTTTAGAATATTTTCAGAGGCAGCCTGTAAGGCATACAGCAAGTAAGATGTTAAAGGAGAAAAATGTTTTGGGTTGGGGCATTGGTTTATATGATCCATGTCTTCAAAGTAATCTAATCTTGGAATAGAATTAAGGAATTTTCTTGTAACAGAGAATGTTTCCTTTTACTTCCATTATACCATATATTTTCATGCATTTTCGTGAAAAAAGCCATTTGCAAAAGTTGTAGACACATCTATTAATTTCATATGCAACTGCAAAAGTTCATCTGAGTTTTGAAACATAAATTAAATTCCTTTAAAAGCAAAATAGAAGGAAAATTGTTCTCGATTTTTGCCTCATTGAAATGACATTTTAAATCAAAATTACAAAAAAATAAAAATAAAATAATAATAGCTTCCAGCCCATATTTAATTTGTTTACTAACTTGATTCAGTGATTAATAGATCATCAGTATTCTTGCATTCTTCTTTTATTCCATCTGTAATCAATAACAATTTTCCTTGAGAATTTAGAGCAACACATAAATGAAAACAACATGTGACTAAGTTCTAAGTTTATCTAACACTGTCATTCCACTGTGTTGAATCAAGGAATCAAAATCTACAAACCTAAGTAGGATTTACCTATATATACTGTATGTGTTTATTTGTGTATGTCAAATTAAATGTTTTCTAGCTACTATATTGATGCAAATTTCACAACTAGTAGCTTGCACAGGGTGCAATGAAAATCTTAGGACAAGTTTTGCAATTACACATTGTTAGATCATTTATTGATTTATTTAAATTTATATAACTGCCTCTCTCAACCTGTAAAATATTTTCAAGTCCTAAACTGCGTTTTAATGACAACTTGCTATAACTACTTTGTGTTGAATATTAACTGGGGTATCTAATGTAATCAGTGTATTATTTTTGGCATTGCCTGTCTTTTGCCTTAACCACTAGACCAAACTGACTCTCTACATCCCAGTTTTATCCAATTATCCTTTTCAATTTTATTTTTGCATTCATCAAGCGGCTAAGATTAAGAAAAAAAAATTCATAGAATGTGGAAATTCACAGAACGGGGCAAATATGTGAATCACAGAAGTAGGTAATCATAGTATTAACATGACTAGTTTAGTGTAAATATCACTGTAGTTTTCTGCAGATGCTGCTGCTCTAGAAACTTACTGAATTTATAGTAGTACATGTAATTTTGCTCCTGCAAAAACAATAGGAGATCTATTGATTTTTATCCTACTGTTAAGGTATTACTGGGAAGATTCACTTTTTTCAATAAGAAGCAGTACTTTGATTTCCTTTCATGTTTTGAGCCTTCAAGGGATGCAGGGCACATCACTATCAATATGGTGGTGAGCATTGGGGCAAAATATTAAATAATAATTCATGCCATTTTTCATGCCACCCATGCCAGCCAGTGGAATCAGGTGTCAAATTTCACTGGAATGTAATCGGGATAGAATGGCAGTCTGCTGACTAATTTTTGTAGGTGAAGATCAAATATTAATCTCTGAGTTGAAAATGACAAATTTATTTTTAACACATTTTTCCCCAAGATCAGACTTAGAAAATAGTTTTCTTTTGTATGGAAAAAAAATCTATCTGACATGTTAACTTGTTTGAAGAATAGGGGTATGTGCTGGTGATAAATATCTTCTCGCTGGATGAATATCTTCGCAGGTTATTTCACAAGGTGTTTCATGTACCGAAACATCCCTTGAGTCAGCATACCTAATAGATCCTGCCCACAATAAATCCATCAGGTAGTGTGTAAAGGTCTTCTTTATACAGGTAGTCCTTGACTTATAACCACAATTGAGCCCAAAATTTATGTTGCTAAGTGAGACAGTTAAGTGAATCACTGCAGTTGTGCAGGTCACTTAATGGCTGTTAAGTGAATCTGGATTCCTCATTGACTTTGCTTGTTAGAAGGTTGCAAAAGGTAATCACATCACCCTGGGACACTGCAACCATCATAAATATGAATTAATTTCCAAGTGTTTGAATTTTGATCACATGACCATGGGAGTGCCTAAACAGTCTTAAGTGTGAAAAACAGCCATAAGTCTCTTTTTTCAGTGCCATTGTAACTTCAAACGGTCACTAAATGAACTACTGTAAATCAAGGATTACCCATATATGTGAAACAAAATCATCTTGCATCATTCAAAATAGGGAAACTGTATTAGTTTCCTACTATATTAGTACAACAAACCATGACCTAACAGTAATAATTAATCAACTAAATAAAAATATGAGCTACCCCAAAAGAAGTGGTGTGAAGGATTAAGTTAATTCAGTGAAGATGCCAGAAAACAATATATATGAAGATAAATTGTATTGTATTCTCTACTTATTGTTTTTCCCCCCTAACTCCATCCAAATTAGTTTATAGCTATGTCTGTTTCATGATGAAAAGCCATGTTGTCCTACATAAGTGAATTGATGGTAGTCAACATATTAGAAGTGTTAATCCAACCATTAAGAGGAAGACAGGAATATAATCAGTGAGTTTGATTCAGATGAAGGTTCACCTAGTCTAGTATGCTTGATTCAACCTAGAATGTTTCTAGGGAATTTTCTAACAAATCTAAAGTATCCTGTGGCATCAGAGGTTGAAATAGACCAGGTTAATAGGTTAATATGATGACAAATTCCATGTGGCAATTATGTATTATGTAAAAAAGATATTTTTGATTGATGGCCTTATATTTACTGATAACCAGTTATTTTCACTGAAATTCCATAGTTGAGGAAACAGATTTAAATCCCTCTCTCTGTGTTCTCACCAATCATTCATCATTTTATTTAAAAAATAATAAATTACAGGCATTTAAGTTACTGGAAAATGGACTTCATAATCAGTTACTACAACAATGAGTCGGCAATATGATATGCTGCTGAACAACATTCTGGAATGGTGACTTTCAAATAAAGGCAAAATAATTGTCATCAGAAACAATTCAACTGTTCACTCCTGTCATTTGCCATGTGTTTTGTTACAGATAAATTTCTTGTTTAGAATCATTTCATTGACTCTGTTCTTACTAATTTTAGTTGATGAACAAGAAAAGATGAATACTGCTGAAGACTTGCAGCACGGTCTTAAAGCATGCTTAGTTCTTGTATTTGCAGTTCATTATAATTCTATTTATGTTTAAGATAATCCATATAATTTGGTTTTGTATTTTGCTCACTTACTTGTTCCAGAAGTATAGGTAGTCTTCAACTTACAACCATTCGTTTAGCAACTGTTCAAAGTTACAACGGCAGAAAAAAAGAATTGGTCCTCACATTTCAGCATCTCCATGATCACATGATCAAAATTTGGATAGTTGGCAATTAATATATATTTATGACAGTTGCATCATTTTGGGATCATACAATTTCCATTTGCAACCTTCCCAGTCTGCTTCCAACAAGAAAAGCCAATGGGCGAAGCCAGATTCGCTTAACGACCATGTAATTCACTGGTGATTCACTTAACCAAAAAGGTCATAAAATTGGGTGGGACTCATTTAATAACCTCCCCACTTAACAACAGAAGTTGCAGTCTCAATTGTGGTCTTGAGTCAAGGACTACCTGTATAGAGCTCCTTCTTCAATACTATGATTCTATGACTTAAACTTAAGTATAAAAAGTAGGTTAAAATTCCTTCTTTCAAGTGAGGGCTTCATCTCTTTTTTAAAACACATGTTTGTAATGTTTATAGCCTGCTCAGTGGATTCTGGATGGAGTACAATCAAGTGAAAGATAATCATTAAAATAAATACAAATATTAAAAATGAATCCTCCTCATCAAAATCATAAATGCCATCGTTTTTTAATCTAAGGGCTAAAAGTCCACTGGAAAAACTCTGCGTTGGTCTTTTTTCAAAGTACCTGCAGGGGCCATTTAAGTTGCCAAGGGCAAAAGTGTCCCATAAAACCAGGGATACAAAAGAGAAGGCCTGTCACTGGCCTTCTGACACATGACCATCATAAGGAAAGGGACATGCAAGAGACCTTCTCTAAATGATGGCAAGATTTAATTTGGCAAAGTGTCTGATATTGCTGTATCATGGCTTTAAGGCCAAAGGCAGTACTTTGAATTGGGCCTGGAAGTCTAATGCAACTAGTGCACTGACTTCACAGTAGGTTTTATTTTTACTTCGCTGAATGAGTTCAGTGCTCACTTAATGAGTCATGGCTGGAAAAAAGGTCATAAAATCAGATCGGCCATCTGGGTGACCTGCTTTACAACCATCACAACTTACAACGATAATAGGCAGGCTCCATTACAATCATAAGTGAGAGCTACCTGTATAACAGGTAGACCAAGCCTGCTCTGGAAATCTGTTTTTCATGTGTGGCTTATGGGCTGGGGAACTATGGCCCTTTTATTACCTGTGGACTTGAACTCCCAGAATTGGCTGTCTCAGGAATTCTGGGAGTTGAAGTCCAGAAGTCATAAGGGAGCCATAGTTCCCCACCCCTGCACTAATTCATGAGCCATTATGGAAGTCCAGAAGTTGTAAGGGGGGCACAGTTCCCCACCTCTGAACTAGTAGACAGCCCTTGAACTGGGCCATCAAAAAAGGCCCACTTCTGCTTTGCTGAAGGGCATTTCATAGGTTTTCTTCTTTTTTCAGTTGGAGTAGTTAAACTATCTTGGTTTGATATGTTTGATGTGCAGGGCAGTGATCATGCACAACTTGTTTACGCTCTTGCTCTCTATTTTCTATTGCAATTCCGTCTATCTAAGTAGGAAATGCATTCTAGCTTTATATATCTAAAATACACAAAATTAGGTATATAACTTTGCTTTTTCTTGAGAGTAATTTTGCCATGAGAACATAATGGCAGTGTGGAAATATGAAAATGAATATATGCCATTATGAGAATTGTCAGCATAGAAGCTGAAAATGTCTGATGCGAGTATTTCTCCCCTTCACAAAGAGAACTGATGTTCCTAGCAATCTCTTTGCCCCTATTTCTGAAATTTTATATTTGATAGAATATCTGTCTCCGGGGCCTGAAAAGACTTTGTGTTAAAAAATACACCTGATAATAACATTTCACTGGGAATATAATAATTCTTTTTTGCTAGAGGGAGTTGGTAAGAATATTTCCAAAGACAACTAAATAGAAGTCTCTTATTAACTGAGATTTGATCTTTTTTCACTTTCTATCTCTAACTTACTACAGCATCTAAATGAACTGATGGAGCAAAGCGATCTCTGCTATCAAATTTTCTTAAACATTTAAGCTCCAGTCCATGGTATATTAACTGATTAATATATTCTACTCTAACTATTCTTACCTTGGTAGGCTTACTTAAAGTTGGATTCTTGCCCCTATTCTAGAAATATATACTTGGGAATTCCACTGTGTATGTTTTGCTCAACAAAATGTGTGGGAACAGAACCGTGACATATATATAGGCTGCTTAAGCCACTCAGAGTCTTCATGTTTCTTTGACGTATCCAGGGATTGGTCATTATTTTTAATGTACTTCATTTGTGTCCTTTTCTGCCCTAGTTCGAATTCATGACAAAACCATATAAATTGTTTTCCACTTTAAAAGCCAAACACATAATTCAGTTCCCATCAGTTGCTTCCAATTTGAAGTCCTACAATTTACCTCTCACATTAAACTTCTAGTTTAGAATTCCTGATAATGGCATGGGGCTGGGGTATTTGAGGGATGACCTCTCTCCAGTTATATCTACCTGTCCAATTAGATCTGGCAGGAGAGCATGTTATGGGTCCCAAATACTAGGGAGTGTCATTGATAGCATGTAGGAAGGAGCCTTGTCTGCCATGGCCCTGTCTTTCACACAAAATTCTCTGGAACTTAGATTGGCACTAATCCTTCTGGTCTTTAGGAAGGGCCTGAAACAATGGCTGTGCCACTCCATTTGAGGGATTGATGGGAGTGGTGAGCCTCTTCAATGGTTATACTGAATTGGACATATTGTTTGTATTTACCTGATGATTGTGATTGTGTTTTGTGTTGGAGTTTTTAACATTGCTTCATATAGTTGTATGTTTTCTTTTTTTATTTACTTTTTTTCCTTGCTCTTGTTTTTAATTGCTGTGAATGCCCCTCAATCACATATATCAAACGAGAAGTAAAATATATAAAATAAAATAATGAGTACACTCCACTTTCTGTTAGAAATACAAAGGGATGTTAAGACATTATATTCATGTGCACATATATTCTAAATTTGTTCCAAGTCTCTGTAGCTAAAGGCAGGTCGCTAATCAACAATCCTGTTATTTAGGACGTGTCATTTTTGCCAATGCTTCATATTGGTATGGGTAAAGGTAAAGGTTCCTCTCACACATACATGCTAGTTGTTTCTGGCTCTAGGGAGCGGTGCTCATCTCCCTTACAAAGCTGAAGAGCCAGTGCTGTCCGAAGACGTCTCTGTGGTCATGTGGCTGGCATGACTAAATGCCGAAGGCGCATGGAACGCTATTATCTTCTACCAAAGTGGTCCCTATTTTTCTACTTGCATGTTTACATGCTTTTGAACTGCTAGGTTGGCAGAAGCTGGGGTAAGTAACGGGAGCTCACTCCGTTATGCAGTGCTAGGGATTCGAACTGCTGACTTTTCTGATCGACAAGCTCAGTATCTTAGCCACTGAGCCATTGGTATGAATATTCTCCAACTATATATGCCATCTATAGATATGATGAACTGGGGGCTGGGCTGGAGAAAGAGAATAAGTCAAAACAATCTCTATGCTGAACTGCTTTCTTTTGAAGGGTAAAGTCTATTATAAGGCTCACCTTATATTCTAGATCTGCTTTCCAGATTCAGGTCATTTCCAATCTGGTACACTGAGAGGATATCAGTTTGAACTATGAGTAGTTACACCATGGCTGCTACATTAAAAGCTAAGATAGCATCCTCTTTTTTAAACTTTTCTCTTAATTATTTTTGTTATTGAATTCTAGCTGATTTGCCTGAATCATAAAGTATATTTAACCTCCCCTCCCCAAAATCTCACTATACCAAAGAAAACATTAGTGTTGCTCCTAATATAGTTCATTTGCTAACTTTCTCAACCAATTGTTTTGCAAGGTAATACTTGAAACTTGTTCAATTTACCCTTTAATTTCTTTGTTTCCAGGCATTTAACTTGTCCACCCTATATACTTAACCTTGAAGATAAAAAAAGGTTTTATTGTAGTTATGTCATCTTTAATTAGACTATCTCCATTTTCTATTTTTCTTTCCTTGGAACTAACTTTTTAAACTCCCATTTTCATTATTTGTTTGACTTTTAAAAGAGTGAACATTTACCCTCAATGTGGTTTGGCTTTTGTAGGGAAAAAGGAAAATAAGGAGATGAATCTTCTATCACAAACTAAACAGTAATGGATATATTTCCTGCAAAATTGGACAGGAACAATTGTTACTATTCTGATAATTCAAAGTCTTATTTATAAATGGCGTGGTATAGTCAAAGTGACATTTTCACCATTCTATTGCTACTATCCCTTTCTTCTACTTGCCAATGCCTTGTTTTTGATTCAGAGTTCTGACTCAATAATTTAAAATTCGGACTGTTTTTGACAGTAGCTCTCCACTGAGGATCATGCTATGGATAGTTGCAGTCAATAAATGAAAATAATTGGTCATATAGCCTTGAGTCAAAGTGTTGGTTGATAAAGGAATATGTTTTGGAAGTAGGCAGAGCCAGGTAGAGCTTAACATCAGGTGTGGCTCTCAGGCTCCCGGAAATGTGACTTGCTGACTTTGGACATGAAATTGTGGAAAACCATCATAAAATGTTGCAGGATATATATCAAATACTGTGAGGCTTGTGCTATCTTAGTTCACTATTGAAGGTTCATCTCCTTATTTTTTTCTCCTCCCATACCACTCTATACATTTTACTTACAGCACCTTTCACTTGATAATGAAAGCACCAAATTACCCTATTTGTTGATTTCATTTTCTTAAAATCCAATGAATAAAATTGTAATTCTCTATGATAAACAGATTGGTGTCATGTTATCTTCCTTCATTTTCCTAGTCTCCCAATACAGTTAATCCTTGACTTACAACAGTTCAATTACTGATCATTTGAAGTTACAACAGTAGTGTAAAAAGTGATTTGTGACCATTTATCACACTTATGACCATTGCAGCATCCCCATGGTCACATGATTTACATTCACATGCTTGACAGCTGGTTCATATTTATGACAGTTGTAGTGTCCCGGAGTTATGTGATCATCTTTTTCAACTTTCTGACAAGCAAAAACAATGGGGAAACGTGTGTGTATGTGTGAGCATCAGAAGTGGTATTCAGCAGGTTCTGACCAGTTCTGGAGAACTGGTAGCGGAAATTTTGAGCAGTTCGAAGAACCGGCAAATACTACAGTATTTTACAGTATCCTTCCCCTGCCATGCCCACCAAGCCACGCCCACAGAACCGGTAGTAAAAAAAATTGAATCCCACCACTGGTGTGCATGTGCTAAATGCTAGATGACATCTGTTTTGCTTTATTCTGGCAATGTGCATTTATAACATTTGATGTAAGTTGACAGCTAAATGTAAAGCAGCCATTCCAGTCAACAGAATGATGCAAGTATCCATTGCGTGCTGTAGTTCAGCTTCAAATCTTTAGTTTGTGTACTTATCAGCTATTCTATTTTCCACATCAAATTTGATTGTTCCATTAATTAAGAGAAAAAAAAATAACAGTACCTATCAATGCAATAGGGTACTCACTTTGCTTATGTAGAATTCTTAGGAAATTATAAATGTTAGGAAAATGACCATCATTATTCACATTCAGGTATTTCTGGAAAATAATAAAGGTCTATTTATAGAGGTCACAATTCTTGTCTATTTTGGAGAGCCAGGTTCAGCTAATTATATGCTACAGATGTGGAAAGGCTATATATTTTAAGCAAGATTTACTCCAAGTAAATATAGAATAATTTTCAACATTTCCATTCTACTTGCAGGAGACCATTCATACCTTTATAGCACTATTGTGTTTGATGCTTATGAAAGCTGTTTTATATAACTCTATTCAGAGGCAATCACTGTTCTTGAAATTAAGCAGTATCCCACTGAATAGAGTTCTTTCAAAAACAAATAGTAATTTGAGTGGGAAAGGGTTTGTGTTTTGCTTTTATTTTTAAGCAGATTTTTGGAACACTCCTTTGCAATAGCTGTAGCTGTATATATAAAAGTACATTTATAAGATCCCAAATGCTCTTGCTAGATGGAAACCAAAAGACCAGCTGTACTTCAGACTGGGAAATACGCGGTGAAGTATCACCGAATCACTCAGACCACGGATGGTGATTTGGTCCTGAAAAGCAGGGCTTTTAATTAAAACACAGGGGAATATTCCATTGGAATCCAAGACCAGTCTGGTTCAATAGCAAGGTCTACATCCCTAGCCCCGGGTCAATTTAATGCTTTAGCTTGCCAATCACATCAGTGGAAAAGCTCTACAAATTGCAATAGCAGTTTTATAGAGTAGACAATTAGGGCAGGTTTTCTTCATGTCTCAGACAAAGATTTCCTTCCCAATTTCTTGATGTAATTCGTCTATTCATCTCTATAGTTCATACCTTTAAATTTTGGATACAGCTTTAAGGTCTTTTTAAACAAAGCTTCCTTCCTTAAAGATTTATTTCATCATTTTTCTTCTTGGTAGTTGAGAAGTCTAAATAGACTTTATCTTTCTTAATTTAGCAGCTTTGTTTGGTATGTCCTTCTTGCAGGACTATATGGAGACACTTTTTATTCTGCTAGAGCAGAGATGGGAAATCATGGCCCTTTATGACTTGTGGACTTCAAATCCCAGAGTTCCTGATCCAGCATGGGTGGCTCAGGATTCTGGGCATTGAAGTCCACAACTCATAAAAGGGCCATCATTACAGATCCCTGTGCTAGAGTAGGGCAGTCTTTTTAAAAAGATAAAAAAAATCCTTCCTTTATGTTTTAATAAACAAAAAATTATGCAGATAAAAATTTAAAAACTCCCAAGAAGTTGATAATTTCTGTATTAAATAGAGCTCTTTGAGACCATCTGATACTATGATATTCTCTTACCTCCTTAGGATAAGATGCTGATTTTAAACCCTATTACAGGAGGTGGTTATGCAAATTGTATAATTTGGTATCACTGGGGGTTATTAATGGGCAACTGCACAGTGTACTTTTAATTTTTTATTACAGAACTGTGCTTAAGTTTTCCTCAAAGTGTTCCTTTAACATATCATATCTAATGATTAAGCAAAATGGATTTGGAATGAAAGCAGACAGAAATGAATATGTTAGATACAGTATTGACTACTCTAAATTATTTGAAATATGGACATTTATAAATTTCTTCCTTATCAGTATATTCAGTGGTGGCTTCAACCCTAAATTTAAGAGATGGACTTTAGAATATGGGAATATATGTAAATTGTGCAAAAAGATCAATCCAAATGGGTGATTTAAAAAAAAAATCAGAGAAGTAAAGCATGAAAAACTTAAGAAAATATTTTCAGGAGATGGTTAATTGACTACATTAATATTTTATGTAGTTTGTGGGGTAACAATTCCGGGGTTAAATCTTAAAAGATCTAGAAATATTTTCTTATTCTTGTGCTGTGTCCAAATGGTATGATTTTGGTGAATGGCTAGACTTATCCATCCATTTGTAAGATGGGAAATCCATCTTATGCAACAAATAAAAAATATGGGCATCTTATGCATTTAAATGATGACCAGTTCGAATTAAACATTAACTTTAAATAAATATTAATTTATGACATTGGAAGACATGTTATCTCATTGGCTGTCAGTCTTCCAGGGGCGGGGGTCTTAGCTAACTTTTGTAGGCTTTGTCTGTGTCCCAGGCTTGTTTGAGTGCTGGCTGATGTAATCTTCCTAGGTGCCATGTGGTGAGATGGGTAGAGGGCTAAACCTACCTTTTGTTATGTAGAATAGACAGGCCCTAAAGGCCCATTGACAAAGTGGGGGAGCTGAGTTTCTACCTTGTCTCTTTTAGGGGAAATATTCTGCCCTTTTAGTATATCCTAAAATATTTCATTTTTCTAGGAGGGGGTAGATTATAACTTCCAACAACATAATATGAAGACCTTTTTATGTTACTATTACTAGTGTCTTATGATAGCAATATAACTGTCTCCATTTGTTTAACTATTGCTGTTGGTGAGACAGATACCATCAAGCTGCTACAATAATTTACAAATAGCACATGAGTAATTCATTTGTGAAAAGTGCCCTAAACGCTACACAAAGGAAGAGGCAAGTGATCTTCTCTGAGTTACCTTTCATCCAGATTTATTTATTTATTTATTTATGAGATTTATATGCCGCCCTATCTCCCTGAGGACTCAGGGCAGCTTACAATACTAAAAACAGTACAATATAAATATTAAAAAATTAATTAAACCAGGAATCTCATAAATCGATTAAAAATTTACAAACAACCACTAAAACCACTAAAAACCCTTCCCCCCTCCTTTAGTCTGGGTAGGCTAGTTGGAACAGCCAAGTTTTTAGGCCATGGTGGAAGGATTGGAGGTCAAGGACCACCTGGAGCTCCAGGGGTAGTTGGTTCCAAAGGGTGGGTGCCCCCACAGAGAAGGCCCCACCCCTGGGACCCGCCAGCTGGCATTGCCTGGCTGACAGCACCCCGAGCAGGCCCTGCCGGTGGGAGCGCACAGGTTGTCGGGAAGCTGTTATCGGCAGCAGGGTTTCCTGCAAATACCTCAGTCCAATGCCATGAAGGGCTTTATAGGTTAACACCTTCACCTTGAATCTCACCCAGAGGGCAACCGGTAACCAGTGCAGCTCACGCAGGAGGGGTGTAACATGGGAGTATCAGGAACTTCACATCACAACCCACGCTGCTGCATTCTGGACAAGTTGAAGCCTCCGGGTGGTCCTCAAGGGCAGCCCCATGTAGAGAGCATTGCAGTAGTCCAGATGGGAAATGACTAGCGCATGAGTGACCGTATGTAAGGCATCTCAATCCAGGAAGGGTCGCAACTGGCGCACCAGGTGAACCTGGGCAAACGCCCCCCTGGCCACGGCTCCCACCTGCTCCTCTAAACTGAGCCATTTGTCCAGGAGGACACCCAAGTTGCGAGCCCTATCTATGGGAGGCAACACCTCTTACCCTATAGCTTGAGATGGAATATCCTGGCTAACTCGAGATGCCGGTACATACAGCCATTCGGTCTTAGCCGGGTTGAGCCAGAGTCTGTTCCTCCCCATCCAGACCTGCACTGCTTCCAGGCACCTGGACATCATTTCGAGGGCATCACTGGGTTGGTTAGGGGTGGAGATGAAAAGCTGGGTATCATCAGCGTACTGATGATACCTCACACCAAAACCATGGATGATCTCACCCAGCGGCTTCATGTAGATGTTGAACAAGAGGGGCGAGAGAACTGACCCCTGAGGTACCCCACAAAGATGGGGCCTCAGGTCGATCTCTGTCCCCCTGCCAACACTACCTGCATACAACCCGAGAGGTAGGAGGAGAACCACCGCAAAACAGTGCCCCCCACCCCAACCCCTCGAGGCATCACAGAAGATACCATGGTCGATGGTATCGAAAGCCGCCAAGAGATCTAACAGGACCAGGACAGAGGAATGACCTCTGTCCCGAGCCCTCCAGAGATCATCCACCAGTGCGACCAACGCCGTCTCTGTACTGTACCCAGGCCTGAAACCTGATTGGTATGGATCTAGTCCTCTCCTTTAAAAAAAAAAGCTTCTGTTGGCATGGAGAAGAAGCAGAGGCATGACCATAATTGTAACAAGGGACAAGGCAGGATATATAAAATATTTTTAACTTCCTTCTTATCCTTGTGTGAAGACATTGGAAAGATGCTTGATTGAAGGGTTTCTGCCTGAATTCTTATTGTAGCATCCTGGGGGGGGTGGGGGGAAACCTTCCCTGGTATCTTTTCTTTTATTTAAAAAATAAAAGTTTAGGAAAGTTGAGGTGATATAATTAATTGGAATGAAATAAACATAATGAGCTTAATTTCTGGTAAATGACTTTTTAAAATTTGTCCAACCATCTCCACCATGAAAGATATTTTGTCATAGCGCCATGGTCACAAAATTTCAGATTTGTACACCCAAAACCAAAGACCTGCATATAATGGGGCTATGAACAGAAGCAAATTTCATGCAGCCACCAACTGTTAAAATTCTGCAGCATATTTCTATTGGGAAAAGCCAATTGTTGATACACAAAGTATCAAATACTTTGCTAACTCAGGTCCTGTATTGTTCTCCTGTCATGAGACAAGCTAAAAGTATATCAACTTTTTTTAGTGTTCTGTGTCCTGAAAACAGATGAGTGACCTCCAGATTATGAGTCACTTGGCAAGCCTTGCAAAATTTGATTTTGACATGCCATATATGGTTAAGCTTAGATATTATTCTACCTTGTCCGTCAACAGAATTTTAACGATTAATAGAAAACACTGGGTGGATGTGAATCCTTTCACCATCTTCTTCATTTATTTAATTTCTTAAATTATGGATTCTGTGGTCCATGAAATAATTCTTGGATGGCATACAAGATTTGGACTGTAAAGAGAGCAACAAGGATGACCTTGATGGAGGGAAGAAAGATTTGTTATCAAAGTAACAAAGAGGAAAGCATTGCTTGTGTTGATTACCAAAACATCTTAGAGAGGCACCCCTAATTCACATGAATATAAAAAGAGGAAGAAGGGAATCAGACTTGCAAGATTATATCACTATAACCAATCTAAATAAAATGAGTTTTTAAGCTTCTATGGACTTTTATTTCTTGGTGTGGTCTGCCCTGTAAGGCTGATAAATTAAAAGCACCCATGTGAAATAACTTTCCCCCCCTTCCCCCTCCACCTCCCCAGAATCTTGCATTATGTCCACTAAACAGCAGTTTGTTGTGTAAAGGATCTATAATGGGGAAGACAGTGCCTAAGAAAACTCATTAGTATATTTATTAGCCCTTCAGTGTAGGTCAGACTAGAAATCTAATGGCATTTAAGTCAGTACTATATTATTAGAAAGCTGCAGTAACAGCATCTTGCAAGACTGAATGTGCTTCCTCTCACCCACCCCCTTTTATCTTTGTTGGTGTCTTTGACTGAAACATTTAATTAGGTTACATTCCTGAGTAAATTCCAAACTCAATCATGTTTATCTGACTATTGACTTGATAGCAGCTTTTCCTCCTATCCCCCAAGGCCATTCCCTGTATCCTATCGAATATGTTATATTTCCATTCAAACTAGGTTCCTTCTACATCAAATGAAAGTGTAAACTACTTAAAAAAAAGGAATGGCTATTTACTTTGGAATCATGATACGTTGAAGGGCTGTAAAATACTTCCCATCTCACTTCTCCATAGATGAGGACTATGTAAATGAAAGCAACACCTTTCCTTGTTAATTTTACCCCTTTTTGCTTAGTAATTAAAGTAGTTAACACCATGTTTTTATTCAGTTTACTTGAAAGTTTCTGAAAAATGTTAGTACTTTAGGTTTTGTAGAACTGATAATGAATTAGAGATTTATTGGCTATGAACATACATCAAAGTAGTCATACATACATCTTTTACTAGTTAGAAGCTAATATCTGTGTTGACTTATGAGTTTAATTCTCTTCAAATTACTTATTGTAACTTTTTCTGAATGCTACTGTATAGTAAATAATACAAAGAAGTTGGGCTTACTTCAGTCAAATTGTTCTTGGTTAAATTGGTCTATTTTTGTCAAGACAGAAAAGACATATACTGAAAAATTCTTTGAAAGGAAAAACAGGACAACTAAAATCAAAACTATTAAATAAATATGTTCATGTCACTCAGTTGCAGAAAATTTGTCTTACCTCCTCCCTTTGCGGAAAAGATATATTATGGAGATGACCTGAAATAATTTGGAATAATGTGGCTGCATCTAACCCTCTAGATCTGATTTAAACCTTCTCTTAACATTCAGAAAGTATTCTGTTTCTCTGGAGCAGGAGTGTCAAACTCAAGGCCTGAGGGCCAGATCCAACCCATGGGGTACTTAGATCTGGCCTGTGTGGGGCCACCCTAGAAACAGCAAAAGACTGACCCATGGTGCTTCTGCCAGCAAAAATGGGCTCCTGAGCTCTGTTTTCAGCTGCCACAGCCTCCTACAACCCCCTGCAAGTGAAAACGGAGCTCGGGAGGGCTGCATGCAACCATCCCAAGCTCTGTTTTTGCTGGCAGACAGTTGCAGGAGGCTGTGGCAGCCGAAAAAGAAGCTCGGAAGCCTGTTTTTGCTGGCAGATTGCTCAGGCCACCAGAGGTGCCCCTGGCATGAGTGACATCAAGCTGGCCATGCCCACCCCAGCCCCCTGAGGTCAATCCCAACCCTGATGCGGCCCTCAGTAAAATAGAGTTTGACACCCCTGCTCTGGAGCTTTAGCATGATATGAATGGCAGTTTCACCCAAAGGGGAAGAGGGAGAAGTTGTCATATAAAAACTTAAACTAGTAAGGGAAAAGATGGGAGAACTTGGATGCAAGACTGATAGGTATGGTTTCCAATTTATTGTTGCAATTGGACCATCTTTGGTCACTTCAGTGATACAATCTTGAGGGTGGAGAAACCATTAGGATTATTATTTGCTGTACTGTATTCTTGCTTAGTTTTTCATTCAGAGAAATTGTTAACTTCCTGGTGGCTAGAAAATCATGTATTTATTCAATGTATATAGCCACTCACCTCAACAACAGCTTATATCATCAGTATGACCAGTGAGTTGTAGTGGCCCAAAGCCAATTATATAGATCAGTCTATCTGTCTGAAAGGTTAAGGTGTTTCTCATTTGCAAGGGTTCTGTTCCCTGCAAATTCTATTATATTCCATCTGAGAAGAAACATAAAAAATAGTTTACTGCTTCTATTTTTATTTTTTTTAAAACAGAGATGATAATGTAACCAGAGTTTCACAATCCAGATCCCCATGAGTGAGAGCTGATGGATTATCCCAGACCCTCTCTGCTTGTTTGACCCTTTGAATATTAGGAAGTAAAAGTCTGTGGAGAGAAGAGAGTGAAGATGGGGCTTCCCATCTGCTTTAGATTCAGACTGGAAGATGGAAATGTCCAGAAACTGAACCAGGGGACCTTTGGCTCCAAGAAACATTTTCTATAGAAATGGACAAAACATTTTTAGACGAGAATGCTTGCAGTAGGCCTGGGTTTTTATGTGCTAAGTCTCATTTTCTTTTATCTCACTCTTCAAGTGACAGAACTGAGTGTTTAATTTCAACCTTCATTCATACTTTAAGCTATTTTTTATTTATCTAATTTATTTCTATATCATCTTGTCCCAGAGGCTGTCAGTGCCAACAGTCAAGAAAATCATGAAAAGAATACTGCTACAAAACAATAAATTAACCTCTTCCCTCCATGACAAAAAACCCTCAAGTGTTCCAGTCATATAAAAACAAAGCAGAAGAAAATGAAGAGACATTTTTGTTCATCTTTTTGGGATGGTTTTCTTAAGACTAATTTGCAAACATGCAGTATTGTTATAATATGAACATTTACTTTTATATAAAATATCTGACAATTTGTAGATAAAATATAGTAGATAAAATATCTACAAATTGGTAGTTAAAGTTCATCTATATATACACACTTGCATGTGTCTGTGTGTGTGTAAAATTTTCTTCAAGTGAGATAACGCATACACACAAATAAACCTATGTAAACATACATATGTCTGTGTGTAGGAGTGTGTGTGTAGGAGTACCAAGCCACTGCTTCATAGCAGGACCTGGTACCAGTGGGGGAAGGTTCAGAGGGCCTCTTGGAAAGGAGTTTGGGATTTCCAATCTTCTCCATGTCCGTTCCAGCCTTGCTAAAGTAACTATAAAGGAGTACCGTGTAGTTACAGTATATAAAAAATAGCCCCGGGTGCCCTAGTTTCTGTAACATTTGGTATGCTTTATCTACTGAAAATTGTCCAGCTTTTCTGCAAATCCATACTATTACAATGACTTCTTTTTTAAAAAAAGCATATTTATCTAAATTTTTCTCATGCTAGGCATTGAAAGGGCAGAGCTGAAGACCCGAAAAACAAGTTATCCTTTGTTTTTACATATTTTTTTAGAGTGTTCTGTACCGGTGGGTTGTTCCCTCCCTCCCTTCTCATGGCTTTTGTACTGCTTTCTGGATCACAAATCTTTACAGGAAATAACATAAGACACCTTTCACTCATGAAGCTTAAATCAGCTTTGTTTTAAATAAGCTGCTAATAAAAATGTAATGCCTGCATTCTCTAGAAGGTATTTTGCTCCCTGGATTCTTTTCTGCACTGTCAACATTCACACAGTGTGAGAAAGATTTAAATCATTAATGGCTGTGCAGCAGTTTTAATTCAAAGGCAAAAAAGATGCCTTGGGACCCAAGGGGACACAGATGCTCTACCTGTCTGCAACTCCTTAAAGCATCAACTCTTCTTTCCAGGATCAGGCAGTTGCTACCCATCGTCTGATCCCGGGGGGAGTGGGGGATACTCGCCCTTTGCAAGAAGTTGCAAAACAGTTTTCTTTTTATGCCTGCACATGCTTGGAAGCTCCTTTTTGTCTCTGAAATATTCAACTCAGAAGACTGCCAATGCATGTATCTCAGCTTGCTCTTAGAGGAAGCAGCACAGTCCTGGAAAGCATTAACAACTTAGTGTAGGAATTTCAGAATGAAAGAATTCATGGAAACGCTGCCCCCAAATCATTCTGAACCATGGTTTGATTCTGAATGGGTTGGAGATAACCAGATGCTCGTTGCCAACTACAGTGCACATCAAGCCAAACATAAGCCAGACTTTCACACAGCGTCTTCTTAAGCAGAAGTCAATCCACACCATCACTTAAATATAAGAAAACAGTAGTATGGAAGTAACCAGGCTATGTCTCATCCAAGCTGTTGGAACCAGTGTGTTGGGAAAGATGCCCACTTAAATTAGAAATCAAAGCAATTGAAAAGAGTTGAAACTACATTTATTGGCATGCACAGCTACACTGATCACTGGGCTGCCTGCCAGGGTACCACAGATGAGCAAGGTTACAGGTTATATACATCCATTTGGTTTGTTACATAGAGAAGATTTTTTTAAAATGTTGTAAATCGTACTATGGCCTCTGAATTGAAATGCTTGTTTTAATACTACTGGACTGAGGGTGACTTTATCATGGTGCCCAGGCATTTTTTATATATCATCATTATAAATGAAGACATCTACTGTGCCTATATACTGCATCTTTTCACACCCTAAAGCATGAGAACAGTCTGGTTTTCATTTTCTGTCTACTTCTCAGGGTCATAGTTCTAGCTATCTGTCTTTACTTGTGACTTGCTTTCATTCATGTCTGAGTCACCTTCGGTATCACACTTGCTATTAAACCTGAACACCTGAACCTAATTTTGGCACATAACCATGGATGATCCAAGCAGCAACCTATATCAAATTTGTACAGCAAAACAGAGATGAAGTAATGGATTGCTGATATCCTCAGCATAACATAGTCATTTAAAGTTATTTGTGGTCAAAGAGCAGGTATCAAGGATACCACAATACAATTCAGTCTAATATAGTCCGGGGAAAACAAGGGGAAAATGAAAAATTATTAAAATTAGATTAAAAAAATAATTATTTTTGAAAGACAAAGAAAGCAAACTAAAATATCACATGTATTATAACAAGATAACAGGATAACAAGTAAAGAGCATTGGAAAAAAAATAAATATTACTTAGCTTCAAGAAAAGTAAGAACACTGCTAGACATTTAACCATCTTGTAGCAATAGGAATTGCAAGACGTTTGGCCACTCTTGTAGGGATATTTATAAGCTGTTTTCTAAGAAGAAGCAACTGATTTTCTCAACTGATCTTACATGTCTGAGAGTTAGAAGAGTTATTAATTCAACATATGTCATGTAAAAAGGTCATCGCAAGAGGACACATGAAACTTTCTATTTCTTCTAGGGGGCATAAGCAAAGTCACTTTTGAACTGGAAAATTTTAAAACTTCCCGTTGAAGGAGAGAAAAAAAAGAAAAGATATATTGTAATGGAATGTATAGATGCCTTTGGGAAATGAGAGGAAGAGATACTGCCTCTGAAACAACCAGACAAGAAAGACAAGAGCCCCCAGTGGATTAACAGTCAGAGAAGGAAACCTAGGAATTGTTTCAGTGATTAAAATTAGCCGTGCAAGATTCTGTTAATGTAGCCTTACAATAAACCACCATCAACTAATCATGTTTCCAATCTGGTTTACCCAAGAGAGCTGACACATATTGAATTAGGGTAAAAGACCTCCTGTGAGAGGGATAAAGGTGGTTAGCTATGTATTTTATATGAGAGACCAATCTCCTAAGCCAACCCATGTTATACCAAGAACTAGTTTTGGACAAGTCTGGTTGAATATCAGTGTTGAGAGCTCATTATTTCAACTAGGCTCTTTCTGGGCCAAGGGATAGAAAAGTAATTTAATTCAGAATTTCAGTTGACATACTTGCCTATGAGTTTCTAAGGAAACAAGTCCAGATTCCTATCATACTAGATAGTTTAGATATACACTAGGTACTTAGACCAAACTGCCTAGAAGTGTTAGGTCATAATAGTAGCAAATTTATGTTCCCTATAATAAATACAGTGGCTAATGGATTTGATTCCACAGACTCTATAGCCACTGGAATATGATTATTTTCATTGTGTTGGGCAAGACCAATAGTGGCCTTTGAAAATCTACATGGCCTGAGCAGTAATGACCTAAATTGTTCATTTAAGGAAGCTTGAAGCTTGGTGAGATTCCACAATTTTGCTTAATTCCAAAGCTGTTAATTTTCCAGGAATGCTGGTTTGTTTGAAGAAACTGACTACTTTTGTTTTATTTATTTATTTATTTATTTAATTGGATTTATATTTTGTTAGTTTTGTTAGACAGGTGGCATTTATTTATTTTTATTTATCAAATTTTGAAACCCCCTATCTCCTTCACAGAGAGAATCTGGGCACTGTACAGATAAAATATTAGAACAGAAAAATTGTATATAAAATTTAAAAAGAAGCTAGGATGATTAAGGGCCTTGGTGGTGCAGGCTGCTAAATGCCTAGCTCTTAAGTTCCAGCTGCCTGCAATTATTGCAGGCTCGAATCCCACCAGGCTCAAGGTTGATTCAGCCTTCTATCCTCTCGGGGTAGGTAAATTGAGGACCCAAGATTGTTGAGGGCAATAAGCTGACTTTGTAAAAATGCCGCCTAGTAATAAGCAGGCATATACAATGGAATGAAGGCTATTGCTGAGCGCACTGGGTTGTATCCCAAAAATTGTAAGCCGCCCTGAGTCTTCGGAGAAGGGCGGCATATAAATGCAATTAAAAAAAAAATCAATATTAAAAATTAATTAAAAAGTTGAGGGTGGGCTGTCAGGGCATTAATATCAGTCCCACAGCTGCGTGCTCCTCTGGGCTCCCTATGCATGGTCACAGAATCATATTTTCCCATCTTTCTGAAAGATCAGAAGAGTGGGAGTCCCACTTCACCTCTGGGAGGGAGTGCATTCCACAGGGTGGACACAATAGCAGAAAAACACTTTCTTGTTGGACCCCACCAATTGGAGTTCTTTGACTGATGCAGTCTACAACATAACTTCCTTGCCTGACCTGGTGAGAGCAGATGGGAAGGGCTGATGATGTAATGGGACATGCCATCTAAACCACTGATGGCATCTATAGAGATCAAGGAACAAGAATGTGCTCTCATTTTATGCCTGGGAAGGATGGGAGTAACAATTCAGCCTCTCTAGAACTACTCAAAAACCATTCAGCCTTCCTTTTACATTTATTGCTGTGTATGGTTATATTCCTTGAGATTAGAATCTAGCAAATCTTGCTATCTTTCAAAAAGGGAGAAGGGATGACTCAGCAAAGTATTAAACCATTCACTTGTTCCGCAGAATCAATAATATGCCAGCCTTTTGTATTAAAAACTGAGGACCCAAGATTGTTGGGGGCAATAAGCTGACTTTGTAAAAAATGCCTCTTAGTAATAAGCAGGCATATACAATGGAATGAAGGCTATTGCTGAGCACTCTGGGTTGTATCCCAGTTCACCTGGGTTCCCTCCCCCATTTATCTTCCTTGGGTTTTGAAAGGCCAGGATACTGCTTGAAAGGTAGATAAGGGATACAGAGCATCAAACTGACCTAGATAGGCTTTCATTCCTGTCCATCTCCGACAGCTCAAGGTCCATAGCAACAACAGCACCATATCCTACACAACTAGAAGTCCCTAACCACAGAAGACACTTCACTGGCGTCCCTGTATTAGAGGGACAGGACATAAAAATCCCTTTGTGGAGAATGTGAGTCTCTGCAACAACAAGTCGAAACCATCAAGCATGTTTTCATGTCTTCCTTATTTTACAGAGGACCTTTAAGTGCCCTTATCCTACCCTACTCAGGAGTTAGGCCTTACACACCAGTTTTATAGTGTACCTCCCCCTAATGACATAACATAGAATGGTGCCAAATTCTGCACAGCAGCCTCCAAGTGTTGACTGCCAGTTAGAGTCAATCAAACCTAACCCAGCCTATGTCTCATTATTGCACTGTTGTTAATGAACCTTCCTTTTTTTTAATGTTATAGCTTTTGCTGCTACAATTTGTTGTTTTGCTTTTCAGTTAGCGTAGTACAGATTTTGGATTTTGTAGCAGCTTTACAGCTTTTACCTTGGTGTCATTAATGCTGTAGTTAACTTCCTTCCAGTTTTTAGACACAGGCTGTTTTTATTTTATAGCTGTTAATATCCTAGTCTGTTTTGTTTTGTGATGATGAAAGAAAGAAAGAAAGATATTGTACTGTATCAGATACAAGGTGCTGTTTGGGCTTCTTAGCCCATTATCTTAGCTGTGTTTATCCTGAACTATAAATTAAGAATAAGATAAGAAAATTCCTTGACTACCATCACTTAGTTTCTCTTGGTAAAAAGGCCTGTTTGATGGATTTTAATTTTAAAAAAAAACTAAGACAAGTGTTCTAAGCCACAGCTTGGAAAAGTACATTGATCCTGGCTTCTTCTGTCTTGCCAAATTCTAAGTACACACAATTTCTGTGCTGGGAGATCAAGGAAGAACTGTGTTAAATTTAAAAAAATCTGGTGAACATTTCTTCCACAAAACTGTCAAAGAGGAGAAGGGAGATGGAGCACAAGCCCAAGACTTGCTGTATTATGAGTGTAGATTGAACCATATTGTGTCTTAAAAGCACTGCAGAAGGTAATAAATATGTATAATTTCTAGAACAATACACAAAACAACAAAAAACTGAGATTTGAGTTCTATAGTCAAGGACTGTAATCTTGCATTTACCTAAAGCTAAACCTTACTGAATGGAATGGTGCTTGCCTCTAGTAAATATAAAATCAAATAAATATGCAACTAATAAACTATGCAATTAATTGAAGCTGTTACTAAAATTGTATAATTTCAACTGCATTAATACAGAGCATATTTAACATATGTACAGGTCTTTCTTTGTCTAACCATCTATTCTGGTACAATGTGTAATAGTGACTGTTGTGTTTTAAGGTTATATAAATATATTTGTTCCAATACTTTAATCTACTGAATAATGTTTTTTCCACATGAGATGATTATATATTATTACTTTAAAAAAACTACTTACTGATTTGTAATAATTTAATACAGCAAGTATCAAAAGAAAGGAGAAATCACATTATTGGGCTTCTAATAAAGTAGAATAATGTGGTTCAAGAGGCATCCTTTAAATCTTTGAACAGCATGTACTTGATGTTTATAAAAATCACAATAAATAGGTTGTAGGCACTGCGTTGGAGATACCATATGGAAAGCATTAATTCAGTAGGAGATTATAAGCTGTAAATTGGACGCATGACTCATGAGTCACAATGAACAATAATACACTAAAGAGATTAGTTAAAATGTAGTGTGTACATGATTCCCATTACTTACCACTTATTTATTTTAACAATAGTAGTTTCTGTTTTTCAAATTGTATTTTTTCCTTACAACAGGCATGGTCAAGAATTGTTCTTTATGGTATTGCAATTGAAATGGTATGTAAAGATTAAGTGGATAAATTATACAAGAAAAGTCCAGAAGAAATCCTAAACCTCCCCCCCCCCCAGAAATCAGCACCCAATAAACTATAAATAGAGTTATTATAACGTTTACTGAGGATTTGCTTTCTGCTGTTATTATGTTCAGAAGTATGAACAGACGAGTATAACCTATTATAATCCTGCTCTGAATACTCTTGTTTTTCTTTTATCATTAGTTGGCTGATTGTTTTCTTCATTATGCTGTTGACAGTCATAGTCAAGTGCTTTTCATGGTCACTTTGTTGCACAGAACAGGTTGATGGCGTTAGGGGTTTTCCTGGGTCTACAAATTAGCAAAGATAATAGAAACTGTTCCCAAGTCCTAAAGAGCCCTTAATTTGGTCTAGAGAGAGGCTTGGAATGAAGAGGAAACTGGCATAACTGGCATGTGGAAATTAGGCTGGGGAAGTCAGACACATAAAACAAAACAAATTAGCACCTCCCTAGATTGAATGGAAAGCCACTTCTATATTGTGACCAGCTAAGCTTTATAGATATATCCACAATGAATTCAGCTTTAGTTTGAGAAGACTTTAAATTTACTTACAGAAAACCTGTAGTGAAACACAGGGGTGTCTATTTAAGCATATTTGATAGAGAAACCATAATTGGTTGGCTTTGCAAGATATACAGTTGCCTAAGCATTTGAACCAGTCACTGATAGGAAGGGATTTCAGTCCTTTTAAATATGCATGACATTACCTCTGTATTTGTGTGTTACTTACTGCAACCATGCCACCCTGAAATTTGTATTATAAAATGACTGACCTCAGTTCTCATGATACTACTTTTGTGCAGTGTTTGGACAATAGCATACTGCTAAGTTTATTAGTGCAGAGCTTACTAGTCTAAGCAATTACATCAAATAATTTTGAACAGAAGAGAAGGTAAAAATACTGTATAATTACTCGGTGCACATCACTCAGGAATTCAGCCTAATTGCTCTCAATAGGATTTAAGTAAACATGTACAAAATGGTACTACCAGATTATCCCCAATTTAAAAAGGCCTCATTGGAATGAGCATAATTAAAGAAAGTCTAATGGTTATTATACGTAAGCTAAGTTCAGGCAATTCCCAAATGTTAACTGCAATCTAAGTGCAAGATTCCAGGAACCAGCCTCAAATATAAGCAAGGGGGCACTGGAGAAAAGATAAATTACTGATAGAAAAATGAATAATTTACTTCCCATGCTTTTTCTTATTGTCTCGTGCCTGCCAGGTTAACAATTAAATATCTTCAGTGTTACAAAGGATTTCCTAATGAGAAATAAATCAGCTGTGCTCATGTTATTTGTTGGAGTGGGCCTCCTGTAGGTAGTGTGTTATTTAATACATGCGAGGAAGGAAGAGAATGAACTATGCCCGTTTCATGCTTGGCATATGGACTCACAGCAGAGTCCTATGCAATTCTGTTTGCCTACACTCAAACCTGAAGCTAGGATTCCATACAGAATGTGGAAGCTGACCTTGATGGAAATAGACAAGCTTCCATTATCAAAGTGACAAGGGGAAAAAATACTTTAATGCTTTAAAATATGTAAAAGAGGCTCAGACAGACACCTTCCTAGATCATGAGGCTATAAGAAAGGGGAGGAGATATGGCGCAACAGAAATTCTGCAAGAGCCACTGTCAATAAAAGTATTTTATGAATGAAGGCAAATATATGTGTCCTAGGATAATGTTGCAGGATCCAATCTGGGTCAGTCACTGGGAAGAGAGATTTTGTCTTCCAATCAATCAAGTACCACATAAATATTACACATTCTAGTAGAGAGAAGTTCCCTGAGTTCCCTCCAGCATGAGTCCAAAGGTTAAACTTCTGGTCCCAGTGACTGACCCAGATTGGATACTGCAAGAGTATTTTAGCTTTCCTACACAGCCAGGGATAGGATTCAAATTTTTTAACAACAGTTCTGTGAGCATGGCCTAGTTGGTGGGTGTGGCTTGGTGGTCATGTGACTGGTGGGCGTGACCAACTCAATGTCACTCACATCAAGGGGCACTTCTTCTTGCCCGGCATCTCATGACAGTGGGGATGCTGCAACGATCGTAAGTGTGAAAAATGGTCATAAATCACTTTTTCAGTGCCATTATAACTGAATGATCACTAAATGAACTGTTGTAAGTCAAGGATTACCTGTACAAAAATACAAAAAGCTTCTTTGCTTGCAAAAAGCTGCCCCAAACACTAACCATTAGATTAAAAATACCTGAAAGCTGGAGTTACAAATCAGGCAGGGTGCCAGAGCACGTTGATGATTTAAAATAGTTAAAATACAGTAATAACTATCAGCAGCCAACTCTTGCTCATAAAGTGAAACTCTTTAGCAGAGAGGTCATTTAAGCTTTCCAGAAAGAGCACACCCAGGAAAAGCAATCTTTAGATCCATTTGCACCACTTAAAGATACCAGCTGGTCTCACTCACCTCACAAGATAACCTAAGGAAATCATCCAGATTTAAGGAAAGGTCACATGCCCCCCAGAAGGGGAGTAAAAAAAATCAGTGCCAAGCTTGCAACCTGCCTCTTGGAAGTACACCCCAAAAGGACAGTGCCAGATACCACTAAAGCAGTGAAAGAAGACCCCCCTCCCCAGATAGAAAAAGAAAACATGAAGCAGGAAAAAAATTCAAGCACAATACAAATAATTAAATCACAGCAGTAGCTGTTGCTTGTTAAACCAATTACCAGAACAAATAGACACAGGAACTAGCCAGATTTCTTAACCCAGTTTCTTTTCAGGAACAGAGATTAACCTTTTTCCTTCCAAACAAAGCTGAATAGGGAAAATCATCCCATCAATAAACACAGGATTAAACATCACCAAGGACAGAATTAAACTTCACCAAAAACCAGTTTTAGACCAAAACTCAGAAAGGGTATGTGAATTCACCTTTGAAAGTCAATCTTTCTAGCTAGCCAAGAAGCCTTGCTGAATGTCACCCATCTTGGTTTCTTGTCATTGAAAAGCTTCTTTCGCAGCTCTGCTTTGTTATTCAATTATTTCTTCAAAGTGCTGATCATTGCATGCCGGCTGGAGATATTTCCAGGGGAGTATTTCCTCCCAACAGCAGTGTAAAAAGCTTAAAACAATCCTTCCCCTTTAAGTAAGTACCAGGAAAGAAAAAAAACCTCCTTCAGAGACAGTAAGTCTAGGCATACTGCCAAGAATGGGTGGAAAAAAACAAAAGGAGATTTCTTCTAACTACCCATTCTCTGAACTGCTTAGAAAGTTAACAAGGGGTTCTATAGAACCTGTCAGAACCAGTAGAATCCCACCCCTGTACATGGCTGACATCTGGTCTGGTGGGGCTGACAAATTCAGAACACAGCAAAGAATAACTACAGGTTGTTATTACCACAATTGACTCCAACATTTCTTTTGCTAAGCGAGACATTTATTAAGTGAATTTTGCCCAGGGGTGGGATTCAAATTTTTTAACAACCAGTTCTGTGGCCATGGCTTGGTGGTCATGCGACTGGCTGGACGTGGCCAACTCAACTTCACTCACATCAAGGCACGCATCTCCTCGCCTGGCCTTTCATGACTGTGGGGATGCTGCAACAGTTGTAAGTGTGAAAAACGGTCATGTCACTTTTTTCAGTGCCATTGTAACTTTGAATGGTCACTCCACACAAGCAAAGTACCAGCAAAGGAGGGAAAAAAACTCCAGAGAAGTTCCAGAGAAAGGAAGTCTAGTCCTGCCAAGAATGTAATAAGGGTTAATGGAGAGGCAGTTTCTGTAAGCAACACCAGAATGTTTCCTTCTTGCCTTCCTTACAGGATTAGGCCAGTAATTTGTTCTAACAACCGGTTCTCTGAACTGCTTAGAATGTTAACAACCAGTTCTAGCGAATAGGTGTGAACTGGTAGAATCCCACCCCTGATTTTGCCCCATTTTATGACCTTTCTTGCCCCAGTTGTAGAGTGAATCACTTCAGTTGTTAATAACATGGTTGTTAAGCAAATCTGGCTTCCCCATTGACTTTGCTTGTCAGAAGGTTGTAAAAGGTGATCACATGACCCCAGGAAACTGCAACCATCATAAATATGAATCAATTGCCTAGTGTCTGAATTTTGATCACATGATCATGGGGATGCTGCAATGGTCATATGCGAACAGTCATAAGTCGCTTTTTTCAGTGCCGTTGTAACTTTAAACAACCACTAAAAGAATTATAGTTAAGTCGAGGACTACCTATATATTCTGATATGCCCAGTGTTCTGAAAAGGGTGTTCCTAAAAATCAGTCTTATATATCCCAATTCTTTTATGCCAATGAAATGTATACAGTTGGTTGTGGAGGGCTTACATTTGCTTCATGTACACTGAACACTTCATAAATGCACACCTCCTCTTTTGTGCCTATTTGTTATTAATATTTTCATCTTTGGTATGTATTTTCACTGTCATTCTTCACTTATTTAATTTCCTTTCCAAAGCTCCATGACATTTATATTCTCCATTTGTGATGATATGCCTATCTGAAGGCAATACCTAGTTTGCCATCTTGTGAGCAGCTAGATGTGATGTGATTTTTCTGAGAATGGTTGATAACTGTAAATCATATCCTAATCCAAAAAAGGATTCCCATTCAGCTACTAATACACATTAATAAAATGTCTCAGGAGGGTTTTTTAAAAATACCTGTCAAGTGATTCTCTCTATCACTTCAACATAGTGCATAAGCCTTAGGCATCATTTTATGGCATGTCAAATACGTTATAAAAATGTATAATCTACTTGTTGCTCTCATGCTTTAGATGACATATTCATATTTAGAATGTCTTTGCTTTCAACTGAATCTAAAAACAAACCAACAACCCAAGATTCATAGCTTACGTGCCAAATTAAAAATGCTGAACCCAACGTGCTTGTTCTTTGTTTCAGTTTTGAGGATGAAACCAATGGATTCCTTTGAAGAAACTTGGAATGACACATTCTCATTAAGGTGTTGAACCTTCAGTATTTTTTTTAATCTGTTGAAGACAAAGTTTTCTTTACCAAATTCAGCCTGATCAACTGACCTGCTATAGTTGGTAAAAAGAATAAAGCAAATGTTTCTTAATGTCAGCCAACATATCTTTAAAATTTTTCATGGAATTACACATGAAGTGAATCAATGTGAGGAGTAAACACAGTAAGGTTTGAGTGCTGGTCCAGGACTGATGACCCTGGTGCTTTTATTTATTTTTCTAATAAGCTTTTATAAGTGACAACCTGAGTGTTTTGAATACTATCTTTTTGGAAAATAGAGTTTATAAAATCTTCCTGACTTTTCATCCAAGTGTTTAAGAAGGTCATGCCTGAACAATTGAGGGGAGAACCATTCAAATTTTAAATCTGCCTCTTTTGGAAAGAAAGAAAAAATAGTAACTTCCTAATTACAAGATCCGTAATGTCTTATATCAAAACTTCCTCTAAAGGTTAAAGACCAATGTCAGAAGACAGAGTACTAAGATGAAGTTATTCAAAGTAACATTAAATTTTGATTATTCAGCTATCTTCTTAAAGAAGGTATAATTAACTTCTGAATTAATGAATGCAACTTTTTTGTTCAACACGGTCCATTTTCTTTGTAGATTTATTCTATCATAACTTCATTCTAAATACAATAGAAGTAGTTTTAATCTTTAAGTAACAGCTAAAAAGAATAACCTTAGCTTTTCAAGGAGATGTAGGCATACCCAGAGGTGGTATTCAGCAGGCACTGACCAGTTCTGGAGAACCGGTAAGTGGAAATTTTGAGTAGTTCGGAGAACCGGCAAATCCCACCTCTGACTGGAGATTTTACAGTATTCTTCCCCTGCCATGCCCACCAAGCCACGCCCACAGAACCGGTAGTAAAAAAAATCTGAATCCCACCATTGCGCATACCTATCTATGGTTCTGTATGTGGAGGTGGCATCAGTGGTGGGATTTCAGCCAATTCACACCAGTTTGGGAGAACCGGTTGTTAACTTTCTGAGCAGTTTGGTGAACTGGTTGTTGGAAGAAATCATTAGGGCAGAAAACCAGTTGTTAAATTATTTGAATCCCACCACTGGGTGGCATGGAATCAGCAGAATCACATGGTCTGGAGAAGGATATAAAATCTTTCTGTATGATAAATACAATAACGGTTAACAGAGGGGCTTTGAAGATTAGTTTTATTTTTGGAATTAACTGTTGACACTCTCTCTCTCTCTCTCTCTCTCTCTCTCTCTATATATATATATATATATATATATATATATATGAAAAGTTTTCTATATAAGGTTTTTTATATATATATGGAGGGGAATGTACCAGATAATTCAGATATATTTTTCAGCATTTAACCAGGGTGGACATTTTATGTTTAATGTTAGTGTTAATGTTATATTTGTCACTTGTTATTTTTTTGTAGACATGTTTTTTTATTTTTATTGTCAATGATTGATGTTGTTTGCTTGTTTCTTGCTTTTCCCCAGTTTTGTGTTTTAAGAGATAAAATATTGTTAAAAACATAATAAAAATATTTGCCTAAGGTTTAATTTATGGAGTAAAGAGGTTCTCCCTAGCTATGGGATCGCCAGTATGTCACCAAGGAATGTCAGTGTGATAATACATACTTTTCTTGATACTAGGTTGCCTGTCCCAACTGATCATTACATTTTTTTTAAAAAAGGGAAGCAAGCTGGAAAGGAAAACATAAACCCAGAATCATCTTTATTGAAAAAGTGAAATTGCTTTTTTTTAAAAACAACAACAACACAATTGAACTTCTGCAGCCTTAATGCTTTCTTTAAAAGAGTATTTAGTTCCCCTGGGGGAAAATAAAAAGCCAAAAATATTTAGAGATAGTATGGAGCACAGTGCATAAGAGGGAATAGTTGGAGGGCATATTGTCTTCTGACACATCAGTGCTCTGTAACTGGTTACATCCCCCTTTAGCAGTTATTCTGTGAATGAGAATTTATTTATTTATTTATTTATTTATTTTATTAATTGGATTTCTAAACCACCCCGTCTCCCTAAGGACTCGGGGCGGCATACAGTAGAAACGATACAAATATACAATTAAAAAGAAATTAAATCTAGTAGAAACCCAAAATGTAATTAAAACACTAAAAACAATCCTTAAAACTCCCCGTATAGCCCACCCTCAGTCCAGGTCAGCGAGCTGGAATAACCATGTTTTTTAGGCCCCGGTGGAAGGAGAGGAGGTCCGGGGCCACCCGGAGCTCCGGGGCAGCTGGTTCCAAAGGGTGGGTGCTCCCACAGAGAAGGCCCTACCCCTAGGGGTCACCAGCCAACATTGTCTGGCTGACGGAACCCCGAGGAGGCCCTGTCTGTGAGAGCGCACAGGACGATGGGAAACAGTCGCTGGCAGCAGGGTCTCCCATAAATATCCCGGTCCTAAGCCATGAAGGGCTTTATAGGTCAAAACCAGTACCTTGAATCTCACTCGGAGGGCAACCGGTAGCAAATGCCCCCTGGCCACAGCTCCCACCTGCTCCTCCAAACTGAGCCGTGCATCCAGGAGGACGTCCAATTTACAGCTATTACTCAAGAACGTTCACAACATATTCCCAAAAATCTAAGTATGCCCTGAAAGCCAGACATACTGGGACCCCCCTGCCCCCCTCCCCATATAGCTTCAGTGAAGAACTGCTCTATTGTTTCCAGGACTTGGGAATTTTCTTGAACTCTGCTTCTTGTCTTAATAAAATAAAATAATAAAATATTTTTCGTCACATGAGTATGCATATTTCAACATTACAATCAAAACTTGTAAAAATTGACTCAGCTGTACTAAAAACAGTCTTCAAGAAATAACTAAAATGTAGCAAGCTTTTAAAATGTAATGGCAGGAGAAGGCTTTTGGCTTCACCTATAGCATTGGAAGATCTGTAAAAACAAGCTGGTCTGCTGGTTGTGTTGTGGCATGAAGAGCTAATTAAGGAAGAAGCTCCAAATTCATGAACTGGCTTCACCCAGCCTTTTTAAAGGGCTGATGCCTTTCTTCTTTTGTACCAATAAAGGAGAATATTTGTAGCTCAGGGTTGAATGAGAGATCTTTGGTGGTCTCTGACCTTGGTTGTTTTCTTGCAGACATTTCATTACCCTAACTAGATAAGGAATGCTGGCATTGTTGATATTACCCTAGTTTGGGCAATGAGACATCTGCAAGAAAACAACCAAGTTCAGAAAGCACCAAGGACCCTTCATTTCTTCTTTTTTGTCTGACACGGAGCTTTCCCTCCAATCCGTCCATTTCAAATAGGCAGTTTTTAATATTTTCCTTCCACACAACTTTCTAGTCAAGTTGTATTTTGGGAATTAGTCTGAATTCACAGTAGAGGTCAGGCCTGAAGCCTTGGTAGAAAAGGCCCCTGGCCTAATTGGAGAGGTGACACATGTGCAACTCAGCTCAGGGCTGGCCTCCCCACTTCCATGAAGGTGGATAACCACAAGATATGTCTCGTGGAAGCAGGGTTTATTTATTTATTAAACACATTTATATGACTGCTTAACTGACATTCGATAACTGCAGGGTAACTCTAGTTACTAACTGGCTGAAAATATACATTTGCTGCTGGTGAGTAACTAGCATTACATAGACTGCTCTGCTTTTGTGGTGTTTGATACAATTAGTACTGTTGAGTTTCCAGTTTTTGAAGCAAGACTCTTGTGTGTCTTTCTTGATAAATGTCTACTTCCTCATCCATGTGCCACCTGTAATACTATTGGGCAAAAGTAATTTCCATTTTTCTTTTTTTGGGAAACAATAATTCCTACAAACTACATTTGCAATTCTGAGAAAATCGTACAAAGATTTATTTGTGCATGTTGACAGCAATAGAGAATGCACTGTATGAAATGTCAAAATCGTTTTGGACATGGATATGGTGCATATTTAAAGATGATACCTGGATCACATGGACATGGATATAGTGCATTTTTTAAAAATTACATTTATATGCCGCCCTTCTCCGAAGACTCAGGGCGGCTTACAATTTTTGGGATACAACCCAGTGTGCTCAGCAATAGCCTTCCTTCCATTGTATATGCCTGCTTATTACTAAGCGGCATTTTTACAAAGTCAGCTTATTGCCCCCAACAATGTTGGGTCCTCAATTTACCTACCCCGAGAGGATGGAAGGCTGAGTCAACCTTGAGCCTGGTGGGATTCGAGCCTGCAGTAATTGTAGGCAGCTGGAACTTAAATGCAGGCATTTAACAGCCTGAGCCACCAAGGCCCTATTTAAAGATGATACCTGGATCACAACTTCTATCATTGAGTAGTACAAGATTCCTAATCTGAATCATGGCTTTGTTCTGTCTTGGAAAATGTGAAACGGAAATGAAATCCCATTGATTCTGGGAAGCTATTGAATTGTTATTGCTCCAGCTATGCTACTTGATTTGTATAAGACAATGTAAGCAGTAGTATCTGTGCATGTTCACATTAGTCAGAGTTGGACTAATATTGGAGAAGCAGCCTTTCGGATTGAACAAATGAGTTTTAGATGGCCTTGAATCACTTTCACTCACAAGTTGTCACAGAGTTACATCTGATATGTATAGTCCCCTGGAGGAACAGCAAAATAAAAATTATTCACAATATTAATTAAATATGATATGTCCCACTGAGTTTAATGGGGTTTACTCCAATGTTTTAGTGCAGTGCTGGTACTGATTAGAAACATATGGAAAGATAAAACTGCCCTACCATTCTCTCTGCAGGACCAGCAGTTCTGAAGTCCTGCTCAGCTAATACCTGTCTGCAGAGATGCAAAAGGAATACTGAGCTGAGGTGTGGGGTTACTTCCAAAGTAGGCTGCTCTTCTATGAGCTCCTGAGAGTGGAACAATCAGTTTATCTTCATGTATGAGCCCAAGGAGAGAATTGGGGCTTTGATAGGAACAGTTACTTCTTGTTGTTTTATTAATTGTGACTTGATATCATAACATGTATCAAGGAGAAATAATAATCGCTGGTGTGAAAGATAGCAGGAAACTGTCAACTGACCATTACAGGAAAATAAGGGCTGTGTGGCTGCCTTCCCTTTTTTTTTTAACCTGTAGTTTAAACAAAGAAACCAAAATACATGAAGATGAAGATCTCCTAATCCTAAAATCCTGCTTGTAATCTCAAATCAGATGCTGATAAACCATCTGTTTCTTGGGATTTAATCCCCCCCCCAAAAGGTGATAGAAGATTAGGTCCTAGTTTTTGGTACATGACATTCCAGGGTTTTTGTCTGGTTCCCTGTTTTCTTTAAAAACTGTAGGAAATTGCAGGGAAATGAAGCTTTGGAATGGGGTGCCATCATTGCACATAACTCTCTACTACCTAACTCCAAGAGAGCAATTGATACTCCAGAACATTGCCTAATCTCAATAACATCCTGGGTGAAGGAGAACAAGCTAAAATTAAATCCAGACAAGGTAAAGATGAAGATGGCAAGGGGAAAGACTCATGAATGAGGTGAATCTGAATTGGATAGAGTTGCTTCCCCAAAGGAACAAGTTCACCAGTGCTGCTGAACCTCCAGCTATGACTAGATGTAAAGGTTGGAACAGTAGTATATCAATTGCAACTCTTCCTCAACTGTTCAGACTTCACAACAGTTAAACCTGCTTTGATTACAACTTATACAATATGCTTTACATGACACGATCTATGGATAGTATCAGGAAATTGCAATTTTCCAAGCTGCTGACCTTTGCAAGCTATAGGGATTCCATGATTCTTCTACTGAAAAATGACCATTGGCTGACAATTGCCTACCAGGCACAATTGAAACAATTGTTCCTTACTCTCCCATTTATTTAGGAAACTGGCAAAACCAAATAGCTTTCATTAAGATTTCCACCCATGTGTGCTTCTAAGATACCAGAGAAGCAAACGAGTAGATGAAGCAGTCGTTTTTATAAGTCAAAGAAAAAGTATATTACTTTTTAGTCTGTTGTTCTCTTGCAAAATAGTAACACAGGCTTTCTAATAATCTTCTGCAAGTTGTAAAACATATTGCATATGTGAATGAAATTTCTGAAAGGAGCTTTAATCAAAGCTTGAAATAGTTTATCTTTTTCCACAATGCATAGCTATACAGCTTATAATATATTGAGATAACAAAAATGAAAGTCTTTATCAACCTGACACCTTTTTGTGTGTCACGCAGCCAATGTTATAATTAATTTGAGACTTACCTTTAATTCTATGAGAATTGAGAAAGAAATAAAAAATGTCTTTGAGATAACCTTTAATTTCTTTAAAATGATTTTATAAAATTTGTTACCTTGAAGTGAGTGGTGAAATTTCTTTAATTAAATGAGACAAAATTTCAGGCAAGATGTTCTATATTTAAGAGATTATTTCCTATTTATAGTTCAACAATATTTAGGCAGACTTTTTCACTGGTGATTACACATTGAAGTCAGCAAATTAAAATGGACTGGAATAGGACACTTTCGGTCCAGAGATAATACTGTTTACAACTGAGGACATGAAATAGCAAAGAAGGAACAGTGTGGGTTTCATACTTCGTGGAAGAAAGTGAGGTTGTCTTAAAATTGGAGGTAAATAAAGACAGATAAAACTATCAACGAATATGCTGCAGACAGGGACTGAGTAAAGCAGCAATACAGGCCATGGAAAAGATACACCATGATGTACCTATATGCACAAACATCAGAATGGTGCAGGTACTGGTTTTCCTTGTGTCTCTCTATGGATGTGAAGGTTGGACTTCAAAGAAGTAGAATAGAGTATTGATGTTTTTGAATTTTAGTGCTGGGGGGGAAAACCCCTCCTGAGAATAACATGGACAGTCAAGAAAACAAACAAATGGCTCATGGACCAAATCAATCCGAAGTTCTCACTTGGGGTGTAAATTATCTTATTTTGGAACATGTTTATGTGACATATTAGGCAAAGACCCAGCTCTCTTGAAGAGTCAGGAAAGGTGAAAGGAGGAGAAGAAGTTGAAAAACAAGTGTGTGGACTCAATTACAGAGTGGTGATGGGTGACCAGAGTGCCCAGGTTAGGGAGAGAACCTCCTGGAAAAGGTGTATATGACAACTAAGAGACAACACTGACTTAAATGTGCATAATCATTCATCAATCTTTCACTAAGATTTCACTGCTGGGCTACTGCACCAGCTGAAATGTTGGGTAGATTGTTTGGCATAGTCTGCCTGTATTGAAGATGTAATGCTATTACTGAAGATGACAGTTAGGACTCAGAGATCCATAAACATTACTTATTTATTATAGTAAGCCATCAACAAGCTCAAGGCTTCCTGGGGTTTATCCCATCTTAGAACCCTCCCAAATAAATATGCTTAATTTCTGCAAATACATATACTTTAGAATCCCCTCTTCTGTGTTGCAGCTATTTGGCCTCTGCCTAAAAAAACTGATTTTGAAATTGCATTGATTTTCAAAAGTACTTGATCACTAGAATTGCTCAAATAACCTTCAAGCAAGCCTATCTTCAGAGCTCTGTATTCAGAGACTGGAATGGCCCATGTCTAAATTATGACAGCAATAGTATTTATAAGTCTTTGCAATATCTGTTTAAAAAACAGATTCAGAATAGATTATTCCAGTCCCATATGTAGTAATTTAATAAGCAGCAAGGGCCTGTTTTCATCAAAATAGATCCAAACCACTACTCCAGATTTCCATCAAAATGTATTAATTTATATGATTCATAGCAATAGTGCACTGCATAATTCTTCCAAGAAGTTACTGATCATTTGTTAATCTTTCCTCTCATACTATAAATCTCCTTTGAACTGTCCTCATTAGTACATAGTTGTCAGGACTACTGGCAGCCCTATTTAAATGTAAGTCATTTTGTAGTAACCACATCACAGAAGAAAAGGAACCTGCCATTTTTAATACACTCTTCCCAGCACAGAGTGGGAACTGTGAAAATAAAATCATATATTTAGACACTTCTTTCCTGCATGAGGCCATCAACAAACAAGTCAAGATATCATGAAGTAATGAAAATTCATGTTGCCTAAAACTTAGATATGTTTACATTTGATAGGTGTGAAGACTGAAAGGTAGGTAGAAGGTAGAAAGAGTAGGTAGAGATAAAAATGTCTGAGATAACCGTAGATACATATTACATAATGGAATAAGCTCAGCTTCAAACTTTTTGCACGAGCTGAATCAAAGCATATGTTTTGGGGGTGTAAATAGAGGTTTTATAACAAATTTAAAATTAGAAAATAAAGTGGCCTGCTTAACAGAAGTAGGAAGAAAGTGCTACAGAGAATGTGGGGGGTCAAAATAAATGTGTGACACACACAGGTGGCTGTGAAATTAAGATCTAGCAGGCAAGGGAATAGCATTATGGAATTGGTTCACACAGACTTCTAAAACTAGATAAAAGTATTAAAATTCATTGCCATTTGCTTTCCTTTTTCCTGCCTGTGAGAAGCAACTGGCCAAATGGCTGAAATTATACAACAGTGACATAAAATCAACCATCCTATAGCACAGCTGTTTGTATTAAATTTCAGTGTGACTAAAATACTTTTCTCAGATTTATATTCCGCTGCTCATTTTTTAAAAAAGCTAGACAATTAGAATCCTATGGGAAACTTACTCCCTATAACAAGAATTGCTTCACAAGAGTCCCATTTTTTAAAATAAAAAATCACTTTTGTTTCCTAACAAGGTGAGAGCAAAAAGAACAGAAGCTGGGAATATAAAGCTGCTGACCTTGTAACTTTTACTATTTAAAGAGTTCTTGATCACAAGAAAACTAGGGAGAGATTTCTCGTGTACTAAAGAGTCCTCATGAAAGTATTTTTTTGGTTTGCTTTTTTTTACATTACATATAAGTAATTCTTGACTTACAACCATTTGTTTAGTGACTATTTGAAGTTACAATGACTCTGAAAAAAGTGACTTATGACCATTTTTGACATGATCATTGCAGCATCCCCAGCGGTGGCCTAGAGGTGGAACTCTTGCCTCATAATCAGGAGGCTGTGAGTTGGATGCTAGGTAGAGGCTAATATTTGGAATTGACTCTCCTGCTTGAGCAGGGGGTTGGATTAGATGACCTCCCAAGGTCCCTTCTAACTCTGTTATTCTGTCTATGTGGTATGATCAAAATTTGGACACTTGGCAACTGGCTCATATTTATGTTGGCTGCAGTGTTTGAGGGTTATGTGTTCACCTGTTGAGATCTTCTGAATAAGCAAAGTCAATGGGGAAACCAGATTCACATTACAACCGTGTTATTGACTGAACAACTGCAGTGATTCATTTAACAACCATGGTAAGAAAGGTCACAAAATTGGGGGGGAAGGAAATTCACTTAACAACTATCTTGTTTACCAATGGAAATTTTGTGTTCATAAATCAAGGACTACCTGTATAGCCTTCAATTTCATAGGTCTGTAAACGGGTTGTTTCTTTCAGCTACAGGTAGACCTCAGTTTAAAAACATCTATTTAGTGACCATTTGAAATTGCAGCGGCACTGAAAAGAAGGGATTTATGACCAGTCCCCTCACTCCAGACTGTCATAGCATCCCTATGATCGCATTATCAAAAATTGGGTGCAACCAGCATATATATGTAAATGGTTGCAGCAACCTGGGATCATGTGATCACCATTTGAGGCCATCTCAGGTGGCCTCTGACAAGCAAATTCAATGGGGGAAACTGAATTTTCTGACTGACCATCTGATTCACTTAACAAACATGGCAAAAAAATAATAATTATAAATCTGGCACAACTCAGTTAACAATCCCCTTGCTTAACAATGGAAATTTTTGTACCAATGGTGGTCATAAGTTGAGGACCACCTGTTCATCATTCTTTACATGCCATCATTAGATAGCAAATTCCCAGACTGCTATAAATTGTTCAATGTGATTGGTCATTATATTTATGCTTTCAAATTATTATTATAAATCATCATTAAGTTAGATTAACTTTGATAAAAATGTAATATTAAAAATGATCGGCACTTCTATTTTCTGCCCTTCCTATCTTATTTCCTTTGTTGCCTCGTTAAACTCAGTAAGATTCTCCTTTTCTGTTTCAATATTTTGAATGGTTGGAAAAGTGGGGTAAGCTTCCTGTTACTAACCAATCCAACATCCCTTGCCCTGGAATTTTATATAGAAGTATCTGAAAATATCTAGAATTCTTCCTCATAATCTCTTAATTGCTCTCTTTTCTTTCCATTTATTTACCTCAGTGAATCAAATTGTATGATTAAGATTCACATGACACTTTGTTTTTCTGCCCCCATCCCCATTCTGAATCCATAAGGTTTGTATGGAATGGAGGGTAAGAAAGAAAGAAAAATGTAATGACATAATTTGTCTGAATATATAATTATTAGTAAATGCAGGGGCCTTTAGAAGGCTGTGCAATATCAAGAAGGCAGAAAGCACGTACCCAAGTATGGAATCTCTGTCTGCCATGCCTTAAACTATGCCTTAAACAGCCATGCCTTTGTATAAATAATAACCCAAGCTTTATTGTTTATATACGTTTATATTTATTTTATTTATAAAAAATTATCTGCTGTCCATCTCATGGTTTGAAGCGACTCTTGGTAATTTAGGCTTATTTACATGCTGGAAGGTTGCTTCAAATATCTTTCCCCAAATTTGTGCTCTTTCCACAATATTTTGACTTACCTGTTATTTAATAGTTAAAAACTCTGATTCTCCTTTGTTTCACTGACCGAATTGCTGGGAAAGAGATACACTTTTTTGTTGAACTACAAGTAAATAGTTGCAACAAAGCAAAGTCCAGCTGGATAATAGAAAGTTTGACTGGGAATTCCACAAGGTTAGCACTACTACCCATTCTGGTTTTGTAAGGAACATTTAAGGAATCATAAAAATGCATGCAGAGTTAAGGGAAAACTTAAGCGAGGGAACATTCAGAGTCCTGCTAAACTGCTACATTTTGAGAAGTGTCAGTAATTCTTCCCATTTAAAAAAAAACTGATATCATTGCAATCCATGAATGTAGAGTACTTCCTAAGAAGGTGTTCTTGTAAATGTTAAATACTCTATTAAGCTGACTTCCAATTTCCAAAGAGAATTTGGTAAGCTAAAGATGACAGGCGTCAGACCTGAAGGTTCCACTTTTTAGGTATCAGTTGTGAGTCATGATGTAATGGCAATCTGATTGTTCAATCAGGAAATGACTGCATTTGAAGAATGATGTGATCTTGTTAGGTAACTGTTATAAAACCAACAGGTGCTAAAAGCAGATTTCTAAAAAATGTTCTATATAAATAGAGAATTGCAGGTTATTACACAGCAGGAGAACATAATTCAACCTTCACTTTTATTCACTGGCTTGTCATCGTTCTGACCCAAATGAAAGCTGTTGTATTTTTATTCCCCTTATCTTTATCATTTTGTCTTTGTCTTTGTCTTCAAATTGCAGAGGTAGTATTTTGCTGTACTTGGATGGCATTTTATACCCGGTTCATGCAGTGTTATATCCTAATGAAGTTCTTAATCAGAGATGACAGAAATGTCACCTGCATTATAGCAAGGAAAGCAAGTTTTAATGACAAATGTTTTTTTGCCCTTTGGGACAAGCTAAAACAAAGTCTTGCTTCTTCATAGCCAAAATTTAACTTGCTTTAACTCATCAAATGATAACCCCTTGGAAATATTTGCACTTGGAGCAAAATATAAGTAATGATTTGTATCTCGTATATAATCATTGTAATTTTTCATTTGTAATCTCAAAAGACTGCCATGGTAATATCATTGATTTTTCTGAGGTTCTCAATCCCAGATTCCTAACTTTTTTTCTTTTTTTAGTAAAGAGAATTGTTATGGCCCCCATTTTAGAGCATCAGCAAATTCTCTGCCAGTTCAGCAGTAGATGGTGCTATTTGAGAAGTGAAATGGGAAGTTTGAGAAGTTAAAACTGGGAGCCCACACAAATGCAGTTCTACAGATCTAATCCAGTTCTAACTTGCAAGCTATCCCACTCTTGCTCCTTTTCTCTTTATGTTCAGGTTTCTGTCTTTAAGATTGGCCAGTTACAAAAGTTATTGCTGGCTATGGAATAATCTTGGCATGTTAAGATTCCTGGCAAAACTTAAACATATGCATCTAGGCAAGAGTCTCAGTTTTTTAGTGTTATCATTGATAAAAGTACAGTATTTGTTTCCATTCTTCATAGAACATTATTAATGTTTATTATGCTGCATCAATAATAAAATATTACAAGTAAAAATCATAGCCATCATCAGGCAAGTAGTTTATCAGACAAGTAGTCCATGCTCTCAAGATACGCAGTTTTGTATAAAATGTAATCTCTCTCTCTTATCCATCCATCCACCCACCCACCCATCCATCCATCCATTCATCCAAAATCCCAAGCATTGCCCCAAACCCTTTATCTTTAAGAGATATCTTTAAGAGATTTTCAGATTGCGTGGCAGTGATATTTTTGACCATGATATATTCCATTAATGACTCATGAACTGAATACTAATGTAAATTGTTCTGTCTCACACATCTTGAGGAGTGTACTTTGCAATAGCAATTCTACATATGAAAATCCAGTATTAGACTTTTTTCTCCTCTCACTTGCAAGAGGAAAAATCATATATAGATATGATATGATAACATGACTCGTTTGCCCTTTCTTAGCAATAAAACAATAAATATTCAAAGCCATTTATTAATTTGTAGAAAAGATTCATTTCTGCTATAGAAATTAAACATTTCTTATTTTACAAATACAGGGATTTTCTGTAACATTTGTATATTTTAATGTCCACTATGGACTTAATGTTCAGTTAAGAATAAAATGAAAAATCTGTTTCAGGTTCATCACTTTCACTAGCTTTTATAAATATTCTTTGATATTGCCATAGATACTCCAAATTACATTGTAAACAATCTGTACTGAATTTGTTTCATGGAAACACCTTCATTTGATATACTATTCACATAATCTAAATCACATGTCACTGCAAGGATATGGGGGTCTAATCTTGTATCATACTCTGATCATATGTACTATGATAGATGTGGAAAGTAGTTTAATATTTCAGGTGGTACCAAGCAAATATCTGAAATTGTTTTTCTGCCAAGAACATGATAGTGAGATAACTTTGAAATAAGATGACTTTGCTTGAGGTCATATTATTGGACTTAAACTTCTAACTCTAGTAGCTCCCAGACTACTACAACATTAAGTATTGCTAATATTATCAAGTTCTAAACATGCTTCAGTCTGGACAAGAAGATACATATATGTCAAAAAGATTGTATTTGCAAACTTGTGCTGCTGCAGCGCTATCACAATCAGTAGTTGTCACACAATTGTGGTTTCTGATGCTTCCTGTCAGCATCTCACAAGTAAAATCAATGGGGAAGCCAGCAGGAAGTTGGAAGTTGCTCCTGCTCCTGTTTTTTTTAAAACCCAACTAGTTGTAGGTTCTCGTTCTCTCTCTCTCTCTCTTTCCCTCTGTCTCCCTCTCCCTCTCTCCAAATGTAGTTTTCTCTCACACTTTTTGTAGCAAGCAATTTACACAAAGGTAAATTTAGCCCTTAGCTTCCCACTCCTGGAGTACAAATAGATTATAAAGATAATTATAGAAAATGTGTATAATGTAACCATTGGTGATGACAAATAAGGTTCATTTCACATCCAAACCTCCTCTCATTAAATCATCCATGGAGAAGAATAGGTCAAAACCTAAGCTGACTGCATGTCAGACAGACCCATAATATGAACCTATCATATTCTTCCTCAGTTTACACCCACTCTCTGGACCAGAGCTCCCTTACTCCTTATATCCATCCAGCCTTACTCAGTTTACAGCTTTCAAAGCTCCAAAACTGACATCATGATAGTTATATAAGCATTAGATGATTGTATGTAGAATTGTAACTATTGAAACAACATAATTATACGTTACATTTTTTTTTACTTTTTTCTGTTTTATATTTTTCATTCATGTTAAGCACTTGTTATACTTTTTAAAAATAATGCTTGCATTTTTGTGTTTTGCTCCTTTTGTTTTATTTCTTAATTTTTCTGTCACTGTTGTTAAAGCAATACATTTTTTTATTTTAAAAAAGCTCCCAAACAGACAACAACCATGACCTCATCTCCTTCAAAAATACACAATGCTTTTCTGATGCTGTCATAAGAATTGCTCTGGGAAATTCCATCAAGAATCAGGCAGAGCCATCTTACCCCACTACTCCACCTTATTTGCTTTTGCCATCCCATAGATTCTTCTCCATTATTATAGTCTAAAGAAGAGAACAACTGGGGGGTCCGGTATTTTGAAAATTCCTTCAGTGTGAAATCAGAAAATTGTGCCTTGTGGCAAAAGATTCATTCTTGAGCAGTGGTAGGATTCAAAATTTTTTACTACCGGTTCTGTGGGCGTGGCTTGGTGGGCATGGCAGAGGAAGGATACTGCAAATCTCCATTCCCTCCCCACCCCACTAACCTGCTTTCCAACTCCAATCTCCTGTGCAGGGCAACAAAAGAAGACCCAGCCCATCAGCTGGGACTCGGGAAAATAGATGGGGACAGGTCCAGTCAGAAGTGGTATTTGTCAGTTCTCTGAAGTACTCAAAAATTCCACTACCAGTTCTCCAGAACTGGTCAGAACCTGCTGAATACCACCTCTGTTCTTGAGGACCAACATTGATGAAACATATTTCCCAACACTAATCCTGCCCAAGTTCTTCACTGCCAGGAATAAGAATAATATGTTATATATTATGCTGATTTGTTTAACATTTTTTGTAATCCATCCATGATGGATTACAGTCCATCCAGTCTAAATAAATAAATAATAATAATAATGATTCCTTAGGGCAGGAGTGTCAAACTCACATCGTCACATGATATATTGTGATGTTTCCCCTCTTCACTAAAATGGGGTTGGGCATGGCCAGCGCATGACGCATCTGACCTGTGGGCCGCGAGTTTGACACCCCTGCCTTAGTGGGCCCTATCCAGTCTAGGTTATTTCAGATGTATGTGACCAACATTATAGTTTCCTATGGAGAATCATCTCTGAATAAACATGCCTCTTGTTCAATCCTATGCCTAACAGGTTAAGTTTCCTGCAAAGGCCATTATCTTGGTTTTATTCATTGGCAGCAAATGATGCTAATAAAATAGTTTGAATATCCTTTATACACCTGGGCAGATGATAGCATATCCATGGTATCTATTTGGTTAAATAGCGCCACTGCAGCCCCTCCATAACATTGATATAAAAATTAAGTAGCATCTTTGCCTTGCATCGAGGCATCACTGTTGTGAAGGATGCTGTTGTGTTGCTTCTTATTCTCATGCTAGCACTGACGTGTAATTTGTCAGTCTAGGAAACCCAGTGGCAATTTATCAAAGACATAGAGGCTATTTCCCAACAAACATGATAAATGTGGTGTATTTTTCCACCAGAAGTGTGGCATTAAGCCCAGTTTAAAGTGGCAAGCCCTAAAGCTTGCTTGTTTGCCATTATCCGAGTCCCTTTATTTGAACTACTTTCAGTGCAAACACTTTGCATGGATCTTGCTGTTAGGAGGTAAATATCTGATGGGATGATAATTGTTTTGTTTGTCTTTCTTGCCCTTCTCCAAGGTGGAATAAGGGGAGCCAAACCACAAATCAGATTCCATCAGATTTCAAATCTGAGTCGATATATCAGTATAAATAAAAAATGAAGCCAAACCTGGGACCTCCTGATAAACATTTTTCTTGATCATTGCTGTGAGAATAGAGAAACCATATAGTGTTTTTCCCAACCTCTCTGGATAAAGTAATTAATGTAAGTATCTCCAAGCTGACACAGGTCAATAGAAGAAGGTGATCAGCTTCCTGTTTGAATCAGAAGGGATGGTGTTTCTCTGGCATAAAGTGTGCCTTGTCTCACGCAGCTGAAGAGGGGGTAAAATTCATCTTCGCTGCAGCTAATCTCCAGAAGGTGGCAGAATCCCTTTGTCTTGTTGTTACTATTATTATCTGTGAAGCAGCTTTTACAGCATCCTTCTTTTTATCTACCCACAGAGACATATATTGCCTTTCTGTTAAGCATTCTCTAATGCAAAATATGTGAAGCGGACTCCTTGTGTGATCTGCATGAAAAAAAAATTAACATTTTTTGTGCATACAGATATATAGAGAGAGAGTGAGAAAGAAGGAAAGATAAAGAGGGGAGGTGGAGGATATCTGCTGGCAGGTTTGAATTTATCTGTTTGATGTGTATGAATAACTGAATTTGCAAAAGTGACTTAGGTAATGATCCACATTGGCTAGCTGAAGTGGAATGACTTAATTTCTGCATCCAGATTTGACAGGAATACAGGCTGCAAAAATATTTATCAGGCACTGAATAGTTCATACCCATTGTCTGTTTTGCTTGCATTATCCCTCCTTCATTATTTTTACAAATAAGACAAGGTGGCGACCATATCTGACACACCTTCCTCCTCCTCTTTTTCCCACAATAACAGCTCCATGCGGTGGGTTGGGCTGACAGAGAGTGACTAGCCCAAAGTCACCCAGCCAGCTTTCATGTCTAAGGCAGCACTTGAACTCACTGTCTCGCAGTTTCTAGTCTGTTATGAGAGAGAAAGTTAGAGAGAGACAGAGAGAGAATATACACTATGCAGTCAATAATGCTAGCAGTAATACCTACTCAATACATACATTCCCCCGGCCCATCTCATCTAGTGATGTGTTTACCAGACAAATATTTCATGTCTTTGTATTTTAAAGCTTCCAAATTTTAGATAGAGGCCAGTCTTGCTGATCCAAAATTAGTGTTAAAAATCACAAAAGCTTGGAGATGGCAGGCTGTCAACCTGGCCATGTAATTTTCTAGACCATGCCATAAGTTCTGGAACTATGAATAACTATGCACAAAGAGGCAAACATTTATCAACAGGAGATTGTAATGCAAGTGCATCTAACCTTGGCAATTTAAGACCTGTGAATTTCAATTCCCAGAATTCCCTAGTCAGCCTGAGTTGAAGTCCACAGGTCTTAACCTTGCCAAAGTTGGTCACCCATGCTGTAGGGTTGAAAATCAATTAATGCTGGCAATGTAGACCTTTGAAAGGAAGCCAATTTAGTGCAAGATTTGCACATTGCTAAATTTAAACCTAGAAAGTCCCCTATAAAAAACACTTACTCCAAGACTGACTGAATAATATCATTTGATATTAGCTCATTTAATATCCAGGACTCTTATAGGAACATATGATCAAATATAGCTATATACTTAATAACATCTATATTTTATCTCTGGAGCCCCCAATGTGTCATGACATCAAGATAAGGTGGGGATACTTGCTTCTCAGCAAAGGAAAGTCACTGCAGCACCAAGAAAAAAAGTGAGAACTTAGCTTGAAAGATCTTATTTAAGTCACCAATCAGTTCCTTTTAGCCAAAATTGAATTGCCCCTTACCCTTTCTCTCAATTTCCTTCTGCTCACATCTGGTACTCTTTCTCACAAATACTTTACACTTTAGAGTTGAAGTCCTGCAAGACAGATTTCAACCATGAATATGCCACCATTCCAACTGAGATGCCTCTCTGCCACATTGTGCTGATCATTGCTGAACATAGCTCTATTGGCTTTACAATCAACTTTACTTTAACAATCATGGACACAGAGAATGCGACCAGCAGTCAATATTCTGTGTGCTTCTAGTTATGATTGTAATGTGTTTCTTCAGACAGAGCCCCTCCAAGATATAGAAGGAGCAGACCTTGGATCTTTTCCAAATGGTCTTCCATTTTTGTGCAGCATCCAAGATCACCTTTGGTGAGATGGGCACCTGTCTAAATTTGATGAAAAGGTGAAGGTAAAGGTTTCCCTTGTCCAGTTATGCCTGACTCTATGGGACAGTGTGCTTATCTCCATTTCTTAGCCAAGACAGCCAGCATTGTCCAAAGACCCTTTCTGTGGTCATGTGGTCAGCATGACTATATGACAAAGTGCACGGAACTACCTTTTCACTGAAGTGGTACCTATTTAGCTACTCACATTTTCATGCTTTCAAACTGCTAGGTGGGCAGGAGTTGGGAAAGGAATGAGAGCTCACCTCATCGCGTGGCACTTGGATCCCAAACCTTGGGTATCAACTTTCCAGCTGACAAGCTCAGTATCTTTAACCGCTAAGCCATTGTGCCCCATAAATTTATTTAATAAATACATTTCAGTTTTGGGATTTGAGGTCTTCTGAACTTTTGTTCTAATTAGCTGATGCAGGAAGATATGGTTGTATTAACTCAGATCTTCATCCAGATATTACTGGTATGTTCCTTACACAAGCAATGAAGGCAGCCTTCAAGACTACTTAGAAAGAACAACTGGTCCATGATGCAGCAGCACATGGATTAACTGGCATCCAACATGAGCACCCAACTGTGATAATACAAGATTTCCAATAGCTGCTAATTTAGTTCCAGTCAGGGTTAAGGTTCTGTTTTTAACCTATACAGCTTTTTATGACTTGCAGCCTTCTCTAAGCAATATCAGCCTTACCTATTAAGACAGTAAGGGATAAACTCATCATGATTGCACACTCCAGGAAGATGAAGGTAGCCAAAACTAAATGTTGTTCCTTTCTTAATAGCAGGGGCAGTGGCTGTGGACCAATCTCCCCATGGCTAACCTCCTTGTTGACTTTAGAAGAAATAGGTTTCCAGAATGCATTCCTGTGATTGCACTATTTTATTTTTATTGTTTTTTTTACATATTGGTAGTTAATTTATTTTTGGTTTTGAAAATAGAAGGCTATACACATTTAAATTAAATATCAATGTAACAATAAAATTATGATTAGATATTAGATATTAGAATTGTATTGGCCAAGTGTGATTGGACACACAAGGAATTTGTCTTGGTGCAAATGCTCTCAGTGTACATAAAAGAAAAGATACATTCGTCAAGAGTCAAGAATTATAGGGTACAACACTTAATAGTCATAGGGTGTAATAAGCAATCAAAACATACTAGGAAACAGTCAATATAAATCGTAAGGATACAAGCGACAATGTTACTGTCATATAGTCACAAGTGGGAGGGGATGGGTGATAAGGAGTGATAAGAAAATTAATAATAATAGTAGTGCAGACTTTGTAAATAGTTGGACAGTGTTGAGGGAATTATCTGTTTAGCAGAGTGATGGCGTTCGGGCAAAAATCATTTTTGTGTCTACTTGTTCTGGTGTGCAGTGCTCTATAGTGTCGTTTTGAGAGAAGGAGTTGAAACAGTTTATGTCCGGGATGTGAGGGGTCTGTAAATATTTTCACAGCCCTCTTTTTGACTCATGCAGTATACAGTATATGAAGACTGAAATCCTAAAAACTTTTTCAAAAGAATACTGAAAAAGCAAGTGTTGCATCTGAATAAATATGCAAGGGACAATGGCCACCTTGATTTGTGAAGCCCTTTGTTTACTGGAGATTTTTAAATAACTTGTTATTTTTTTAGATATTTTAGTAACAAACCTGCACATCAATATCTGAATACAGTTTTGATCAGTGGCAACATACAGTTCCAAATCAAATTGTAAGAAACTGAAGATAGATAGATAGATAGATAGATAGATAGATAGATAGATAGATAGATAGATAGATAGATGTGTGTGTGTATGTATATTTATACATATATGCATGCACATATACATACATATATGTTCAATTACTGTTCACAGTTACAATGGCACTGAATAAGTGGTACTTAAATAGCCTGTCCTAAAAGTTCCAGCTGTCTACCTCTCAGGTCTTGGACTTAAAATCTGGACACTGACAACCAGTTCACACTTACAGTGGTTACCGCCTCCCACAGTCAAGTGGCTACCATTTGCAGCCTTCCCTGCTGGCTTCCTACAAGCAAAGTCAGAGGAAAACCCCACAAAGAAGGTTGCAAGATGCTCCTATAAGTTGTCCAGCCCCTGTGCCTTTTGCCTGAAGAGCCCAGCTATGGGGTTTGAGATCCCAGAAATCTTGTCGTCTGTAGTGCCCATGTCCCCGTAATAGCTATGGTATTCTGCCTGTGGCAGGCCCCTGCACATCTTCCCCCATGCAGCAGCAGCTACCCCAGGCCTGACTGTGCTCATGTACATACTTCCTCACCTGGCAGCAGCCACACCTGTCCTTGCCGTGCTCACAACTGTGCTGCAGTAGCCACTTACCCACTCACTGGCTTGCTTGTGAGCTACTTGGAACTTGTGACATCCCACTGGCTTCCCCTTGACTTTACCTATTGGAATAGAGCAGGAGGAGGTTGTGAGGAGGCTGTTGCTTAATGATGCATGGCCCTCACTTAATAAAAGCAATGGAAATAGTCACCTGACATCTCGCTTTCCGACCACATTGCTTAGTGATGGAGAGTCCGGTGCCAATTATTGTTGTTAAGTGACTACCTGTAACATCACTGGCAATAATTGTGTTTCCTGTGGCAACTTTTAACTGCTCTGTTTGAGTAAAGGAGCTTGTTTCTAAGAACAGCCTCTGAGGCTTACAGAAAGATGAACTCCATCAACTAGTGTAATAACTTTTATTTTGAGAGCAGCAACAAAAAAAGAGAGACACTTTTGGCAGATTTCATCTTCAGTGAATTGCGATGCTCTAAAGCTGCAAACCAAACAGCACTGAACAGAGCTGAAAGTGGACTTCCCCAAACAGGCCAAACCCCAGAGTGTAGCCAGCGTGTTTTTGCTCCAGGGGAGTGGACTTAATGGAGTCAGTAGCAAAGCAGTTAATGATGGAGTTCGGTGTGAGAATGCTGGAAAAAAAGCCATGGGCAGCCTTTTCCTTTGCCCTTTGGCTCTGGCTTTACAGAGATGAATTAGGCTTCATATGGCAGCCTGCTGTTCTGTCTCCAGTCTTGATAGTTGTCTGATGCAGTCGTGAGACTTATTGCCGGCTGGACTCTGTGCTTCCTGGGAGAAGGTAGTTTCTGCTCAGATGGAGAAAGACTTTTAATTCCATGTCTTTCTCTCTTTGCAGAAGCATCCATGGATGTGGATATGACACAGAGACACACCTTACTTTCTAGCCATTGTGAAGTGTACTGAAGAAGGCTTAAATGCGGGGATGTGCAAGATGCAGAAAATCCTATTTCCCCACTTTCCGAATTCTCCAGCCTTAAGCTTGTCCCTTTCCATTCTTTAAAAAGCTTGCATACAAATGAATAGGAGTTTGATTTCCATTTTTTTGTGAGGATAAAAAAGTTGGAACATATGTTCACCTAACATCCTTTGGGGGCTTTTTTTGAAATGGATTTTCTTTTTGGTAAGCTTTCTATGTGTCTTTTGAACTTCTGAAATTGCCTCTGAAATTTTCAAAATGGCATGCATCAATATAGGAGTGAATGCTAAAACAGTATGGAGTGGCAAGGTGCATTTTGTAGGCTGAATGTAGTCCTTGAGAGCTTGTTTTGCAGGCTTCCACAGGTGCTCGAGTTCAACAACGGAGCCTTCTCAGAGTGGATGCTAGAGTGGCTCTTAAAACTGCTACTCTGGCCCTGTGGATCTTACAGAACAACTATGTTCAATCAAGTATCTGTTTGGAGTGGCTATCAGAGCAGCTGCTAGCATTCTCAAATCAAAGCATGCATTTTTTACAATTGGGCTAGCCTAGATGGAAATAAAGGAGCCAGCAAGGAGATGGGGGAAAGAAATATTTGCTGCTTCTTGGCCATCATCAGGAATATACTGCTTGCTGGATGGAATGATCACACATGTGGTATGTGAATACTGTCTCAGTAGGTGTTGTGTTTGTGCACCTCTACAACTAACTCTAGATTAAAATGCAAACCAAAGAAAAGGGAGTAGCCTTTTATGAGATTAGAATCAGAAGTTAACTATTTTATTTTTATTTATTAAATGTGTTGGCTGCCATCTTAGCACAAGGTAACTCTGGGTTGCTTACCATGTTAAAAGGGTAAAACTGTACAACACCTATACACAATACGAATAAAATATGAATACTCAATCCTAACAGAAAGATGGGGAGGGAGGCAGTAGGATGAATGGGGGGGATGTGAAGCCCCCCTATAATAATGCACGAAGAGAGGTAAGTTGCAACAGTTAACGTATTTAATATCAGAAAGAATTGGAAGGGACCTTGTAGGTCATCTAGTTCAACCCCCCCCCAAGCAGGAGACCCTACACTGTTTTTGACAGATGGCAGTTCAGTCTCTTCTTGAAAGCCTGCAGTGATGAAGCTCCCACAACTTCCAAGGGCAAGCTGTTCCATTGGTTGATTGTTCTCACTGTCAGAAAGTTTCTCCTTATTTCTAGGTTGAATCTCTCCTTGATCAATTTCTATTTGCTATGAGCAAATACCACTGAACTTGGTTTATGGCTATCTCAAAAAAAGAGCATGTCTGTACTCCTTCTACTTCTACATATCGGGCCCTCAAAAGCAGTCTCTGCTTGCCTTCAAACCCACCAGCCTCAAAATGTTAAAAAAAATGGTTAAGTTGTTTTGAACTCCTGGTGACCATTTGATCAGGATGATCAAAATGGAGAGAACAAGAAGCCAAACCCACCATCCTTCCATGAGCTGCTGCACTTTTTAACAAAGATCCCTTCCTACAAAGAGGACATAAAATAAATAGCTGACACTCACTCCCCTCATGCCTTATCTTCATGTTCAGTGCGCTTGCTTGGTTGTGTGGAAATCATCAAGCCCAGTGGTTCCAATGAGAGAACGCTGAAAAGGCATCAAAGCAAAGGTGGTATTCAGCAAGTTCTGACCAGTTGTGGAGAACCGGTAGCGGAAATTTTGAGTAGTTCGGAGAACCACCAAATACCACCTCTGACTGGAGATTTTATAGTATCCTTCCCCTGCCACGCCCACCAAGCCACGCCCACAGAACTGGTAGTAAAAATTTTTGAATCCCACCACTGCATCAAAGCCCTTCTCCTGTCCAAAGATTTGCTAGAATCAGTAGCCCAAAAGGCCCGGTTGTGGAAATCGGATAATCAAGAGTTCTTAAGTTCCAGAAGGTAGCATTTTAAAAACTTTATTAATTAAAAACAAAATGCTGCATTCTGGAATCTGATTTATTAGTTAGTTAGAAATTAGTTTTATAATTAGTTTATTAACTACAGTAAATAATGCAAATTTTATTAAATGTAATAATGTTCATGTTGTAGTAGTTTCAAATATATGTCCACTAAGCTAGAAATGGATTGATGCTAATTGTAGGTGCAGACGATTTAGAGGTATGGAGCCATTTCAAACTGGTGTAAAATCCTTGTGGAGGACAGTGCTTCTGAACTTTATAGTCTAATATATGAACAGATCTTCACAGGAATGTGGCCAGACTGCATTAAAGTTTAATTAACACACTCAAACAAGAATCTTTACCTCAAAACCGATCCAAGGCTACAAATAATTAATGAAACAAGATTCACTGAACTCTCTGTGTGCGCACATCTATTTGTCCTTGCATATATATTTTTTCTTGTGAGGTCCGAGACAAACACTTCACTCTTTTCAAGGATAATTTTTCCAATAGCAATTTGCTTCTCTCCTCTCTTGTTTCTGTTATTATCTTTTATTATTAGAAGCAAGACCCCACTGGCTACTTTGGAAGTAACAAAGGCCTCCATATCTAGTCTTGCATGTACTTTTCCATTATAAGTTGTTTCAATGTGCCCTCGTGTGGTAGGTATTGGTATTGTCCACACTAGAAACTCAAATCTAAATTAAAACAGTGATATATTATCAGTCGACCGATGTGACTGATAATAACTGTTCTTACGAATGTGTTGATCAAACCATACAGAGGTCACCTGACTTGTATGACTACATTACAATGTAATGTAGGTAGTTCTTAACTCATGACCACAACAGAGCCCAAAATTTATGTTGCTAAGCAAGAGAGTTAAGTGCTTTTTGTCCAATTTTACAATCTTTCTTGGTATATTGGTTAAGCGAATCACTGCAGATATTAAGTTTGTAACATGTTTGTTAAGTGAATCTGGCTTCCCCATTGACTTTGCTTCTCAGAAGGTTGCAAAAGGTGATTATACAACCTGGGGAAACTGCAACCATCATAAATAGGAGCCGGTTGCCAAGCGTCTGAATTTTGATCATTTGACCATGGGAGATACCGAAACAGTTGTAAGCGTGAAAAATAGTCATGTTACTTTTTTCAGTGCTGTTCTAACTTCAAACTGTCACTAAAGAAATGGTTGAAAGTCAAAGACCACCTGTAAAATAAAAATTATATATATATGTATATATGACAAGGTCCCACTCACCATCTTTAGGCTGGTGCTTTTGGCTTCATGCTTGTGCAAGCAAAGTGTGATCGGAGCTGCCGTCTCTCTATAAATACTAGTGGGGAGGTGTGGTGTGCTGGCTCTGTTGTAAGCGGGTTGGTTGGCTGTGCTGTTACTTCTTGATTGGTTGATGGAGTTGATGTTTGCAGATTGGGTGGCTTTTTCGTAAGACCCTGTGTGACTGAGGTACTGGCTGTGTGTCTCTCAGCCTTTTGTGTTGTAATGACCTGGGTAATGGGCTGTGTGATGACCTTCTGAGTTCTATTGTTGTGACATCCTGGGTCTTGTGCTGTAATCTCCTGGGTCATTGGCTGTGTTGTAACATCCTGAGGTTTTGTGGTGTAACCTCCTGAGTTCCGTGATGTGATATCCTGAGTGGATGGCTGTGATGTAATGTTCTGGGCTTTGGTTTGGCTCCGAGTTTGAGGTCTTGCTATGTGTTCATGGCGTGTGTCAGTTTGCTTAGTTTGGGGGTCGAAGGGTATAGCAGCTGGTGATGCAGCCATGGTCTGGTTTCTGGACATTGGTTGTCTTTCATCTATGGGATGGATTTGGGTTTGAGTCTGGTAAGGGAGTTTGGTGGTGGCGTCATGTGTTGTTTAGGGTCTGGTGTTGGTTTTCATGGCTGGGACTCGTTTGTTGATTAGGGCTAGTTTCCAGATGTCTGGTAGATGGGAGGTATCGTCCTGTTTATTCATGTTATGGGGGTGTTTCTCTATTTCGATGGCTTCCCTAATTATTCTCTTGATGAAGTGTTCAGTATTGAAGATTAATTTTGTTCCCTCAAAATCAATTTCATGTCCTGTGGCTTTAAGGTGCTGGAAAAGGGAGGAAGTATTTTCTTCTTTTCTGACTGCGTTCTTGTGTTCTGTGATGCATGCATTTATTCTCCTGTTGGTTTGTCCAATGTAATTTGGCCACACAGGAAAGAAAAACTGGACAACTTCCTCACACATCACAACAGCCTACACCCCAAAATACAATTCACCATGGAAACAGAAGCGACCAACCAACTTCCCTTCCTGGATGTCCTAATTTACAAAAAACCCAATGGCTTCCTGGGACACACCATCTACCAGAAGAAAATACACACCAACCGCTACTTAAACACACAATCCCATCACCACCCTGCACAGATCAACTCCATAGCCAAGACCCTCATCTCCAGAACCAAATGCCTAGCTGACAAACATCACCTGAGAACAGAATTACACACCCTCACTAACATATTAATTTCCAGCAGATTCCAAAGAAACACAATTTTTTTTAAAAACTACATTTATATGCCACCCTTCTCTGAAGACTCAGGGCGGCTAACAATTTTTGGGATACAACCCAATGTGCTCAGCAATAGCCTTCATTCCATTGTATATGCCTGCTTATTACTAAGCAGCATTTTACAAAGTCAGCTTATCGCCCCCAACAATCTTGGGTCCTCAATTTACCTACCCCAAGAGGATGGAAGGCTGAGTCAACCTTGACCTGGTGGGATTCGAGCCTGCAATAATTGTAGGCAGCTGGAACTTAAGTGCAGGCATTTAACAGCCTGCACCACCAAGGCCCCAATTACCAACCTAATCCTAAGGGCGACACCCCCCAAAAACTGAAACACAGAACAGTGTAACGGTATCGCCCTCCTCCACTACATCAAAAGCACCACAGATAAAATCAGAAAAATTCTCCACAAAAACAATATCAGGACAGCCTTCGGCACTGACCAAAAAATAGCCAACATCTTAACAAACCCCAAGGATAAGATCCAGCTAGAAAACCAAGGAGTTTATGAAATACCATGTAAAAATTGCTTAGCCACATACATTGGACAAACGAACAGGAGAATAAATGCAGGCATCACAGAACACAACAATGCAGTCTGAAAAGAAGAAAAGACTTCCTCCCTTTTCCAGCACCTTAAAGCCACAGGACATGAAATTGATTTTGAGGGAACAAAATTAATCTCCAATACTGAACACTTCAACAAGAAAATAATTAGGGAAGCCATTAAAATAGAGAAACACCCCCATAACATGAATAAATGGGACGATACCTCCCACCTACCAGACATCTGGAAACTAGCCCTAATCAACAGTCCCAACCACAAAAACCAACACCGGACCCAAAGCAACACATGACGCCACCACCAATCTCCCTCACCAGACTCAAACCCAAACCCATCCCATAGACGAAAGACAGCCACCGTCCAGAAACCAGACCATGGCTGCATCACCAGCTGCTACACCCTCTGACCCCAGCAAACTGACACATGCCATGAACACATCGCCAGACCTCAAACTCGGAGCCAAACCAAAGCCCAGAACGTTACATCACAGCCATCCACTCAGGATATCACATCACGGAACTCAGGAGGTTATACCACAAAACCTCAGGATGTTACAACACAGACAACGACCCAGGAGATTACAGTACAAGACCCAGGATGTCACAACAATAGAACTCAGAAGGTCATCACACAGCCCATTACCCAGGTCATTACAACACAAAAGGCTGAGAGGCACACAGCCAGTACCTCAGTCACACAGGGTCTTACGAAAAAGCCACCCAATCTGCAAACATCAACTCCATCAACCAATCAAGGAGTAACAACACAGCCAACCAATCCGCTTACAACAGAGCCAGCACACCACACCTCCCCACCAGTATTTATAGAGAGACGGCAGCTCCAATCACACTTTTCTTGCACAAGCACGCAGCCGAAAACACCAGCCTGAAGATGGTGAGTGGGACCTCGTCGAAACGTCGCCAAGATATTCTCAATCTTACGTGGGAAAAGACCCATATATATATATATATTGTCCCTCAACTTTTTAGCTTTAGGCAGTGCATTGATTATATATCATCTCCTTTTAATAATACATTAAAAATCATTTTTTAAATTTTTTTCCTCAATGCTTTTTCAAAATTCTTCTCTAAGCACTTATATGACCAATGGATGTGTTACTAATAAATGATGGAACTAAGATACACACTTTTTCTAGGTATTTAGATCATAGCTTAAATTCTAGCAATTATTCTTCCATATTAGGTGCTCAACTTAATGATTGTAAAATAGTCCATGTGAGATGCATTTACAAATGATACTGAAATATGACAAAACAAATTAAAAATCACATGATAAAGTGGATGCAAAAATTCAAAGAAATAATCATCAAAGAAAATCAGAGAAATCAAAGAAAATCTGAGTGAAAACATCTGAGAATTTTTTTTGCGCCAAACAATAATCTGAGGGGAAATTGGTATAAAATGTTTTACAGATAAAGTAAAAGTCTGTGAATAAGATGGACAAATAAAAAATGTTGGGAATGCCATACTGCAGAAGGAACTTTTACCATATGTGGTAGCCATGCAAAAATCTCAAAAGTATTGGAAGGAAATAGATCATAATATTCAGAAATTGTTAAATTGCTTTTATTTTAAAAATAAAATGTTTTTATTTTAAAAATAAAATGTTAGTTTTTAAAAAATGTTTTAGTTTAAAAATAAAATTCAAAGTGAAACTATTATTCAAATAATTCCAGAAAATGCAAGTTAAGAGGATCACAACTTATCAAAATGTATGCTGACAGCGGCATGAATGAACCAGGGACAAGACTGAAAAAGTGAAATTCTGCCAACAATACAAGGTGAATACGCAGCAATAGCAAAATCAATTATATATAAAAGGAAAATGTAACAAATCTCAGCAAAAATGGCACCCCTACATATGACACATTTATAGCAAGGCAGATTCAAACATTTGGAATAAGGTTTTTAGGAAAAGAATTCAGAGACTAATTAATTCCTGTGGAATCAGCTGCCCTTGGAGCTGCGGATGGCCCCTGACCTTCGATCCTTCCGTCGCGACCTGAAGACATGGTTATTTCAACAGGCCGACCTGGACTGAGGCGGGGGGTTATTGGTTTTATTAGTGTATATTCGCTGTTGCTGGTTTTAATTAATGTTTTTTGGGATTTCTATTTAATATTTTTTAAATTTTAAATTTTTGTATTGTATGTTTTTCATTGTTGTGAGCTGCCCTGAGTCCTTCGGGAGATAGGGCGGCATATAAATCCAATCAATCAATCAATCAATCAATCAATAATAACAGAAGAAATAACTTAAACAGATAGAAGTAAAAATGTCCAACATTTAATATTAAATATTAAATGTATATCATAAGTATTTAAATAGTGGTTAGTTTTTAATCTTTGTGTAGTCTTTAGGTTTTGCAAGATGATGACGGTGGTGGTGGTGGTGATGATGATGATGATATCTTCTGAACATTCCAGGCAGGCTTAGATCTCAGTAAAACATTTAATTTTACCATCTGTAAAAGGGGCTACTCGAGGGGGTGGGAAGGGACAGGAGCTTTCCAGACATGCACCCCGAGATACAGACCACTCAACACACAGTTTTTAAACCGATACCTGAAAGTGTATAGATTAATACAGCATAATTTTACCCTCTTTCAATTGATCTGGTAAGTTGATTATTATTTATAACAGCGGCAAGCACAAAGGGCATTAAGGTGTCACAAAATTTGCATCCTAATATGACATAATGCAGTCCTTTTAAGCTTGGTGGAAGTCAGAGCAGCATCTCCCTAGAGTCTGTCTAAGCACATGGTGCCTGTTATTTCTCCTTAAGGATTAATACCGCATACTGAAAGTCGCAGGCATAATTAAATGATGTTCATTTTAAAGCAAATTCAATAAATCCTGCTACTGTGCTTATGCTAGGGTTGTTTGTTCATGGAAGGTAACCTACCTGGAAGTAACTGCTCTTTTCATTATGGCTGCCTTAAAATAAAGAAGGAGTCATTTATGAAAAGAGACCTTGAGCCTTCCAGTCTCTCATTAACATTCCTCCCTGGATCTGCTTCCTCCAGCTTGACTCAAAGACCTTGCCAGAGTCATAGCTGCTGATTTTTCAGGAGGGAAATACTTATTTAAATAACCAAGTCAGTCATTTCTCTCAGCTTAACTTCCCTCACAGGATAATTCTGTGAGGAATTAATTCTAGGGGGAAAAGAACAAGAGTGAATCCTATATATACTGTCTTGAATACCTGAACGAAAGGTGTGATTAAATAAAATAGAATTGCAATATGACATTTGATTTTGTTGAAGATTCAGAACTTTCCAGTTTTCAAAGTAGGTATCCTACATGGGGGCTGGACATTTCCGGATGAACACTAGATGGCAGCAAGGTTGCTATATGTTTTTGCTGTCATCTAGTGGTTGACTTAGTGTTTGCCGGGTAGCTATGTATGCTTAGTGTTTGCCGGGTAGCTACTCAAAAGAATATGAATGTATGGTGTTTTGTGTGCTTTTTAAAAAAAAAACTCATCCCCTCTTTATATGAACATTAACTTATGTAGGTAAGGAACTTTGAAGATGAAAAGCAAACGGAATTTATGAGTTGTTTTCAAACATGTTGTTTGAAAAAGCAGCACACCTTAAACACAAGTGTGGTCAGTGTTGTAATTCAGTATCTCCTGTATTGAAGAAAATGGCAAAAACAGCACTTTTATATAGATTCTATGTAGTACAGTATACAGAAAAAATTGAAAATGTTTGATCATGACCCCATTCATGCAGAGTAGAATTCACTCTTATCTGTTTAGCATCTGTGTGCAGAAAGTTTAAACAGCTTAGAGTTTTGCACATCTTCTAGCTATATTATTAAAGCTTTGGATTTAGTTTACTATAAGGCTACTTAGATAATTATTCTATCTCATAATTAGACTTCTCTGTGTTTGCTGTATTCTAATTTGTGCAGTTCGGATTTGTTTCCAGCAGATCTTTTTCAGCAGAGCTGGTATTCAGCAGGTTCTGACCAGTTTTGGAGAACCGGTAGTGGAAATTTTGAGTAGTTCAGAGAACCAGCAAATACCAGCTCTGACTGGCCCCGCTCCCATCTATTCTCTGCCTCCTGAGTCTCAGCTGGTTGGCTGGGTCTTCTTTTGTTGCCCTGCACAGGAGAATGGAGCTGGAAAGCAGGTTAGTAGGGTGGGGAGGGAATGGGGATTTTGCAGTATCCTTCCCCTGCCACACCCATCAAGCCATGCCCACAGAACCAGTAGTAAAAATTTTTGAATCCCACCACTGTTTTTCAGGTTGTACTAAATTCCTTAACTTAGAGATTTAAGCAGGAAATCTGGGGTTTTCATTGCCGCTCTACAGCACCAGGCATTTAGACAATTTAAGAACAGTAAAGCCTTTTACTTTTCAAATTGTTACATGATTCAGCAAAAAAACCAAAAACTTTTGACATAGCAACCAAGTGTTTAAAAATTATATTTGTGCTATTTCTGAATTAGATTAATTAAGTTGTAGCATATTTTAATTGCCTCATGTTTTAGTCTCTCTAAATATATGGGGAAACAAATTTAGTTTTCCTGTTATTTTTAAATATTGTTGATACTTGTGACAAAATTAACGAAGGAGGATTTGTATAAGTATTTCAGTAGTACTCATTTTATACATCTGCAACAAGCATGTTGTAGATGGAAGTTCTACTAAAAGTATTTTTATTCTCTTGAATAGCCCATAATTAAGAGTTTTGTATTTGGATAAGTGACCAGGAAAAGTCCTGGACCAAATGATAGACCATACTTAATGTGCCAAACTACTTTGGGGCATTTGTATTTCTCCCTATTTCACATACATAAATCAAAAAGATAGGCTTCAATCTCTTAGCCCTGAGCTCATCGTATTTAGTGTGGCTTAAATCCAATTGCATGTAACTAGAATACTCTACAATCATGAACAGGATCACCAATGTTAGAGAATGCAGAACACCCTTTAAGGACCAAGATTGAAAAACAGATTGCGTACACATGACTTTCATTAAACGCAGTTAAATATCTTGCTAGGATTAAATGTCTGAACCTAGAATTTATGTTTGTACATATGCCATATTTGCCTGTATGAATGACCATTAGGAGATAGTTATTTGAGGGAATGAATAAGAAGCTCACTTATTTATTTGGTTGCTTAAAAAATTTACATGGCTGCCCATCTTATATATGATAACCGTAGGCAGCTCTCATTGGGCATCCAATAAAAAACAGAATAAATGTGACCAGCTGAACCCTCTATAGCCTCAGAACATCTCACAAATCCTATTTATTTTGTAGGGCTCACTTCTGTCATAGCCCAATGCCTGAGCAAAGAGGTAGATCTTCCCAGCCTCCGAAGACACATCTTGCATCATCTGACAACACAGGATAAGCATCCTTTCTCAAGCTTTAAAATCATTGCACAAAAGGCTTCATCCATTTTTCTTAGAAAAGTTAAACGTTTCTAACAGGACTATCATATCTGGGCTGCAAAACGTATTTTATTTTATTGATTGCTTGATTTGATTTGATTTGTCAATTGCTTACAAGATAATAGGTATAAGTATAAACATAGTTATGGATACATGAAATGGATACATATAAGAAAAATAAAAAGAAACAATAGGACAGGGACGGTAGGCACATTGGTGCGCTTATGCATTCCCCCTACAGACCTCTTAGGAAAGGGGTGAGGTCAATAGTAGACAGTCTAAGGTTAAAAGGTTTTGTAGGGGGTATTTGCTGTATGTCTTTGTTTTTCTTTCTTTTAAATAATTTTGCAGTTGTCCCTTGATACTGTGGCTGTGCTGCTGGTATTTGCAGCTGGGATGAAGTAACTTTGTACTTTCTGTGAGTTTACAGGAGTCATGCAAAAAAATAGAAGCATTATCTCTGAAAGCTGTCACACATTGAAATTGATAAAAATGTAAACAATCCTGAATTCCAACCTAGGGATTCTACAGGGAAAGCCCCATCTGTAACTTCTGACTGTTGAAGTATTGTGGTGCTCTCTGAGCTTGGTTGATTATTTTTGAAGACATTTCATTACCCAACTAGGTAACATCATCAGTGCTGGGAGGGAGTGGGGTTTGCTCTCTTTTTATATTCTAGTGGTTTGTCCCTTCAGTGTTGTGGGAGCCTTCTTGTTCCATGGCTAGGCTGTTGTTTAACTGTTAGTGTGTTTGTTTGACTTGACAGTTCCTTGATTGGGATATTGTTTGCTTCTTGATTGTTGTTATTGTATTAATGTTGTGTTAAACTTGGCTTATCTGGGTGTTGATTGCTGATGAGGAGGTGTTTTGGTTGTTTTGTTTCCTTTTAAGCTTTAGGTTAGCATTATGGTAGTTAACGTACTGGCTACTCAACAAAAGAAAAAGAAACCAACTCTCACTGCTCCTAATCTTGGGGTTATAGTATCTGAGGTGAAGATATCAAGATAACCATTGATCTCTTTGCTACCCTTAATGATTATCCAGATTTCTGAAGCCCAGCTAAGGCTATGTAAGCAGAATTTGTAAAAAAAAAAACATTAGAAATGTATTTAAAGATAGAAAGGCAGATTTCATCCATAAGCTTAGAATTTCAAGCCTTACTGATTAAAAACCAAACTGAAAGAAAAACAAGTAAAAATAACTTTTAAATATTAAAATAAAGGAAGTCAGGAGAAACATATTAAGATAGCAAGAGTCTGCTCTCAAAATACCAGCTTTGAAACAAGTTGTTTCTTTACAGAACAGCTTATGTGTGGGTTTGCATGGTAACTGATGATCCAGACTTGGGGAATTTCTGGCATGAGGGGTAACAAATGAAAGGTACATTCATTTAAGGAATCATCCATATGGATTTGTACTTTTTTGACTTTCTGCAGGCTTATCATTGTTGGGCTATGTTACAGTATAGACGGAGTTGTTTATGCAAGAAGAATTAGTTTGACTGTAAAGACTCTTTCTAAATAATTACGGGGGCAGTGTCTATCAGGTGCCTTTATTCAATCATATAAAACATTTCATTTATTTTCTGCCCTGCAGCAGGGAAATGTAGTTAGAGTTCATTCATGAATGTCACATTTTGCATAATGGGATTAGATTTAACCTATTCTTGGTCTGTTGTAGCTAATGCTAAGGTAGTACTCAGTGATAGCAAAATGGTCATTTAAGGAAATGGACATTTCCAAGTTACGTGGAATTTTCTTTTTCTTTTGCTTCTACTCATGATGAATTCTTGAAGACTGCCTGCAGAAGTCCCTGCAGTTTTCTTGGCAAAGTTTTTCAGAGGTGGTTCGCCATTGCGTCCTTCCTGAGCTGAGAGAAAGCAAGTGACCCAAGGTCACCCAGCTGGTTTTATATCCGCAGTAGGACTAAAACTCAGGTTCTCCCATTTTCTAGATTGGTGCCTTAACCCCTACTCCAAATTGGCTTCCAGTTTGGAAATAAGCCTTATTAAGTTCCCTAATACAGATATTTTTGGAAAATTGTTTTTCCCTAAACAATATATTTTATTCTCTTTCACTGATTCAAATTTTGAGCAAGAGTTCCTTGAATGTAGGCCTTTTTTATAATAATTTCCTCTGAGAATATATACAGTAAGTATCATCCTGCCCACATACTTTTATTTTTCTTGGTGACTTCAATCTACCTCATATTAACTGGACCCTAAACGAATGTAACACTGAACCCATACATGCAGCCTTCTACAATGCTGCACCAAATCTGGGACTGGAACAACTAGTAACCAACAATACTAGACTAATACTTGACAACTGCCTCGATCTCATCTTCTGCAACAGTTTGAATTCAATTTACGGAATACAAATTATAGAACCCTTTTCCAACAGTGACCACAACGTGATAGACTTTTGTCTCAACATACGTCCACACAAAAATCACCACAATGACATAATCCCCAATTATAACTTCAAAAAAGGCAACTATGATCTTATAGACAACCATCTCTCATCCCTTAATTGGCAATTTCTATTCACTGGATGCAATACTGTTGAAGACCATTACAACATATTTTTACTTGAAGTCAAAAGAGTCATCAAACTATATGTACCAATAACAACTCCCAAAACCAGAAAAGACAGATTACCCATAACAATAAGGAAGCTTCAATCCAAAAAGAAATCACTTTGCCGGAAAAACAAATCTGGTCATGTTGCCAACTTCAAAAGCCGATACAAAAATTTATACCACCAGATAAAGACTGAATGCATCAATTATCACATTAAACAAGAGGAAAACCTTCTACGCACCAATTCCACCTGCGCTTTCTACAATTTTGTAAACAACAAACTAAAAGACTCAAAGTCCATCCCACCCCTGATAGGACCTAATGGTAAAGACTGCATCGATGACACCATTAAAGCCAACTTCTTTAACAAATTCTTTGGCTCAGTATTTGTAAACAGTAATAGATCATGCCCAGTATTTCCTAGTCAAACCATAGAATGATCTAATAAATATTGATTTTACAGAAGACAATGTTGAAAAAGCACTACGCAATCTAAAACCATCTCTATCTATTGGACCAGATGGAATATGTGCCTACTTCTTAATAAAGCTATCCACTGCCATAGCCGAACCTCTAAGCATAATCTTTGAAAAATCTTTCAGGACCAGTTCCTTGCCAAACCTATGGTCACAAGCCACGGTCATCCCCATTTTCAAAAAGGGAGACCCCAGCCTAGTTGAAAATTACAGACCAATCTCCTTATGCTGCGTCACCTGTAAAGTCATGGAATCAATTATTAACCAATCCATTATCCTCCACTTAGAGACAAACAACCCATTCTCTAATAAACAATTTGGTTTCAGAAAAAAACTATCCTGTAATCTGCAACTCTTACACTGCAAAAACATATGGAGTACACAACTCGATCAGGGCAAAACAATAGATGCAATATACATAGACTTCTGTAAAGCCTTTGATTCAGTGGTACATGACAAACTATTATTAAAACTAAAATCTTATGGTATCTCTGGACACCTGCATAACTGGATAGAAGCATTCCTGTCAAACAGACAACAAATGGTCAAAATTGGAAATGTCCTATCAAATTCTGTACCTGTCAACAATGGTGTCCCCCAAGGCAGTGTTCTAGGACCAACTCTCTTCATACTCTACATAAATGACCTTTGTGATCATATTAAGAGCAACTGCGTTCTCTTCGCTGATGATGTAAAGCTATTCAACACCACAGATAATTCTGCTCCCTTCAAAAAGACCTTGACTATGTATCAGAATGGTCAAACAAATGGCAACTTCAAATCTCAACAAATAAATGCTCTGTCTTACATATTGGCAAAAAATTCAGAAAATAAAATACAAGCTGAATAGTCAAGACCTTGTTGATGATCCAAACTCTGTCAAGGACCTTGGAGTACTCATCTCAAATGATCTAAGTGCTAGAGCCCACTGTAACTACATAGCCAAAAAGGTATTAAGAGTTGTTAACCTAATCCTATGTAGCTTTTTCTCTGGTGATATCACACTACTAACTAGAGCATACAAAACATTTGCTAGACCAGTACTTGAATACAGCTCATCAGTCTGGAACCCACATTACATATCTGATATTAACACAGTAGAGAAAGTCCAGAAATATTTCACAAGAAGTGTTCTCTACTCCTCTACTCATTGCAGAATACCTTATGCCACCAGACTTGAAATACTAGACCTAGAAAACCTATAACTACGCCGCCTTCGGTCCGATCTAAGTATAGTATATAAAATCATACATTGCAATGTCCTTCTGGTCAATGAATACTTCAGCTTCAACCATAACAATACAAGAGCACACAATAGATACAAACTCATGGTTGACCGCATCAAACTTGATTGCAGGAAATATGACTTCAGCAACAGAGTGGTCGATGTCTGGAATACTCTACCTGACTCTGTGGTTTCTTCCCCAAACCCCAAAAACTTTAACCTTAAACTGTCTACTATTGACCTCACCCCTTTCCTAAGAGGTCTGTAGGGGGCGTGCATAAGCGCACCAACGTGCCTACCGTCCCTGTCTTATTGTTTCTTTTTATTTTGGTTATATGTATCCATGTATTCATAACTATGTTTATACTTATACCTATATTATCTTGTAAGCGATTGACAAATTAAATAAATAAATAAATAAATCATCTGAAAACTACGCTCATTTTGGTTTGGGAACCCAACATTGAGCAAAGTGGCATACCAATTCAAATCAAGCATGTACTAATATTTAGTCCTGTAGCATCCAAACATCTCTGCAGAAATTTGATCCATGAATTATCCTCTGGGATTTAGGCTTGGTTCAGATTAAAGATTTTTCTGCCAAACAAAGTGTTGTTGTTGACACTTCGGAGATTAGCTCCAGGAAGAAATAGAGACTCCTATCTGTTCCATAATGTTTAATGGTTGATAGGGTTGCATCAAAATCCACCTTATAGATACAAAGTAAAGTAGCAGGGGAGGAAAAGTCACCAAAGCGATGGCAGCTGTTTTCCCTCAAGAACCCCATCCTTCTAAGAGGAAATCAATATAGATTCTCTAAAAGGATTTCACAGCTGTCATCCACATCAAGAGGAAATATGAGAAGGAGCAACTGCAGGAGAATGAAGGGGGTACCATTGCATTAAAAAAAAAGGATCTTATTCCAGAGGAATAATACCAAAGCATTAATTTTAAGAAATCATCATGCAACGTGTACAAAGGTGAAACATTTTCAAATTATATTGCTGCCAGGTCTGGAAGTGAAGATAAAAAACATGAATATAATTTTTATAAAACTTACAAAACAGGAAGGTGATGGAAGTTTTTATTACGAACAATAGTACAGTTCTAATAAAGTTGTATTTTCAAATATAATTTTAGTACAAAGTATTTCATTAAGTGATTATATGAACATTCATTAAGCCTGCAAAGCTAAAATAAAATTTCCTTTCACCGAAAGCTGGCTGCAATAATCTGTAGAGATAAATGACTGCTTTAGAAAATGGTTACACAATAATATGGACAAGTTTTGCAGGACACAAACGGGCCAAAAGCCAACACTGTATGAATGGGCTAATATATAAGCAAAGAAAAGTAACCCTGTTTTCTTCCCTACCTGCATATCCTTTAGATTTTCTTATCCTCTCTTCTAGTCCTGCAGCTCTCCTAGTCCTCTGGAATATAATATTTGGGGAGAACCTTCAGGGTAAAATTTTAGGGAGGAAAAGTTTGATCTCCAGTAGTTAGAATTGATTCAAATTTCCCTGGTGGGCAGACACAATTGGTGGCATCCATCCCCCCCCCCCCCATGACAATATTTTAAAATTAATTTAATCAGATAAAACTCATATACTGGAAATTTAGGTGAGAGAAAACCCCTCTGAATTATTCACACATTTTAATGAAAGTAGGGAACAGAGGAAATGTAGTAGTAAGATAGGAAAGGGATTATAAAAAAACTAATAGGCATATAATTAAGACTAGAACTATGACAAATTTTTGTAGTATTGAATTTTTGTTACAAAGAGCCTTCTTATAAAGGGACTTGGTTTTTCAGCTAGTATCTAATTGTCCTTATTATTTTTTATTCCAAAGTAATTGCTCTTGGTTTAAATCAATGACTTTCTTCGTGTTTCTACTACCAATCTCATAGGATTTTATCAACATTTCATTCTCACTTATTCTCACAAGACTATTGCTCCAGATATATTCTGTTTAAATGTCCTCTCTTCCTTCTTCCTCCCCAAATACATATTCATTTCCTTCAGTGCTTGCTTTATATTTATGTGGGTTTTCACAAAGTATTAGATGTGCAATATCTCCAATTATCTGAGACATCTTCTTCTGGATTATGTTTCATGGGTATGTTGAGATAGGAAATTAGAAAATTAATTTACAGTTTCATGGCCTGGAATATAAATTGATTAAAATATATTCTTAAGGATTCTGTATATATTTGCTAGGAAACTGCCAGTCAAGCAAAGAGGAGGGATCAAGTGAGCAATTAGCCTTGAATCCTTGTGCAGCCACAAAAGATCTAGGATAGATTCTGGACTAGGTTCCATGGGATCTTATTTGTTTGTTCCAAAGAGAAGGCAAGCAATAGCAATAGCACTTAGACTTATGTACCGCTTTACAGTGTAAACCTCTCTAAGTGGGTTACGGAGTCAGCATATTGCCCCCAACAATGTGGGTTCTCATTTTACCCACCTTAGAAGGATGGAAGGCTGAGTCAATCTTGAGCCTGATGAAATTTGAACTGCCAAATTGCAGGCAGCCCGCAGCCAGCAGAAGTAGCCTGCAGTACTGCATTCTAACCACTTCCCCACCGTGGGGAGATTCTTGCATTACAGCTAGAACACAATGAAGTAGTCAACTTGAACCTTTTATATATGGATCCTGTTGCTTGCACCTGATAATATATAACATATAAATATTATTAGGATTGATCAGTGTAGAAAACCTGGAGTAGTTCCTCAGGAAGAGCTATAAAATTTTCTTCCTCATAATATGGATATGGATATCACAAATATTGTGAGCATCAATTACTAGGAAAACATACCCATTTAATTTCTTCCTCAGAAAGCAGAATGGGAATAAATTGTACTCTCGAATAATTAATTTTTGGCCATACTAATACAAGATCTGGAAATGAGCAGATTATTGCAATAGCTGAAAAAAGGGGCATCTCTCCCTCATTAATAACTAAAATAACATATGCATGACACAGAAACTCCATCAAGTAACCATGTTTACAGAATGAACATCAGCAGGAGCCTTCTGCCTCATGAATAACTACAAAGATACACAGTTCAGGCCATTTCTAGTAGTTGCAGTAATCTGAGCTCTTATACATTTCTCAAAAGAATGTTGTCACATACCTTCTGACAAGCAAAGTCTATGGGGAAGCCAGATTCCCTTAATAATCACGTTACTAACAGTTTAACAACTGTTGCAAAACAGGTCTTGAAATGGGGCAAAACTCATTTAACCATTGCCTTGTTTAGCAATGGAGGCTCAATTGTGGTCATAAGCCGAGGACTTGTGGTAGGAAATGGTTGTGAAATTAGATTTTTAAAGTTACAGTAGATGGAACAAATGGTTTGGTCAGAAATATAACCCAAACAAAATGTCACCCAAACGCTGTGTGTCAATTTTACTTAAACTTTTTTGTTTTTCCTCTCAGCCCACCTTCCCTCTTTTAAGAACAATGGAGGACCCAAAAGGAACCTCTATTTGCATGGGTTGTATTTATTGATATTTTGATCATATGAAAAATTAAAATTGATGCATTTGCTGACGCTATTGCTTCTTATGCTAATTTGATGGGATTTTAATATTAATTGTCAGCATAGGCTGGCAAATAATTCTGATTTTGTAGGCCCATAAGACTGTGGACCACACTTTGAGAAATATTGCTGTATGCTGATTTTTTAAAAAGTGCAACTATATCACCATTTTAAGAGCTGCCTAAATGGAAAGACTAAATGTGATTCATTATAATGATAACAGTGATAATAGTAACCAAACATGGTTCAGAGTTTAAAAAAAATTATTGGGATACTGGTTTTTATCAGGTTAGCACTGAAGAGTGCTGCTTGTATTTTCTCACACATTTTGTTTGAGACAAGGGCTCAAACATTACCTGACACAATTGTTGAAATAGCGATTATTTGGGAAACAAAGAGGTGAGCTTATATTTCTCAGCAGAAACCAGAGGTGGTATTCAGCAGGTTCTGACCAGTTCTGGAGAACCGGTAGCAGAAATTTTGAGTAGTTGAGAGAATTGGCAATCTCTGACTGGAGATTTTCCAGTATCCTTCCCCTGCCACGCCCACCAAGCCATGCCCACAGAACCAGTAGTAAAAAAATTTGAATCCCACCACTGGCAGAAACATTTAAAAATTATAGGCAAAGGAGATGAAGGTATGGGAAACATGCTGATCAGAAAGAAATGAATGTCATGAAATAATATATTGTATTCCGAAAATATAATTCATAATACCATTGCAATACATTTTTTTCTTTAAATGCCTTAAGCTGCTGATTTGAAATAAAATTTTAAAAGGCCACTGTAGATAGATTCCTGAGAAGAAACAAAATATACAAATTATTCTGAAAAAAGTGCAGAAGTGCAGAAAATCTACAAAAGAAAATGTGTAACACAAGAAAATTGACATGAATTCAAACAATTGTCTACAAACATTACAAACTGTTCTGCCTGGAAAGAAAAAAAAACAAGACTGATAAGTAAAAATGCCTTTCAATAGCTTGTAGACCCAAACCAGTAGGTTTCTTTTCTGCATATCTCCAAAAAAGAACACCAAATTAAAGAATTAACCATCTTAAAAGATTTCCACCAAGTGATTACATAGGCGTGAGCTAAAAGCATTAACTTTCTTGTAATTGAACTCCAATTACATTGAGAGCACTCAATCCATTTAATAGTTTAAATGATACTGCAAACAAAATCATAGAACTTGAAGTATTTTTTGTGCTCCTGTCATACCTAGGGTCTGGATAGCAACCTGTAGTTTGGGAATTTGCAGATTTAGTACAATTCTACGGTACTTTATTGAGTATATAGACTAGGGGTCCCCAAACTTGGCAACTTTAAGACTTGTGGACTTCAACTCCCAGAATTCATCAGCCAGGTATGCTGGCTGGAGAATTCTGGGAGTTGAAGTCCACAAGTCTTAAAGTTGCCAAGTTTGGAGACCTCTGATATAGACTATACTAAAAGAAAGTTTTATAGTATTTCTCTCCCCTCCCTAAAGAGATTGGTTTTCTTCTTAGCTCATCTTTGACCAGTGATTGCTGCATATTTTTTTGAAAGATATTTCTGTTCTCCTCCACAGCACCTCACAGTGTGTACATTATTCAGAAGGTAGGAAAATAATCATTTAAAGTTGTGGGTATGCCTTTGCCGTACAAGATCTCAAACAAAAGTATTGCATAAGCGCAAAACCATAACAATCCACAATGAAGATCAAGTTCTTTAATGGAAGGGAGATAATCTGTGGTATCTGTGGGGAAAGGGGACTGCTGACCACACCATAATGGACTGCTTACCTACAGCTTATGGTCCTGAAAATTGACTGATAACTTTCTTCCTTGCCTGTGAGAGTTGTAGATTGCCAGACATCACTTCCTACTTCTGCTTCGTTGTCTTCTTTTGTCCTCTACTCCTTTCTCCCACACACCTACACTTTTATGCTCCTGGGTGGAGTGAGGGTGCCTATGGATGTAAATAGATTCCTAAAACTGCCAGGGAATAGCTCAATTAGCCAGACATTTGGAACACTGTGTGGATGCTTGTGAGTAAACTGTGTGTGGGGCGATGGATGGATGAATGAAAGAATGAGCTGATCTCCTCTCAAGTTTCTGGGCTGTACACTTTTACTGCCCTTGGGAGAAAGGATAAACTCAGCCACTCTTAGGGAAGTTGGGATGGGTAGCATTCCTGCCTGACTGCAACTGCTTTTCCTAAGCACGTCAGGCCCAGCTTCACTCCCTTAGACTCTACTTAGAAGGGCTAATATGGACCATTTAGGAATAACTGGAATAACAGAGTTGGAAGGGACATTGGAGGTCATATACCATTCCAGACAAGTGGCTGCCTCTTCTTAAACACCTCCATTGATGACGCACCTACAACTTCTGAAGGCAAGCCATTCCACTGGTTAATTGTTGTCACTGTTAGGAAATGTCTCCTTAGTCCTAGGTTGCTTTTGTCCCTGATTAGTTTCCATCCAGGGTTTCTTGTCTTGCTTTCTGGTGCTTTGGAAAATAGGTTGACTCCCTCTTCTTTGTAGCAGCCCTTCAAGTGTGTGGGAACATTGGTATCATGTCACCTCCAGTCCTTCTTTTCACTAGATTTGACAGACCCAATTCCCCAAACCTTCCCAAAGGAGCAGTGAACCATCAAATCTCTGGAAGGAGAACTTCAAACTGCAAAACAGAGTGAGGAATATGTTAAGTTTGCATGAAGAGACAGACGCGGAGTGCTTCAAGCTCTTTGTTTATTAGTGACTACAGCTCAGAATGAACCCACTTTGGCTGGGCTGCGGCTGCTACTTATAGCCAGCAGCCGCAGTTGCCAGCCAATCAGAGTGCAGGGTTTTCCCGCACTTTTTAAACCAATCATTTCTGACATTTTACAAGAACAGTTCAAACTAAACCAATGACTTTAAACCTGCATACATAACACCCCTCCCCACTAGGTTCAGTCCATACTCAAACCCCAGCCTATCTAATGTATTCTTTTAAATAGGTGGGGCTCTTACGTGTACGTTGAGACCTACGTGGTTCAGATGTTTTAAGGTTCTCACCTTGTGAGGGAGGAAATGTGTCTGCTGACATTTCCTTACTAGGACTTGTAGTAAGGGTAGAACCTGTTTGGTTACTACAACCTGGTCTCTCCTCCCAATCCATCTCCAACCCAATGTCAGCACCTAAATCAGGTAATGATGTGCAATCTTCCATTTGTGAAAATGGTTGTTGGTATTGTGACAGGTTTTGGGATGGTTCCTGTTGTGTTAGCTCGTTACACATGGGGTTGATTCTTGGTTGTTCATTACACTCATGATCCCCCTTCCCCTAGAAGAGGTATTAGGTATGGGAACTAGAGAGGAACAATTGCGATGTTCCTGAGGTAATCTGGATCTAAGCTGATCAATGTGCCTGCTCCAGAGGACACCATCCTCTGTTTGTACCCTGTAAGATCGAGGGCCTATGATTTGGGTTATCTCAGCAGGAATCCATAAAGGTTCACCCATAAGGTTCTTAGCATAAACAGAATCACCCACAGTGAACGTGTGAACTTTGCTAGTGGAATCTAGTGGTGCGTTGGGTGCGTAAGTGGGATGAAGGCGGTCAAGGGGAGACCTGAGTTTCCTACCCATCAACAACTCTGCTGGGGATAAGTTAGTTGATCAGTTAGGAGTGATATGCTGGACACTGAGAAGTTTTTCAACTCTCTCAGTGATGTCCCCTGGACCCAATTGCTGAAGTTTTTCCTTGGTAAATTGTACCATACATTCAGCCCAGCCATTAGCCGAAGGATGCCCAGGGGCTGTCAGGGCATGTCTGATACCCTGCTGTGCTAGATATGATTCAAAAAGGTTGGATGTAAATTGAGGACCATTGTCAGAAATGAGTACATCAGGTAAGAATTTTATAGAATTTGTTTTGCAGTTTTTAACCACTTCTACAGTGGCGGTTTTCCACTGTTTTCTAATGGAAGCCAACATAAGTAGAACATTAGTGTACAGGTTTTTGGCATCTTAGCATTAGTGATTGTCAGCATATCTTGAACAAAGCTACCTCTGTTATTCTGTCTAATTATTTTTGAGAGAGGTAATAAAAGTAAGAGCAGACTATTCTGAAACTAGGAAAAAGAAGGGTTGAAATGTCGTAATGAATATGAATATGTGATTATAGTATTATTGTTAGTTCAATTCACAGTCAGCCAGATGTTCCAACTGGATTTGACATTTTTATTCACCTTTCGAGTCCACCCCAGGGACCTGTGATAGGCAGAAGTGGAGTTATTGTCATAGGATGTAAGCTGTTCCAAGTAAGCTGCCTTTTGCAATTGATGGATGGTGAATTTGTCAATGCCAATTATGTTCAAGCGGTGCGCCAGTTGTTTTAGGATTACACCCAAGGTCCCTATTACTGTCGGCACTACCTTTGTTTTATTTTCCCAAAGTTGGTCTATTTCTATTTTCAGGTCCTTATGTTTTGTTATCTTCTCCAGTTCTTTTTCTTATATTCTACTCTCTCCAAGTGCTGCTAAACGTTTTTAAATATGTTATTATCATCGGAAAGAAGTGGGTTTTTTTTTAACACAATGCACAGATTTTTTCTTTTTTATATATAACCAGCTAGAATGGCTAATTCAGAATTTTAAGAAAATCATTTGCATATCTATTGGATTTTTTGATTATCAACTATGGTACTTATGTCATTTGGAAATATAGAAAAAGCAGCAGCAGCAATAAAATAAAATAAAAGGGGGAAGGGAAAAATCCCAGCTGTGTTTATCTGTTTTGTACACATGGAAAAGTTAGTGAGCTAAAAGGGAGAACATTTTGAGTTCCTATCTGCTACACTTGCCCAGCTGTGTGGGAATCAGTGCTGCAGTCTCATCCAAAGTGGTGCTGAGAAATACTTCCCTTGCATACCTCAACATTTAGGCTTCTACTTTTGATCTATGGCCTAAAATAAGAAATCGCTCTCCTATTCACTGGCGTCTTAGGGGCTTGCTTTACTAATAATATAAAATTCAGGAGGTAGAAAAGCTGTACAAGCACGCAGGCAAAGGAGGTATTTGAATCCTTTATGTACTAAAATGGACTGCTGTATGCTCCATTGCTAATGTGTCTCAATGAAAAGAAATATACAATAGATTTTTTTTCACCTCATAAGTAATATACTAGTCTTGGCATTCAGTTTTCACCCTTTAAACAGAATTATACTATTTTTGTATAGGGGGATATTTAAAATTATGTTTGACTTAGAGTAATACAGTTCTTCCCTATTCTATTTGTGACTTAAATTGTTACTACAGGATTCTATTATTATATCTCCATTATGCAAAGTAAAGATACACGTGTTGAGAAGGCTCCATAGACAAGGCCCCATAGACATTTTATTACATAAAGTTGATGAAATGTAAAATTGGTTGCTATTTTCTTCTAAATTTGTGCAGGGGTTTCCCAAGTACAGAAATATTTTCTCTGGGGAAAAAAAACAATAAAGTATACTGAGATTGGCCTAGTGGTGGGATTCAAAAATTTTTTTACAACCGGTTCTGTGGCGTGGCTTGGTGGGCATGACAGGGGAAGGATACTGTAAAATCTCCAGTCAGAGGTGGTATTTGCTGGTTCTCCGAACGACTCAAAATTTCCGCTATGGGTTCTCCAGAACTGGTCAGAACCTGCTGAATATCACTTCTGATTGGCCTATGGGGCCTGACTTTTGTGTCTGTGTTTATAAATTAAAGCAAATGTGTACTCCCAGAACTAGGAAACAAAATTTAAAAAACTATCAGAGAAGAATAGAATAGATTGGAAGTGCAAAATTTCTTTTTTCCATAAAGCTTTTTCTAATTTATAAGTAGTATTTCTGAGATATAATCAGAATTGATCCTATCTGCCCTGTTACTTCAGATATAGTCTTTTCTTTTGCTTTTTTATGAGTTTAATTTTAGAATATGTTATCTTTTATACTCGTAATTATGAAGATTCACAGTCAGCTGTGTCCTATCGTTCTAACAGCCGTTACTGTTTTCTGGGAAGTTGGGTGTTTTTTAAAATTTAAGGCTGGATAAAAGCCAAAATGAATTTAATTGAAAGTTGGAAAAGCCATATAATAACATTGCATAAAAGCGTGATCCAATACTGTTGAACAGATGGCACCATGAGGTATAATACCATGTAACTTAGTTACTGTATTTTTAGTTCCACTGTTATAATAAACATGATGGCCAAATAAAGTTTAAAAAGGTTATGGATTGCAATCATTTTCTGAAGCAGGACTGAAGTAACATAGATAATTAAAAGCAAAATGGGAGACATTTAACACCCACTCAGCATGTAAGAGTGAGGGAAAGAACTGTGGAAGCTGAACACAGGGAAAATACATTCAGCTAGACCAGGAGTGTCCAACCTTGGCAATTTTAAGACTTACGGATTTCAACCCACAGAATTCTAGGAGCTAAAGTCCACAAGTCTTAAAGTTGCCAAGGTTGGATACCCCTGAGCTAGATGTTCTGATAGATCAGTGTTTTTCAAAGTTGGCAACTTTTAAGAAGTATAGACTTCAACTTCCAGAATGCTGTCTGGGGAATTCTAGAAGTCCACACAATTTAGGATTGCAGGTTTGAAAAACTCTGTCAAAAATTGGCAAATTAAAATCCTTTTTAGGGATCTGTGCTTTGGTCTCTGTTAGATTTGCATGAAGAGTCAGATGCGGAGTGCTTCAGTGAAGAGTTTATTAGTGACTACAGCTCATAACAGACCCGATTTGGCTGGGCTGCGGCTGCTACTTATAGCCAGCAGCTGCAGTTGCCAGCCAATCAGAGTGCAGGGTTTTCCCGCACTTTTTAAACCAATCATTTCTGACATTTTACAAGAACAGTTCAAACTTAACCAATGACATTCAAACCTGCATACATAACAGTCTCCTTTTTTAAAAAACATATTACAAGTTATCCTGAGCAGCATATTTATGAAGGAAGACTCTAGTAGAATCATGCTTTATGCATAAAAATATACGAAGGCATCTAAGCACCACTAATCTCCCCACCTTCATGGACCATAATTCATGAGAAGTTTGCAACGATCTCAACAGAGGTTTTCCTCAACTCTGCTTTGCCTGAATATGCAATATCTATCTTCTGTCATTGAGCTGTGATAATTCTGGCCCTAAAAATAGACACGAAGTTCTCTCAATCACAAGAATTGTCCTCCATTCTCTTTATTTATAGAATGGGACCCTAAAAATAGACATAAAGTTCTCCCAATCATAAAACTGTCTTCCTCTGTCTTTATTTATATTCTGGGATAGTCAGATAATGAGGAAAAAAGCTGGGCAGAAGAGATACATGGACAGACATTATTATTGATCTGATTAATCTTAGAACTGTTATCACTGGGAAAAAAGGGACTTTTACACTGATAAGATTCTTTTGCTACCCCAACACATTCCTTTTTTGGGGTGGTCTCTTGGTTTTCCTTCCTCCTTTCCTTGATTTCTTTCCAAAGAGTCTGCTTGTTGTCCAACTAAATAAGCTGAAGACAAATATGTATTTTAAAGCACAACCTGCTTTGCAAAGGGATGTACTAGTATTAGGAAAAGATCCAGATGGGTGGAAGGAATTTTGACCCTTTTTGAAGCTTATTTTCTCAGAATTTGTTCTAATACTGGACGTAAAGTCTATTAGTACAGAAATTGTAATTGGAGCAAAGAAAGAAGCAGGGGACTTTAGGAAGACAACATTGTGGCAATTGAAAGTTTTGAGGAAGTTTTCTTGTTTTCCTTATTTTCATATCTTGGCTTTAAATCAACCCAAAGACATTACATTTGTTCAACGTAATCTATATATGGGGTATGGGAACTTGTATCAAATGTTTCACAAAGTTTTACTATAGTCCAGGTGTTACTGTGCTTAGTAGTGTGATTTTATACTATTTCATATGGTTGCGTAATAATGCGAATTCAGAAGGGGGAATATACTTTGGGGTGAAGGCTCACTTTCTGTTTGCTAGCAAATGTTGAAAAGGTTTATGCAGTGGGGCAGGAAAAAGCACAATGGATGTAAGGAGGTATTGAGAGATCTGAAGTGTGTGCCCACATAAGCTACGGATTCCTCTTCCCTTTTCAAATCCAGATTGTTGTACAGCTCTGCTGTTTTGTCAATCCTACCAAGAGAGATAATTGAAGATTTGAAATCTTCATTGTGAATTCTTGTAAGTCTCCATTTCTCTGGCCACATGTGACCGCTAGACTTCATCAACAAGTCCAACATATGAAATATTTTGAAAAATGAAAGCAGAGTTGCATTAAGTGTTATGGAATATGGCTGGTTGAGTCATACCAAATGAAAGATTTTTATATGAAGGTGGCTTAATGGAGGGGAGTATCGGACACAAATATGTTTAAAAATAGTAAAGATAAGGAGCTAGGACTAGTGATTTAAGTGTTGCACTAAGGCCATGGAGACATGGGTTCAAATCTATGGAATCTCACTGGGTGATGTGGAACGATTTCACAAAGATATTGTTGACAAAAATGTAGATAAGGGAATGCTATATTCATACCTTCAGCTGCTGAAGGAAAGGTAGGATATAAGTCAACTAAATTAATTGATATATTTTTGAACTGAGCTCAGCCAGACTTTTTAACAACAATCCATCAATGGATTGCCACTGCTGCCTTTGGTCGTCTTTCCTGGCTTCCAGGTGAGGCACTCTTATTTGCAAACAACATAAATGCCATGAAGGCAAGCAAGCTCTTCAGAATAGATTGGTCACTATGGAAACATGAAGACCAGGGAACAAATGAGGGAAAGCTACCATTTAAGATTCAACATCCTTTTCCAATACACTATGTGTGGAAAATCCCTGACGAGCTATTTTGAGCAAGCCTTGAGAGAATTTGTACATTGTTCTATCCCAGAAAAGTCTTGCTTTGCTCTTTACCAATCCCTGGAATTGTTTGGAATTTGGTGGTGTATATGGTAAGTGCTTTAGTAATGAAAATAAATATAGAACATAGAATAATAGATTTGGATGGACCGTGGAGGTCTTCTAGTCCAATCCTCTGCTCAAGCAGAAGGTAAAAGGTAAATGTAAAAGTTCCCCTCACACATACATGCTAGTCATTTCCGGCTCTAGGGGACGGTGCTAATCTCTGTTACAAAGCTGAAGAGCCTGCACTGTCCGAAGACGTCTCCATGGTCATGTGGCCGGCATGACTAAATGCCAAAGGTGCATGGGATGCTGTTACCTTCCCACCAAAGTGGCCCCTATTTTTCTACTTGCATTTTCACTTGCTTTCGAATCTGCTAGGTTGGCAGAAGCTGGGACAAGTAATGGGAGCTCACTCCATTAGGTGGTGCTAGGGATTCCAACCACCGAACTGCCAACCTTTCTGATCGACAAGCTCAGCATTTTAGCCACTGAGCCAACACGTCCGTTTCAAGCAGGAGACCCTATACCACTTCAGACATATGGCTGTCCATCTTCTTGAAAGCCTCTAGTGATGGAGCACACACAACTTTTGAAGGCAAGTCGTTCCACTGGTTAATTGTTCTCATTGTCAGGAAATTTATCCTTAGTTCTAGGTTTTTATAGACAAATCTAAATGTGATGTTGCTTCAGAATGATCCTGCTTTGACTTGCAGATGTACAGATTTATTGCTAAGCAGCCCAAGTTGTCCTAGGATTCAGCACATTTCAAGAAATAACTTCAGTTTATTTTAGTTTTAGGTTACTAACAACACCCAGAACGCTTGGCTTTAAACATATTTAGAATTCCACAATGTTTGTGGAAATATTTGTCAAGTTGCTAATTAAAAGAAAGCTGAACAGATTAAAAAGGCTGACAATTTACAAGATGAAATGTTCCCTTAAATCCTGAGTTGTTCTCTATGAATGGCAGACTCATTTCTGTCTGTGGAAGCAAGAATTCACTGGGAATCTCTTGTAGGAAGGAGGATAGGAAAATTAATTTCTCCACCCCCCAATATCTCCAGCACCCTCCCCAATATTATTTTTTTTTGTTTTTTTGTTTTATTTTGTTTGTTTATTTGACTTAGCCTGCCATAATCAGTTGACTCTCAGTGGGTTATAATCAGTAATTTACAATAAATCATTTGCGGTGCAGTCAATTGCTGATGTCTGCTGCTTTGTAGAATTTCTTTAAACCTTTAAGTCTTTTATCTTTATGTCACCACATTTGGGAAACACGTAAACTGGATTATGGCACAGTAGAGTAGAAATATTTCTGCTCTCAAAAGACATAGCGTCCATCTTTATATTCCAAGTGAAGACATTTCCACATCCGACTGTTGTATTGAATAATTTGTGTGAAATTATTAGTTCCTGAAATGCACAGCAGACTGAAAATATGCACACCAGAACATGCTTCTTGCCGAGAGAAGGTGTTCATCCCACAGATGAACACAAATGATTTATAGTTGTCCCTGGAAGTACTTATATTTCAGAAGGTTTCTTTCTCTCCCACCCTTCCCACTCAAAAGTTTATCCTCTGACCTTGCTTGACTTTGGAGTAGTATCTTTTTCAGACATTGATGCTCAATAAATCATCAAAAAATGCTTTCCTTTCTATGGGGTCCTTGATGCTCTCTGAGCTTGGTGGGTTTTCTTGCAGTCATTTCATTACCCAAGTAGCTTACATTATGAGGGCTAGAGTCCCACTCCCTTCTAGCACTTCCTTCTATAGCACTGATGATGTTACTGAGTTGGGTAATGAGACGTCACATCTGCAAGGAAACAACCAAGTTCAGAGAGCACCAAAGACTCCCACAGTTCAATCCTGAATCACAGATATTCTCTTCTATGACTTTCCTTTCCTTCCTGTTAGCAGGCAAAATGTTTTTATTCAAACACTCCTTGGCCGGTGTGTACTGCTTGTTTTATTGTAATTATATAATTATACTTTATGTTTAAAATGTATGCTTTAAAAAAAGAAAAAGAAACATAGTTATTGTTATCTGCCTTACACATTATTTCTTGATAGAAAGACAGGATGAAAATTACATAAATGAATAATAACATTTTTTTTCTTTTGTGTTATCTGCAATGCTTTTAATGAATTGACTTTAGCTCGGTTTTCAGCTGATCCGGAAGGCATTCTAATCCAGCCCATTTTTTCTATTAGATTCATATATGAAAGTTTTCTGGGAAGAACAGCTAAGGAGTTCTTTGTCTGCATTGTTTAAAAGAAATCTGTAATGTTGGGTGACCTTTGCACAAGTCTATTATTTGGGAGACACAGGCAGACTGGATCAGTAACCTAACACACTTAAAGAAAGCTCTATTTCTCAAAACAAATTAGAATGAAATCTTAACAGAGTTACTCAGTGGTCTCTTGAATAAATGGTATAATTTGATATCAGACTCATTATCGAAAAACGAAAGCCAATTCAGATAGAAAACTGCATTTAAAGCTTTTAAAAGAGTCAATAAGAGTGTCCAAGAATCTGTATTGCAACCAGATGAGTTATTAGTACAGTTGCTTAATGGCTTTTATTATTATTTAGGCCCATAAAATTTATATTGTATCTCTTAGGCAGACCTGTTTCTTTTTGTTGACAATTACCAGGAGTCAATCAGCAGCACAATAATCTGATTTCTATATTGTTTTAACTCCTCAACAATCCATATGAGTTTAATGAGTGCTTTGCAGTGGTGCATTTGTTTCCTGGTTGGAAAGTCTGCAGTATGCAAGCATTGTTAAAAATAGGACGATCATTGTTTTAATGGGTTGTAATTTATAAGGTTATGCAAGTGTGCTTAATGCAATCCTTTGCAATTTAAAATGGAAAAAAAAGGGAAGGGGAAAGGCAAGTAGTTGTCAAATAGAGAAAAATAAAACATTGTAGATTGATAGCCGGATTAAATAAATGTTTGGGTTAAGTAGGTTCTGCACATAAGGTTTTCATAATTAGTAGAACAACTCTTGAGTTGTGTTAACTGCTGTAAGTAATTTCATATTCTCCAGTAAAAGATTGTTCCTCTAATCTTGGAATTCTGATAGTTTGGGGAAATCAGCATAAAGCTGAATGAAAGACTAGCAAGAGAGTTTGCTGTTTGGCATAGCTGTGAAGAAATATGTACTGTTATAATAATGCTAACTGGCCCTGCCCGAAGACCAAAGTGAGTTGCAGCAAAAGCAGATGCACAAAATGGTTGCCCTGAACACAGTCCCGCTCTGCTTCTGCAGACTTGTGCATGCCAGGAGTGAATTAGCTGCTGTCTAAGCAGGAGCCTTTGCAACATCTGCTGCATGAATAATGGAATTGGATTCACAATGTAAGGTTATGGATGGCATTCCCAATCTCCTGTGACACGATTACTTTAAACTTAGAAGTATGTGTTAAAAATTCCAGAGAATTTTTCGGAGAATTGGCAAATACCACCTCTGACTGGCCCCACCCCCATCTATTCTCTGCCTCCTGAGTTCCAGCTGATTGTCTGGGTCTTCTTTTGTTGCCCTGCACAGGAAAGCAGGTTAGTGGGGTGGGGGAGAGAATGGAATTTTACAGTATCCTTCTCCTGCCACGCCCTCCAAGCGACTCCCACAGAACCAGTAGTAAAAAATTTTGAATCCCACCACTGGTTTATAACAATATGTGCTTCCAGGATTGGTTTATGGTAATGCACGCTGTTCAAATTATATAAAAAGGGGACTACTCCAAGCCAGGATGTGCCCATTTGGAACTTGCCTTTGGTTAACCTTTTTATTTGGCAGTCAAAATTCTCTTTGCCTTTCCACTAATCTGATGCGGCTCATTGAGCCTGCACACCAAGTAAAAGGACCTAAGCTTTCTGAGACAATATCATAATATACAATGTCTGCAGGCGCTTTATTCCTATGCCACCCAATTCTTAAATGCTCACGTGAAAAGGATTAGAAGCACAAATTGAAAACCAAAACTGAGGCCTCCCACCCTACCCTATGCCAAGCCAAATTCCAAACGTAAGCAGGACAGATGCTCCACCAAAAGGAGTTCAAAAGCTGATTATTCAAGCATACCATAAAGAGTCTCCCATTGAAATGTGCACCGCCTGTTCCCATTTAGCAAAGGAGCTAATTCAGACGCTTAACTGCTGAGCCAAACATAGCACTGAAAAGTCTCAAGTGTAGAATGAGGAGTTGAATCACTGCTGATTAAGGAAGCAAACAAGGAAGAAACCTATTTAACTTTGCACTAGTCCCAATTCTTTTTTTAACAAGGCAAGGCCACTCAACTGCAGAGCCAAAGATCAGCTAAAGAGTCCTGAAAGGGATGGGAGGGGGAAGAAGCTTGAACAAACTTGCAGAAAAAGGAGCTTCTCGTCCCAAAATGCAGCAGAGCCATCAGTTATCATTGCAATTAAGATAGAGTTTTAATTGCTGGACCAAATGTTCAGCTCTAAAAGAAATAATAGCAGTGAGAAAATAATTAGGGCATAGGCTGCTTATGCCTATCTCCTAAATAGGACCAGTTTTTGCAGGTGAAAGTCAGAGGTGGGCTGCACAGACTAACAACCGTTTCGCCTAGTGCAGAACTGAAAATGTGAGTGCGTGCATGCCCGCTTCACACTTGCATGTGGCTGCAAAAACAAGGCAATTTCTTGTGTGCGGCAGCCACGGTGAATAGATCTGGCAAGGCGCGATAATCAGCTGAGCTGCATGGGTGGGGCGAGCAAGCTGGATATATATGATGGGATAGCACCGGGGCGGGTGGACAGCCCCAGCCGGTGGTTGGAACTACCAGTACGGAGAAGCCGGTCCGAACTGGCAGCAGGCCACCACTGGTGCAAGTGTAAAATTTTGCTTCCAGGCAGCCAGTCCTTGGTGCCAGCTTCCATTCTCCTTTAAATCAGTGTTTCTCAACCTCAGCAATTTGAAGAGGTGTGGAGTCCAATTTCCAGAATCCCCTGTCATGCTGGCTGAGGAATTTTGGGAGTTGAAGTCCACACTCTTAAAAGTTGCTGAGGTTGAGAAACCCTGGCTTAAATCTCCTGGTAGTAAAGCAACAGGAATGGTTGCTTTCTACTTGAAGGGAGGGACCCTATAATAAATAAGGGGTGTGTTTGTCAGTATGGAAGCTGCCTCCTTCCGGAGTTGTGGAGTGCTATTTTTCCATTGATTTTTTTAAACAATGAATTTGCATTATTGCCCTTGTTTTTCCTTAAAAAAATTGATGTCACTTGTTCAAAATGAAGCATGGAGGCTTGCTGTCAAGACTGTGGAGCAATTATGCTCAAAGGAATTAGCAAGCAGAATTGGCCTCTCTGCAAGGCTACAATCTTTAAACAGAGAGTACTTGTGCAGATGACATGGTAAATGACTTTGTGTATAAATGCAGTTGTTTGAAGCTATTATTCTTTTAAATGATGAGCCTATATCTTTCTTGGGATATTTATACAAACTTTAGAGAGTTCAGAGCATTCCATATGTTCTGAACAATCCTTTTTAAAAATCACAAAGCTGAAACTTAAAACCTTTTATTGCTCTGCAAAGGCAGCTGAACAGAGCTTTTTGTTCTTATTTATTTTCCAATTGCCTACGGCCATTTTATATTCATTCATGGTGGAGGTATAATTTGAAGAATGCACAGTTTGGTTGTTAAAATCTAATATACCATGTTGGTAAATATAATGAAAGAAGAGGGATGAAACTCGAAGATGGATGCTTGAGGAACTGGTTTTTGGAAATTTCTATATGAGCTGATCCATGCCTTCTGGACTAATGTGCACATTGAAAAGTATAATACATTTATTTTTGAATTTACTGTGTTTTCTGTTGCAATTCACATCTTAAAAAACAACTGCAAAACGTGTTCAGAAAAAAATGAGAAATACAGGGTTTTTTTAAAATGCAGATTAATTTGGGAATAAGATGGAAAGGTATTTATGAGCAATGTGTGTGAAAATGACATTCCCAGGAGCATGTTTTTAACTTGGATAATTTTGCAAAAATCTTACATTTTTTAATGAGATGCAAGTCTATATTTTTGAGAGAAAACAGAGAATATCAAAAAGATTGACAGATCCCATATTGTTACATTGAAGTAGGGCTCTCTGATCTGCAAAACTTCAGACAAACACTAGACAGAGCAAAGAAAGATGGAAAACTCCTATTTGCTAACAACTTGTGATTGTTGGAAATTGTGCAGCTGAGATTTCATAGCTGTAACTGAAGCTTATATTATTTCCTTGAATTATTTTGGTACTATAGAGTACAGTACCACTGCCAATTTACATGTACTGTATGTTTGTCTTAAGCTTCTCAGTCTTGCTTTTAAGAACCAATTAAAATGAACTCCGTTTCCTATGTAAGTAGTTTTGAAAAATAGGGCCAAAATCACTTGTATGCTTAAATAAAGCAATCAAGGCACTGTAGCAATTTACTATTTATTTATTTATTTATTAAATTTATATCCCACCTCTCTTCCCCCATCGGGGAACTCAAGGCAGCGTACAACAAGATAAAAAACAGTAGCCTATACAATATAAAATCAAAACACACTCATACAATCCAGACATACGAGAGGGAAGAACAAGGTCTCAATTCCATGCCCTCCGACAAAGCCAGGTCTTAACAGCTTTGCGGAAAGCAAGTAGATTGGGGATGGTTCTGATCTCCGCAGGGAGCGTATTCCAAAGGGACGGTGCTGCCATAGAGAAGGCTCTCACCCGCGGCCCCGCCAGCCGACATTGTCTGGCCGACGGTATCCGGAGCAAGCCCTCCCTGTGGGATCTAACCGGGCACTGGGAGGCATACGGTAGCAGTAGGTTGTTGGTCTATAGCCAACAACTTAACATTTAATTTCTGTCCCAGATCATGAGACTATAAAAGTTAAATCTCTTCATTTTTTTTTTCACAATTCTACTGGCCTAATACCATATTTATGGATGAACGTGCCAATAAAATGGCTATTTTTGGATGCTGAGCCTTCTGTTCTGTGATTTCTGCTGCATTTTCTGGTGAGCCCATAATTAAGCATCAAGGCAGAATCCTGTTTTTCTCATGTAGACATTTAAAATAATTGCAAAATATATTTTTGATTAACAGCACAGAAAATAATAAAGATAGTGACACCAACATTTTAAATTATTGACATGTGAACAGAAGGACGTTCTGAGAATTTGATATTTGGGAGCTTCCTTACAGTTTAATTACATGAATACAATAAATTTATTTTATCCAACTTATGGTAGGTAGCCCAATTCCAAATGACTCTGAATGCCCTCATCATTTGCTTTCATCAATTGCCAGCTTAGAGGCCTGCTCCGACATCCTAACCCAAAGCCTAGGGGGAAGGCCAGGTTATAAAGATTGCTTGAAGACAAGAAAGGTTGAGGGTCATATCATTCTCCAGGAATTGCTGTTCTAAAGGGACAGACTCTTGGCTCCTTCTTGATCGGACTTGGGCATTTTATCACCTCTGGGCCACATCCGGCCCTTTGGCTGTCCCGGTTTGGCCAATGTGGATTGCTTTTATTTTGAAGGAGACTGCTATTTTTTTTCCAATTTATATATGTGCCTGCATGCAAGCCTATGCACCTTCACAGCCCTATTGGTTTGATCCTCCAGTTTCTCATGTGCCCCCTTGGGAAAATTAATTGCCCACCTCTGTTCTTTGTGGATTGCATAATTGACAGGACTCAAAGCAAGCAGGGTCTATTAGAGTGCACAGGATAGGCAGATGCTAAAAGGGAAATGTATGATTTAATCTCCTCTAAACATACATTTAGAGATGAAAAAGATGAGAATATAGATGTATTCTTTCTAAAAATAAAAGATCTTGATAGATCTTTTTTACATTGCAGAATGTGAAGAAGTTGGAACAGTGGGAACAATTATCTCTATGTTTATTGTCTCAAATGCTTATTAGATAGATTTACATCCCACTTTTCCTGCAGGAGCTTGAGGTTGCATAAATAGCACTACTTGGTAGAATTTTTCCCAGGACCGCCCTGCAGTTTTGATGAGAGAAGAACTGAGAATGGGTTTAGACTCAAGTCTCCAAAGTCCTAGTCTGGCACTTTAACTCCCTGTGCTTTGAGAGATGGATTAGTGTCTACATATGTATTATTTCAAATTGGTCAAAGATAACAATTTCTTTTAGGTCAAGAAATAAGACAAATTTTCCAGCTGTGTCAACTTGCTAAGCTTTTTAGTTCCCTAGATAAGATGATGCCGATACATGTTTAAATGAGAGCGACATTCATCACTCTTCCATAAAGTCGCAAATACAGTTATTTTTATTCCATTCTATTACTATATCAAAACCTGGATAACCTGTGGTTAGCCTTAATTATGCTATGCCGAAACATGTCAACTTCAAACTGGCTTATGTTTGACACTCCAGTGGAGGCATTCAAATCCAAGAGGATATTTAATCCCATATAACTGAAATGGGTTGTACTTCCCGCATGGAGGCCTGCCTTGCATCTTCCTTAGTCAGCTTTACTGAGCATCAGGGTTCAAACAAGAATTCTATTCATGTTTATCCAAATCCAAGTCAAGCTCTGCATGATTTGGTGTTTTAATAGATCACTGGGCTTGGGGTGGGGGGCTTAGTTGTTTCTCTAAATCATTGCTCATATTTAACATTTAGAGTTGCCAACGCGTTGCGGTAGAAAGCAAAGCTTTGATCTCCTTGTTTATTTTTTATTTATTTATTTTGTCAAGCATGTGTTAGATAACAGATATAAGTATAAACATGATTGTTAATACATGAAATGGATACGAATAAAAGGGAACATTAGGACAGGGATGGTAGGCACACTGGCATGCATATGTACACCCCTTACAGACCTCTTAGGAAAGGGGTGAGGTCAACAGTAGACAGTCTAAGGTTAAAGTTTTTGTGGTTTGGGGAAGAAACCACAAAGTCAGGTAGAGTATTCCAGGCATTGACCACTCTGTTGCTGAAGTCGTGTTTCCTGCAATCGAGTTTGGTGAAGTTTACCTTAAGTTTGTATCTATTGTGTGCTCATATATTGTTGTGGTTGAAGCTGAAGTAGTCATTGCCAGGTAAGACATTGCAATAGATAATTTTATGTACTACGCTTAGGTCAGACCGAAGGCAATCTACAGTGGAAACAATGGGAAACGATAAGCATGAGGGTCTGATCGTAGCATCTATAATTACATTTCAGTTGCTCTTCAGTATACAGATGCTTTAACATTTTGAAGAGGAATGCTTTGATTGTGCCAATGGGCTTTGAAAGTGCCTCCTTCAAATACTTTACTCACGCTAGCAATGTATAGTACCATAAAGAGCCAGTTTAGTGCTCAGGTTAAGGCACCAGAATGGATACAGGGAAATCATGCGTTTTATTTCCCACCTTTTTTCACCCCACTTTAGGCAAAAAGCCAGCTAGGTGACTTTGAGACATGATCTCAGTCCAAGGATAATGGCATATATATATACACACACACATATACATATACAAAATGGCATACACACACACACACACACACACACACACACAGATGCAGGAAAATTGCAGAAACAATTCCAGGCAGTTGCCAGGAGTGAGGATTGATTGGAAGACACAAAATGGTGGCATGAGCGTTTGTGCGTTAAGATTCACTTTGTCAAGAATTGCACCTCATTTCCTTATTTCTCATATTGCAATGGAATTAGTGAACTTCTTAAACTTTGGAAACTTGAATATCCCAGGCAAGATGAAATTAGCAAGAGAAATATGGGTAAATGTTTTGAGAGCTTGTTTCTTCTTTTGGAATGGTTTTAGAATCCATTCATACACTGATAAGAGGTTTATAACTGAGTACTGAACCACTCAGCAAAATTGTGGTTACAGCTGCTGTAGTACAGATGAAAATAACTTCCCTTTATCTCTTAGAGGCTGGATTCATCCCATTATTTTTAAAACTCTTGTCGGAACAGATGCATTTCTCTATGGTATTGGTAAGCAGTAACATTCAGAACACACGTAATATACATTACCACACTTCACCAGTTTACAGTACCAAAATCACTCCATATAAAGATCCAGTTGGTTGTTTTCTTTTTTCCTTCACTATCTTTCTGAGCCATGATTTTTCCTTGTTAATTTTTATATATGATATATTATTGCAAAATGGGCTCTTAATTCAGGTCTCTAGACAAGACTTCATTAATGTATAATGAATTCAATAGGGTTCAGAATAACAAAATAACAGAGTTGGAAGGGACCTTGGAGGTCTTCTATTCCAGCCTCCTGCTCAGGCAGGAGACCTTGTACCATTTCAGACAAATGGTAGTCCAACCTCTTCTTAAAAGCCTCCAGTGATGAAGCACCCACAGCTTCTGAAGGCAAGCCGTTCTACTGATTAATTGTTAGGAAATTTCTCCTTAGTTCTAAGTTGTTTCTCTGCTTGATCAGTTTCCATCCATTGCTTCTTGTTCTGCCTTCAGGTGCTTTGAAGAATAGGTTGACCCCGTCTTCCTTGTGGCAGCCTATTAGATATTGGAACACTGCTATCATGTCCCCTCTAGTTCTTTTTTCATTAAACTAGACATGCCCCATTCCTGCAACTATTTTTCATATATTTTAGCCTCCTGCCCCTTAATCATTTTTGTTGCCCTTCTCTGCATTCTTATCAACATTTTTTATATTCTGGGAACCAAAATTGGATGAAGTATTCCATGTGTAAAATATTCCTTGAACTGCTAATTGATAAACACTTTTTATTAGTAATATATTCCACCTCTTTAATATTCATCTTCCTCTGGAAGCAATTGGTAACAAAGATGTTTCTCTCTATGTTAATTTTTTTACTAATATAATGAAAGCAGATAAAGTGTCTTAAATAACCCACATAGTCTAATAATAGAAAGATTTCCTGTTCTCCATTAGATTCTCCAAAGAAATTATATATTGCCTTCTCCTTTTTCCTTTGAAAAGTGGTTATCTACAATCCAGGAAAACTCAATTTAAGAACTTGCCAGAATTTTTAAAAATAGGACCAAGTCATCTCTTATTTATACATTTTTCAATTAATTAAAATGCCATAAAGCTATGGTCCTCCTCTTGTAAAATTACTTGGTCCCTAAGTTGTCATATGACAAACAAAATAAAGTATAAAATAAACAGATTTCTTCATCTAGATACAAGTGTCTTGAATTTAATAAACAGCTTGTTACATTTAATCAGAAAGAGGGACCTTTCTGAACAATTTGACTGCAAGGATATGTTTTCATTACTGCTTAGCCTAAAAGAGGGAGGAGAGACTCTTAAATTTAAGAAGGGAGGAAGACAGAGGTGGTATTCAGCAGATTCTGACCAGTTCTGGAGAACCTGTAGTGGAAATTTTGAGTAGTTTGGAGAACTGGCAAATACCTTACCTCTGACTGGAGATTTTGCAGTATTCTTCCCCCGCCGTGCCCACCAAGCCACACCCACAGAACCGATTATAAAAAAATGTGAATCCCACTACTGGAGGAAGAGCCTTATTATTCAGAACTCATCCTGAAACAGCACAGCAAAGAAAACTACAATTTCTGTATGCTTGGGGATTGTTGGTTTGACAGAGTGAATGGACTGATGTTTCTTGATAACATGTGATTATTTAGATTTGATGACTGAACCATGTAGTTATGGAAATGAAGCGTATCAAGAGAAGAGAAAGCAGACTTGACTTATTCCTATGATTTGAAACGAGATACAGAGCTGTGGCCAGAGGTAAGGTTCCATTGCTGTTTCCCAAAAGCCCCCTCCCCCCACTTTTTTTTAAACTGAAACATTTGCATTTTGTACAAATATTCTTCCATGTTAAAAAAACAACAGTTTCTCCACAGAAAACTAGAAGTAATGGGTACAATTTCTACTTCCACCATGATTTGGGTGTGGAAAGAGAAAAACTTAGTTTTCTTAGCTTTCCATGCAGGCTTAAAATGATGCAACTCTAGAAAAAAGATTATATGCATGTAGCAGAAAAATGAATGTAGAAATGAAATTGGAGACCTCACTTAAAAAAAGATATTGATAAGATTGAGCAAGTCCAGAGGCAGGCAACCAAGATGGTGCAAGATCTGAGAGATAAAGCATATCAGGAGAAATTGGAGGAATTGAATGTATATGGTTTTGGAGACAAAAGAGAAATGGGGAACATGATTGAAAACAAAGTTCTAGAAGGCAGTATTTTCAAGTAAAAATCAAGACATGGGGGCATAAGCTCAAAGTGACAGGAAGGAAGTTCAAAAGTAATTTTAGAAAGCATTACTTCACAGAAAGACTAGTGGAAGTGTGGAACCAGCGTCCAGAGGAGGTAGTGGATCAATCCTAGGTAATTGAGTTTAAACATGTTTGGGATAAGCACATGTCATCTGTCATGTGACAAGAATTTTTAAAAAGTAAAATAAAGATAAAGTCTTAAAGGGAAGACTTGATGAACCGCTAGATCTTTTTCCGCCGTCAGTTTTCTATGTTTCTATGGGTGATATCAGGGCCTTGGTGGTGCAGGCTGTAAAATGCCTAGAACTTAAGTTCCAGCTGCCTGCAATTAGTGTAGGCTCGAATCCCACCAGGCTCAAGGTTGACTCAGCCTTCCATCCTCTCGGGGTAGGTAAAGTGAGGACCCAAGATTGTTGGGGGCAATAAGCTGACTTTGTAAAAATGCCACTTATACAAGCAGGCATATACAATGGAATGAAGGCTATTGCTGCGTGCATTGGGTTGTATCCCAAAAATTGTAAGACGCCCTGAGTCTTCGGAGAAGGGCGGCATATAAATGTAATTAAAAAATAAAATTAAATTTAAAAAATTAAATTAAATTAAAAAAAAAATAAAAAAATTAAATGGTTGAATGGACCCTTTAGAAATTAGCAATAGCACTTAGCACTTGGACTTATATACTGCTTCACAGTGCTTTACAGCCCTCTCTAAGTGGTTTACAGAGTCAACATATTGGCCCCAACAATCTGGATCCTCATTTTCCTGACCTCAGAAGGATGGAAGGTTGAGTCAACCTTGAGCCTGGTGAGATTCAAGCTGCCAAGTTGCAGGTAGCCAGCAGTCGGCAGAAGTAGCCTGCAGTACTGCAGTACTAACCACTGTGGCACCACAGCTCTTATGAGGCTGTTTAGCCTTCATTTTTGAAGTATCCAGTTGAAGAGTTATAACAGGTAAAGAAGAGAAGATGCATCTTATACTTTTCTGCTGAAGCTGTACTTCTAGCCAAGTCAGGTTTGAGAGAGACCAGGGCCGAATTGGCATGGACCTAACCTCCATTTAATTTAGCCTCTGTATGCTCAGTTTAACTGAACAGGGGTGGTTAATGGCTAGGATCAAAAACAATTGGGGAATAATTAGGAGAGTCTATTGCATTAAAATTAGCAGCTAAAATTACAAATAGTTGAATTAGGATGGTAAAAAACAGATGGTTGACAATGGGAAATGACAAGCCGAGGCTGATTAGAAGACAAGGAAGGGATGAGAGTGAACATGTTAGTTAATTAGAGTCATTATTTAATAGTCTTAGATGACTACTTGTTTTAGATGTTTTATGTTTCATATGTAATATTTTATGTTTTAAACTACCAGTATTCTCATCTGAGTGAATTCTAGGAATGCTAATTTTATTTCATGGAACTGATTTGGATAACCATGCCTTAATACTCTACACAGAGTATTAAGTAATAGTATAGCTGTACTGTTCTCCCTTAATAGAGGCCACTACATCTGGACTATATTATTATTATTATTATTATTATTATTATTATTATTATTATTATTATTTTATTAGACTTGTATGCCGCCCTCTCTCCCTAAGGACTCAGGGAGGCGAACAATAAAAAACCAATACAAATTATAATAAAAAACCATTAAACAGATACAAGCCTAATCAGTGTTATAAAATTTAAAAAGAATTAAAACAAAGACTAAAAAACCAACCCACACCCCCAAAGTCAGTCCAGACCGGCCTGTTGAAACAACCAGGTCTTCAGGTCCTGGTGGAAGGAGCGGAGATCAGGGGCCAAACGGAGGTCTCTGGGGAGTTGGTTGCATAGGGCGGGTGCTCCCACAGAGAAGGCCCTACCCCTGGGCACCGCCAGTCGATGATGGTACCCCAAAGAGGCCCTGCCTATGGGAGCATACCGGGTGATCGGAATGTGATGCTGGCAGACAACACTAACTGCAGACAACACTAGGAGCAAAGAGTTACAGTTTTGTGTACCTGTTTGTTTTCATCTAATGGTTTTTCAGGATTTTTGTAATGTAGACCCAGTTGTTTTAAATATGGCAGCGTGCCATTTTTGGCATATAATATAGAGATCTGTATTTAGTGCACCAGCGAAGAAATTTACAAGTGCCCTTTTCAAAAACTCTACATATCTTAAGAGGTCATAACAGATATTGATTTCCTGACTAAATTAGGCTTTTCCATTTAAGGATCTGCTAATCTCCCTAAAAAAACGTATTTCTTCCTACCTTATTTATCTGTGGTTCCATTTTTAGAAATAAAAGATTATTTCTTCTGCTTCAATATTCAGTGATGGAATATGCCAGAAGACAAGTAACTGAAATTGTCTAACATGAACAACACTTCAAAAATATGCCAGAAAATTATATTTAATAAACCTGTTTTATTTGCAGTGACTCATTACAAGAAAGAATTTATTTATTTGTATCTCACCTTTAATATTATTATAAATAACTCAAGATGGCAAACATATCTGATGTTCCTTTCTCCCCCTATTTTCCTCTCAACAACAACCCAGCTGGGCTAAGGGGGTGCAACTGGCCCAAAGTCACCCAGCCGGCTTTCACGCCTAAGGTAGGATTAGCCTTAGGCATGAAAACTGGCTGGGTAACTTTAGGCCAATCACCTGGAGACTGTGAGTTCTAGTCCCACCTTAGTTTCCTGGTTTGGTATCTAAATCTGTAGTCTGAAAGTAGATGTCTAAAAAAAAAAAGTGCCGAGCTAGCCTTGGCTCTATTATGCCTAATTTTATCTGATGGGATATATAATATTTTATTTAAAAAAAAATCTGGGGAAAACTCGAAATGAAAAATTATAAACCTGTGAAGAGCCAGCACTTGTATCTTACTCTTGGAAATCCTACTCTATCACTAATCACTTTTACTCTTAAGAACCCTTTAGTTTTTTTATCTCTTTTCAGGGGCTATATTTATGATCTAGTTGATAGTCTCTCAGCACATCTATTACCGATCTGGATGACTTGTAAGGGAGTTTAGCTGGAGAGCAGTATTAATTTATGACTTATCAAAACTCTGTCTGAAAAAAATGAACAGTACCCTCCTCTGAATTATACAAGTTGACCATACTTGTAATTAATCTTTGAGGAAAAAGAACAATTGCACTTCATCCACATAAAGAACGCTTGAAGCAATGATGTAAAACCACCATGCGATTCTAACTTTGTTTCCTCAGCTCTTGCTTCCCCTCTAAGTATGAATATGATTTAATGTAACAGTCACTGATAACGCCATCTGTGGAATTAAATCATGGATATTCAGCTCTTCTTGATTCTGCTTCATACTGACCTGAGCAGCTGAATACAACTTCTGGCTACCTAGAGTTACAGGATTACATAGGGAACTGGCCTGCAGTACTAACAACTACCTAACTCGTGTTGCTAAAGGAAAGAATGCACACCAGATCTACTAACAGTGAGAACAAAGCTTCAAAATTAGTCCTTCTGTAAGTAGCTTCTAAACTTAGATAAAATGCCTCTGGCAGATGTGCCACTTTGGATCCTAGCTGAAGACAAATATATACCATTTTATTTAACAGCTGTTAAATGAATAACCGAAGGTGTTTGGGCAGCTGTAATGTAAGCTGATTCATCCTTCTTCTGATTTGCTTCTTGTTTACTTCCTGATTTTGGGTTACAGTAGTCCTGAAAGGATGGTCTTATCATAAATTAACATTTGTAAGACCAAGAGATGCCTAATTCCTTTCCTAAGCTTGTTGCTGTCTAACCTCTGACAAGTTTTGTGTGTTCTTGCTTTGTATTGAGAAGTGATGCTACCTGGGTGGTTCTTTTTTTTTTTCTGTATGACTAACATTTAAACAGGTGGATGCATCTGATTTCTTCTCACATTGTCAAATTTCATTTCCTGAGGAAAGTGACAGATAACTGAACATAAAGAAGTTACCAAACCGTCAAGCGGCAGGACGAGAATAGGAGGCTGCTTCACATGACAGGAAAACACAATGCACTTATTTCAACTGCTTTCTTGTGTCACTTAAAAATGTCACTCAATATTTTGTTGAAGACCTTCAGAATTCATTAGTTATGTTCATATATTTAAAAGCAGTGCATTTAAACTGATTATGAAATAGAGAATGTTGGATAATTTTGTCAAACAATTTTCCCTTTTCTTGCTCTTTTTACTGTAATAAGGCAACAACAATAACCTTTAAGGTCAGAGCCTTTAAATATGATTAGGTAGGTTTTGGTTTTGCTTTTTTTCACTTCACTCGAGTTGTTCCCATCACATAACTGGTTTTATTCACAGGGACTGCTGTAGAAGGTAAGTATTAGAGCTTTTTTAAATGCGGAGCGTGCTCAAAGTGCGTGATCACCAAACTGGTTGTTATACTGGTGGAATCCCACTCCTGTGCACAGGCATATTGCATCATGAGGTTTTATCATGGGGAACAGGAAAGTTAGACTAGCAAAATGCATATAGCTAAATAAGTTGCAAACAAATATACAATTTCAAGTTTAGGAGGTAACTTTAAACATTAATATAAATCATGGCCTCCTACAAAACTTGTTTTTCCTAAGTGATTTATTATTATTATATTTCAGATGTATTTCCCCTCTAAAATCAGGTCCCCATCCATTGTGCCCTATCAGGATCTCATTATATTCTGCTGGTCTTTATAAAGCTAAGCTTCTATGAAGTTAAAATCTGGGACAGCTGAATATTTCCTGATCGGAAAATATAACATTAATTATAAAGCATTCCAGGGCTCTTGATTGATTGATTGATTGATTTTATTTGTCAAGAGCTTACAATATAACAGAAACAAGAACAAACATAAGTTTAAATACAAGTAATAAAAAATAATTGGGGACAATAGGATAGGGACAGGCATGATTGTGCACTTATGCACGCACCTTATAGACCTCTTAGGAATGGGGTGAGGTCAATAGAGGTTAGTTTGAGGGTAAAGGAGTTGGGGTTTGAGCAGGTGACAACAGAATCAGGTAGTGAGTTCCAGACATTGACCATTCTGTTGCAGAAATCGTACTTCCTACAATCAAGCTTGGAGTGGTTTTAGTTTATGTCTGTTCTGTGCTCTTCTGTTGTTGTTGTTAAAGCTGAAATATTCATTAACTGGTAAGATGTAGCATATGATTTTATGTACTATGCTTAAGTCTAATCTTAGACATAGTTCAAGTTTATCTAAGCCTAGAATCTCAAGTCTGGTGCTGTAGGGTATTCTGTTGTGAATAGAGGAATGTAGTACTCTTCTGGTAAAATACTTCTGGACTCCCTCAGTTGTATTTATGTCTGATATACAATGTGGATTCCAGACAGCAGAGCTGAATTCAAGTCTAGCAAAGGTTTTGAATGCCCTAGTTTGCAAATCAGTATTACCAGAAGAGAAGCTTTATAAAATTAAATTTACAACTCTTAAGGCCTTTTTGGCAATACTGTTGCGGTGAACTTTGGCGCTTAGATCATTTGATATGAGAACTCCAAGGTCCTTGACAAAGTGAGAGTCATCAACAAGGTTACATCTGCCTAGCTTGTATTTGGTATATAGATTTTTTTTACCAATGTGTAGGACAGAGCATTTGTTGATAGAGATTTGGAGTTGCCAATTGTTAGACCATTCAGACACATAATCAAGGTCTTTTTGAAGGATGGTAGCATTGATGGTGGCGTTGAATAGTTTTACATCATCAGCGAAGAAGATGCAGTTGCTAATGAGGTGATCACAAAGGTCATTTATATAAAATGAAAAGAGTGTGGGTCCTAGAGCACTCCCTTGTGGGACACCATTAATAACTGATGCAGGGTTTGATAGGGTGTTTCCTATTTTTATTATTTGTTGCCTGTTTGACAGGAAGGCAGTAATCCACTTGTGAAGGGATCCGGAAATGCCATAAGAATTTAATTTTAATAGTACCACTGAGTCAAATGCTTTGCAGAAGTCAATGTAAATTACATCTATTGCTTTACCTGGTCAAGAAGTGTAGTCCATATGATTTTGCAGTGTAGAAGTTGCAAATTGCAGGACAATTTTTTTCTGAAACCAAATTGTTTATTGGAGAGTAAGTTGTTTGACTCTAGGTGGAAGGTAATGCGTTGATCAATAATGATTCCCTAACTTTGCATGTGACACAACACAATGAGATTGGTCTGTAGTTTTCAACCAAGCAGGGGTCACCTGTTTTGAAAATAGGGATGACTGTTGCTAAAGTCCATAGGTTTGGTAAGGAGCTGGTTCTGAATGATAACTCATATATTATGCTTACTGGTTATGCTATGGTAGTGGAAAGCTTTTTTAAGAAGAATGCACATAAGCCATCAGGGCCAATAGATAAAGATGGTTTAAGGTGGCATATTGCATTTTCTATGTTATTTTCAGTAAAGTCAATTTGTAGATCATTGTAGTTAGTTGTCGTACGATTAGGAAATGTGGGGCATACGCCATTACTGTTAACAAAGACTGAACTGAAGAACGTGTTGAAGAGGTTTGCCTTAACGGCTTCATCGCTATTGTCTTTCCCATTAAGACCTTTTAGGGGTGGGATGGTTTTTGAGTCTTTAAGTTTGGTGTTTACAAAGTTATAGAAGGCACGGGTAGATTTTGTGTGTAGAAGATTTCTTCTAGAATAGTTAAATGTGCTGGATTTTCCAAAAACTGCTGATGCCATACAAAATAATCTAATAACGCAAACTTACCAACTTAGACAGGACCAGACATTTTCTTACCTTAATTGTCTTTGTATTTTTGAAATAAAATTCTTCAGACTACAGGTAGTCCTTGCTTCATGACCTATTGCTTAGTGACTATTCAAACAGTTACCTGCCAAGAGTTACTTATGACCCCGTTTCAGAATTCTGGTGGCTGTACATCTCCTTGTACTCACATGATTGCATTTTGGGTGCTTGGCAATCAGCGCACATTTACAAATGTTTGCATCATCCCATAGTCACATGGCTAGATTTTTGATAATGGCTAGATTTTTTTGCCAGTTTCCAGTATTTACTTCCATTTTTTGGCAAAACAAGTGCAGTGTTCACATAATGACCACTATAAAAAAAACCTCATGGTCACTTGGTAACCACTTAGTAACTGCCACAACCTAGACCAATTACAGTCATAAATCAAGGATTACCTGTACTGTACAGTTCTAAAACCTTGCATGTTTTCTCAGAGGAAATTATTGATTATTTGAATCCTACATCTTTCCCAAACTGTGTTAAATTTGACTGTGGTTTTAGGGGCTTTATTTGAATGTAAAATGTTCACGTTGGTGACAGTATGCAAAGAAAAAAAATGTACTGGAAAAAAGAAAGTTTAGCATTTGTGCTGTTTCTTCCATGGCACTTTTAAATACATTTCTGAAAAACCGAGGAGATGTGATGGAAGAATAGTTTCTTAAATTTTGGGTTTTTTCTTCTTTTTTCTCAATTGCAAAACATTCCTATCAGAACACATTCTGTAAGTTTCTTTAAAATAATTAATATATATGACTGACATGTGTCATATAAACTTCTCTGAGGCAACACAGAGGAATTTTGAACATTTACAACAATGACATTTTGATGATTAATTATTCTTGCTGCTTTTGTGATATCAGCCATTTCAAAGAACATAACTTCGTTGCTTAGGAAAATAAACATACGATCTTTATGAACTGTTCTTTTTCATTTAAACTGCAATTGAAAACCAGTTCTAAGACTAACAATTTGTGTTGGTTTTCTCTTCTCTTTTTCGGTTCTAGTTCTTGGCATTGCTGCATCAATACTCAGTTTAATTGGCATTTCCTCAAAGTTTATGCAAGAAAAGTTTTCAGATATTGTCAGCAGTTTTCTTCAAAATCATTAAGAAGCCAACATGCTGGACTAATTTATCTTGAGTCTAATAATATGCAAAAGTTGAGTCAATTGAAAGCATAGCAAATGTCTTATTTAAGTAGCTTTCCAAAGTAATTTCAAGCCATTCTGGTGAGGAATAACTGTTCTTTTGTAGTTAAATACAATTTCTCCATTTAAAAAAAGATGAGTAGCTTCTTGTAAACAGCCTACATAAATCTCTGCACTAAATATATACTTCTTTGTTATGGAGTTGCAAAACAAAAAAAGTCAAATAGCTAAGAATTACAGGGAGAGAGGCAATAAAAGTAGCAGAACCTCTGTACTGGGAGGTTAATTGTTTGGGGGAGAGTTTCAAATATTCCAATGGGACTTGAATTTAGCTCAGTTTTTCAAGGGGATTTGAAAAACAATACCATGAATAAATAAAATATAAAATTTAAATAGAAGACTAAGCATGAGTCAGCAGAAAGAAAAGCTTTCTGTATAAGGGCATTCTCTAATTTTAGCTAAGTCAAACCAGTTTAAGTGTTAGATTTTCTAAATCACAAAATTAGACTCTGAAAGAATCTTGCCTATCCTTAAAAATAATAAATTTTACATAATAATCAAATGTAAAAAATGGTTACAGGGATAGTAGAATAAACATTAAGCAAAGTTTGACAAAAGGTTTTTGTTTGAATTACCGGCATGCATCCCTTCTAGATAAACACACAGTTATACATAATACTTTTGGGTTGTTTCGTATATTGAGAGTTCTCTTTTGCCTTACTAATTTTTTAATCTCTGCAACATAGTACAGCTAAACACACATTCATATTTTATTGTATTATGAAGTAATGAAAAACAATGTATAAATTGTTCTTCCTTTCTCATTATTTGGTATTATAGATCCCATTTTATTATTTATTTATTTGCATCCCATCTTTATTTTTTTTTTCAAATAACACAAGGTAGTTAACATATCAAATACTCCTTCTTTCTCCTACTTTCTCCACAACAGCAATCCTGGGAGGTGGGTTGGGCTGAAGGAGAGAGTGACTGGTCCAAGATCATCCAACTGGCTTTCATACCTAAGGCAGGACTTTATTTTATTTTATTTTATTTATTTATTGCTTGGACTTGTATGCCGCCCTATCTCCCAAAGGACTCAGGGTGGCTCACATCATAAAAACCCACAATACAAAAATTAAAAATTTGTGGTCTCCTGCTTTCTAGGCTGGTGCCTTAACCACTAGACCAGGACTGACAAACTCATGTTGTCATGGCGGCATCACAGGATGTATCGGGACTTTTTCCCCTTCGCTAAACTGGGCAGGGATGTGGCCAGTACGTGACACATCCGGCCCATGGGAAGGGAGTTGGACAGCTCTGCACCAGACCAAACTAGGTCTCTTTATCCTCTCAATAATCATTTGTCTTCTCTCATGCTGTTATTTGTCCAGGTTACTCAATCTCACTGGTCTATCTTTTAACCAGACCTATTTTTGAGTTTAAAACCTTGGCTATTTCACATGAGATTAGGATAGGGACAACAGACCACACTTGCATTTCAAGAAAACCCATAATATAGTTGACTGGCGCATGCTTAAGTACAATTTCTAGTTTAAAATGATAGCAGAACTTTCACCTGAGATCACAGGGAACTATTGTTTGTCAGAATAGACTATACCTACATCATAAATGGATAATTAGTCCACTTAGTTCAAAGCTGATTCCCATGAACTAAGAAAACTAAATCTCATGCTGATTTTCATGGAGCAATGTCTTGATGTACTTTTTACTTGCTAATCAAATAATTAAAATTGTACACTTCAAGCTATCTGTGGAGTATGTATTTTATTGCAGTTCATTAAATAGCCCAACCGCACTGTCCATGATAAAGCACCACAACCACAGTAGTTTCATCACAAGAAGAGAATTGGTATATTTTGCTGTTTCTACCATTCTGCTTAATTCGTTAAATCAAAAGCCTGAAAAGATTGTCAATACTGTATTGCCTTTATTTTAAAATATTATGAACACTTATTTTATCTTCAAGGCTTTGAGAAGTGGCATATGTACAATTTAACATTTGATATAACTGTCTTAATATTAAAAACGGAAAGCTGCATCTAACTTTTCAATCCACAAACAAAATATTCCATTTTCAATGCTGGGGAAAATAACAACATTTTGATTTGACATTGAAAAACATTCTTCTTGTCTTCCCAGCATTCCAGCATGGCTTGCTGAATACAAAATCTGCAGAGAATTCATAAACAACTTTCAACAAACTGCAACTTCTCTTTGATTGAAAACTACATTTGGATGGATAGGCAACCCCCAGTACATCCTGTTCTCTTTTTATGGCTCTGAATTTCTGATCAACTTTGCTGGAGATTGACAGAATAGTTTCTTATTGCTTTGAATATTTGTGGTGGAATGTAGTCAGGATTCCAAGGAGGTTGGGAATGCATTTCAGAGGAATAAGAGACAATGAAGTTTAGATACGTTTGGTTGGGAGGAAGAGGGTCATATCAGCTCCTCTGTAGAAGGGTATATATTGAATGATGCAAACAATTGGTTTAGTTTGGCAAGATTTTGTCGGTGAGGAACAATCAAGGAAACTGCTCTGAAGTACTCTCTGTATCTTTCTTAGTTTTTGGAGCCTGACAATATTGTAACGTATAGTCTAAAATAAAATTTTACCCCCATCCCTCCCATAAACTTAAAATCCCCTACTAAAATCAGCACTCACTCTTGAATGATGCATCATCATTTGTTTTGTGACCTTCAGTTTCCCAAGTTCTACCTCTTGTTGTCAAGCATTTTTGAAGGATTTGGATATAATTTATTGTTCAAGTTCCATAGCTTAATATATTTTATTATTGCTTTTTGTGTGTGATTGATGATATAAATACCACCAACAATAATGTTTGTGTATTGCCATGGTCAGTATTCTAAATGAGATAAACATAATTTCATACCATTTTATATGACAATATTAATATGGAAAAGGAGAAGATATGGGATGGGTAGGCTAAACACATTTGAAAGTTAAGTGGAATGATTATAAGTCTGCTTGTAAAGATGTAGAGTAGAACCCTAATTATTTTATTCTACTTGAAGCATACCTAACCTTCAACAGCCATTGAATTGTTCATAGATGATTCAGTTTGCAGAAGAATTTTTTTCATGGAATCAGACTTCTTGTGTTTTTCCTATGTCAACATTTTTGGGGAAATGATGCTGCTACTGATATATTTTGTATATCTATACATATTTTAATGAAGACCATACATTTCATCCAAAGATCTGCTTTTTAATGTAATTTCAGATTAATATCTAATCTGACTAGATCTGGACTATGATCTTGTCTATGAAGAGAGGATTCTCTACTCTGCTTCAAGAACCAAACCCAGATCTCTGGAAATTTATTTATTTAATTTACTTATTTATTTATTTATTTATTTATTTATTTATTTATAATTCAACTTGTATGCCACCCCCCCTCCGAAAGGACTCGGGGCAGCTCACAACTAAAACACAACAATAAATATTTAAAAAGAATTAAACTTAAACAAGCCCAATAACTAAAACTAATTTAAAATAACAAAACTTTCTCTGAATTACACTCATTCTCTGGATCAGAGTGAAAAGAACTCCATGCTCTCATAATCCAACACAGGGAAAGCTAAAAGGGGTTTTGAAAATAAACACTTCAAAAACCAAGTTTTGCTTTTGAAAAAAAAATCCAAGATGATATTTACTGGAAATCCAAATTGTTATGAGAGGGAGAAGCATATTAAATTTCATGAAGCATTATTCAGAGGGTCCCAGCTTCACTCCCTTAAAATCAGAATGTTTTCACCTTTGTTAGTATATGATGACTATCTGTGATGGATTTCACAGAGAGATCTTGGAGTCTTAGTGGACAGTCAGCTAAATATGTGCAGCAGCAGCAAAAAAAGCTAATGCAATCCTAAGTTGCATTAACAGAGGGATACAATCAAGATCAAGTGAGATACTAATACCACTCTATAAAGCCTTAGTAAGACCACACCTAGAGTACTGCATCCAGTTTTGTTCACCACATTATAAAAAAGGTGTTGAGACTCTAGAAAAAGTACAGAGAAGAGCAACCAGGATGATTAGGGGACTGGAGACTAAAACATACGAAGAACAGTTACAGGAACTGGGCTTGGCTAGTCTAGTAAAGAGAAGGACCAGGGGAGACATGATAGCAGTCTTCCAATATTTGAGGGACTGCCACAGAGAGGAAGGAGTCAAGCTAATTTCTAAAGCACCTGTAGGCCAGACAAGGAACAATGGATGGAAACTGAACAAGGAGAGGTTTAACCTGGAAATAAGGAGAAACTTTCTGACAGTGAGAACAATCAACCAATGGAACAGCTTGCCATCGGAAATTGTGGGAGCACCATCACTTGAGACTTTCAAGAAGAGACTGGACTCCCATCTGTCAGAAATGGTATAGGATCTCCCGCTTGGGCGGGGGGTTGGACTAGATGACCTACAAGATCCCTTCCAACTCTGATTATCTGTTATCTGTTAGATAAGAAATTAGTCAAGAGTAGATAGAACTAATTTAAGGATTTAAGGATTAAAAGTGTTAAGGTGAAAATCTCCATTTTATAAATAAGGGAGAAAGCATAGAATTTCTGAAAGCTGGAAAACAAGTAGGATTGAATCCAACTTGAGACATTGGAACTTGCTAACAGACTTCTGCAATTATATATACAAGTAGAAATGTTTAATTAATTCAGAATTTTAGAATATATTTTGCTGTCAAACTCAAGGAAGTAGAAGGAAGGAAAGTTAAACAGTTTATCATCTGCAGATATGTAGTGCCTCAGGGGTGGCATACTTTTTTTAGGGTTCCATTGGGAAATAAATGATTTTTAGCTATATGTTCTTGAACACATCAGAAACTGCTACAAGCTAAAATATCACTTGCCTTTTTTCTTTCAGATTCTTTTAAGAATTTATTTACATGAATAATCTATATAATGAATTTGGATGTAAACTGAAAAAACCATAACAGCTGCTACTATTATCATGGATATACTTGTCACAGTACAGCAATTGATTTCATGTTACTTTTGAAACATATTGCTTGACATATTTGCTTTTATAATCCAAAATATGCAGAGTACTGGTTTTGCAAACTGATCACATATATTGACTGCATGCTCACAGGAGAAATTGTTAGGTTAAAAACTTTTCCTTGCATTTTAGACTCTAACCTACAGTTGGGGGATGTTATATGAAGTCTGATAGACATTTACAGCGAATATATCCTTTCATATGAAGAATTTGAGAGAGAATGCCTGTCATAGTTTTTTCTGCTGCAACTCTCATTAGCTTTTTTTTAAAGTTGTTTATTCCTGCTGTTAATCCCAACAGGAAATATGTATCATTTGTATAGAGTCTTGAAATCTTTGTCTGAAATGGTATAGGGCAGGGGTGTCAAACTCAAGGCCCACAGGCTGGATCCGGCCCATGCTGTGGTCTGATCCAGCCTGCGGGGCTATCCTGGTCTACCCAATGCAAAGAGGAAAGATTGGCTTGGTCTACCCAATGCAAAGAGGAAGCATGATAGCAATTTGGGGAGTGGCATCAAGCTGCCATGAGCACCCAGTTGGCCATGTCCACCCAGCTGGCCAACCCCCTGAGGTCAACTATAGCCCTGATGCAGCCTTCAATGAAATGGAGTTTGACACCCCTGGTATAGGGTTTCCTGCCTAAGCAGGGGGGTTGGACTAGAAGACCTCCAAGGTCCCTTCTAACTTTGTTATTCTATTCTATAACAAGCTAGTGGGACAACCAGACATGACCTCTGAGTTAAAAACTATAAAGTAAAATAATTTTTAAAAGTATAAATTACCATTAGTTGAATGGCATTTCTTATATAGTGCCTAATTATTTGTACATTGTGATAAGCTGATAAGATGGGATCCAGTCAGAGGTGGGCATTCAGCAGGTTCTCACCAGTTCTGGAGAACCGGTAGTGGAAATTTTGAGTAGTTCAGAGAGCCGGCAAATACCACCTCTGACTGGCCCCGCCCCCATCTATTCTCTGCCTCCCAAGTCCCAGCTGATCAGCTGGGTCTTCTTTTGTTGCCCTGCACAGGAGGGAGGGAATGGGATTTTTCAGTAACCTTCCCCCAGGAGTGTGAAGGGAATGGAGATTTTGCAGTATCCTTCCCCTTCCACACCCACCAAGCCTCGCCATGCCCACCAAGCCACACCCACAGAACTAGTAGTAAACATTTTTAAATCCCACCACTGGATCTAATGATTATCAGGCCATACAGAGAAGAGTAATGTAAAACAGAACCATGAAATTAGGCTTGATTTCTTTGTCCTGCAGCAGATACATCTTTCATGAATATAATTTCATTTTTCTGCTATAATATATCCATCCATATTATGTCTGGGAACTTCTGTTGCTATTGAATGGATTGACTTTCTGGAGTCAATATTTATTTCCTACTGTGATGTGAAATCTACTGCATTCTGAGTTTTTGAGGAAAGTATCAAAGCCTTATTGGCTTCAGTCAGAGATTTAAGGACATGCTTATTATTTTCACAATGAGTAGGCCATTATCTTTATTATGTTACATTATATTTATACTTTATTTAAATACATATGCTGTGTTAGGTTTGCTTTGATGACTTATTATAATAGTCCTTCCATTATAACTGACTTTTCTTTCTTAATAGTAATTGATTCAGTTGCCAAACACAAGGGAAAAACGTTAGGTTTCAGTGATTAAAATATATATTGCTTCCTTTGACTGCATATTCTTTCCATTTCGTACTGAAGTAGAAATGGATTTAAGCTAAGTGTTCTGATATCACTTGGCAAAAGAATATTTTGGCTTACCTTCAGCACAATGGTTTCTTTTTTTAAAAAAAACCCAAGTGACAGCAAGGGAGAGCGAGAGATTTTCATGCTTCTTTATAATTTATATTGTGCCCTGAGGACAGTTGTAACTCACATTTATACTATAGGAGTGTAGGCGTGCATGCTTTTCATATGGCCTAAACCATTCAGTTATGTTTTATTGTTCCATTGCACAATTGCTGATGAAGTATGATAGGTTTGCCTTTAGGCACCCCATTCACTTATACTGTATTATACTATTTGTGAACTAAGTGAACTAATGATATTTGGAATGTGTGAGCTTATAAGGAATACTTGTTTAAACAGTTCACTTCCTGTCCAGGAAAATTGGTGGCATGATGATGGCATGTAAGTAACTGAAAATCTTGAAAGACGGTAAAAGTTCCTTGCTTCTAAGGACAGAGGCTAGTCTGTTTCTCCCTATAGTAACATATGCACTCTCTGATGCATTATAGAAGTACATTTGCAGACTGGGAAGTGAGGGAAAATAGTAGAATGAGAAGCTTTCTCCAGCAGGTGCAAAGGGCAACTTTTTCTTGAGACTGATATATTTTGAAGAAAGATCAACATATATCCTTCCAAAAGAGAGGTTTATAAGTTACTGTAAGTCATTTAAGCAACCAGAATTTATTTACTCCGAATAGCTTCAAAGGTTGCCTCATCGTTATCTTGATGTTCCCTCCTTTCTTTGAATGAATAAAAATTAAATGCTTTTTGAAGAACAAAAAATGTATATAGTTTTATAGAGAGTGGATGACAGAGAAAAGTCTAGTGGTGTTTTGATTCCTTGTGCCTGCCACAGCCTCTCCAGCTTTGGATGACAGAAGTTAAACAACTTTGGTTGCTGTGAAAAAGCTACGTATGATCAGGCCTGGATAACAATTGGATCACAGGAAATCCTAGGTCATTAGGCTAACCTGGGAAACTGACATAATATCTTGGAAGAAGGTAATGGCAAAGTATTTCTATATTGTTGGCAAGAAGTGTACTTACAAAAGACTAAGGCAGGACAGATCATGTCACTTTCCTCTGGTTCTTGAGGCAATGGAAAATTGATTATATGCCATTAAGTTGTTTTTTGACTCCTAGCAACCATATAGACTAGCCATCTGTCAGAATGAACCTTGTCCCCAATCTTGGTCCATTTCACATTAAAGAGAGCAATTGATTGATTGATTATATGCCATGAAGTCAATGTTGCCTTAGCAACCCCGTAGAGAGATTTTCTCCATCTATCTCTAACTTGTCCTTTGCTGTGCTCATCACTGTTGTAACTGAGTTACTGATCATCCTCTTTCTTTTTCTGTTCACATTTTCCCAGCATTAGAACCTTCTTCAAAAAAATTGGTTCTTCATATAATGTGTCTGAAGTAATATAATTTGAGCCCGGTCATTTGTGTCCCCAGACCTCTGGGTTGATTTCTTTGATGATCTTTGTTTTGCTTGTCCCAAAGGTCCTTTTTCAAGAGGCAATCCAAGAAGCTTCTTCAGCAGAGTTCTCCTTCAGCAGAGCTGAAGAAGCTTCTTGGATGAGAAGCAAAATGTCTTCAAAGAAAAACCAGAAAGTCCAGTTGCCTCTTGAAAAAGGACCTTTGGGGCAACCATGACCTGGATGACTGAGAATCTCCATAGAGATTTGTTTTGTTTGATTTGGTTTGTTTTTTTGACTGTCCACACTATTCTCAGGGGTCTTCTCCAACACCAGCTTTCAAAGTTGTCAATATTCATCCTATAGTGCTTCTTTAAAGTTCAATGTTTTCTTCCATAATATCATAGGGAATACCATGGCTTGCATGGTTCTGACCTTAACAGGTATAACGCATCACAACATTTGAATATCTTTTCCAAGACTTTCGTAGCTTCTTTACCAAGGGCTAGTCTGTGGCATATTTCTTGACTGTTTGTGCCTTTACTGTTGACAGTGGCTCTTGAAGGAAGAAGCTATTCACTACATCAACATCCTCATTGTCAGTTGTAAGGCTGGATGTTCTGTCAGTTGTCATCAGTTTGGTCTTCTCTATATTTAATTTATTCCCTTTTGCTTCACTGTCCTCTTTGACTCTCAGTACAATCTTGCAAATCTTTTGCATGTTTGGCTTTAAGAGCCAGGTCATTAGCATAATATATACTGCATCATGCAGTTATTGATGTTTCTTTCTGCAGTTTTAAAATCACACTTGTCTTCTTCCAATTCAGTTTCTCTTAATGTATATTCTGCATTTAGGTTGAATAAATAAGGGAAGGTATGCAGCCTCGTTGCGAACCCGGAGCCAGCTTGTTTTGTCATGTTCATGAACTGTGCTTTCTGACCTGCATATAAGTTTCTCATGAGGACAATGAGATGCTCTGGAATTTCAATTTTTCTGACCATTTTTCCACAGCTTGACCTGATCAACACAGTCCAAGTGTGATTTACTATAATCAATGAAGCACATACTGATTTCTCTGTCGTGTTCCTTGGCTTCCTGAATTATCCAGCCTGCAATAGAAAAGTGGTCTGCTAAAACATGTACTGCTCTTATTGCCAAGCTTATTTGGCCTTAGTAACAAGATCACTACTGCTGTCCTTACAGATTTACTACAAGACAGGTTAAGGCAAGGAAATTTCCATGGCTGAATGTGCCCTCCCACCAAAACACAAATGACTTAAGCTAAGCTTATGGAAGTAAGGCTGCCAGCCTGCCCTGTCGCCTAAGGCAAAATGGCTGACCTTGGAGGGGAGTGCTAAGTGGTACAGAGAGAGAGAGAGAGAGAGAGAGAGAGAGAGAGAGAGAGAGAGAGAGAGAGAGCATCCCTTTATCAGCCTGAAGAAGCATCTAGCAAATCCCAACATATCATCAGTGGCATCACTGAAGATCATGTTAATGGCAAGACTTTGCTAAAAATAAATATAAGCTGCCTTCATGACAAGTTGGGGATAAGATGATAAGATGATCACAAAGACCTGTCCCTTAAGTACAGTTAGCATCTTTGTGCCATGGTTAGAAGGACATAGTAATGAACCCAGACACACACACGCACACATACACACACACCTGAAAAACCATACATAATCCCGGTCTGCTTATTTTGTTGATGTGGGGTGAAATAACACTGGTGATGGATGTTTGACACTGTTTATTTTCAATTTATTCATAGCATTAGTCAACGTACACTATGTGCACATTTTCCTGGGAAGACTTCCATATTAATCCTTAACATTAATGATTTAAACCAAGCTCTCCCATCTTATCCTTATTCCTTACTACAATAAATTCTCATGCTTTTCCAGGTCCTGATTTTTTCCTGTTGTATTTTATTTCATTCCCAATGTCAAACTCCAAATAAGCAGCAAGGAAGACACAGGATTCAGCATACTTCCTATCTTCTTTATGTGAAATTATTTTCTTGGCTAACTTACTTTTGTATGATGGTGGCCTCTGTATACAAAAAAATTAAAAATTAAAATAAAATCTGAGACTTTATTGTCATGACTTTTTAGACCCCAGTCAAAGTCATAGCATATTTCATAAAAATATAGAAAGATTTCCATCTTAAAAAAGGATAGTCTCTCTGCCTTTAGTTGTTCTTTCTGAAACTGAGTTTCTTCACAGAGGTAAACTCCGTGAAGCGTTAACAGATGATTGCATGGTAGAAACATAAAAACATTTTTAAAAAATCCCTGGGATCACCTATGGATAAACTTAATAACATTTGCTTGGCCAGACAAGTAAACCTAATAAAATATTCTTATATTATACTAAAGTATATCAAATGATATTGCAATTTTATTTGAAAGTTTGCAAGAGATGAATGAAGGTTTGTTTTTTTTAGAGAATTCCTATATTCTTTTGGACTTGCTACCCTCATGCATACATCTGAAGAGTATTTGCTTTCTTTTGAAAGAAGGTGTCAATTTGTTAGCAGGCTCTCTCAGACTAGATACTGGTGTTTCGTTGCTATTGGAAAAACGCTTGAGATTCCAAGCCTTCTTTTAGCAATATTTTGTAATCAGCTGTCTCCAGCAACAGAAAAAAAAATTGATTCGCAATATCGGTTTCTAGTTCCTACTGTTATGAATGTACAGCACTGTGAGAAATAACTTGGGTTTTGATTGTGGTAGAGAACTTGTTTGCAGTAATCAGCTTGTTATGGCTTTATAGACAAATAACACTGTGTAGTTAAAGAACAGATGGTTTAGCAGATGTTTAATCTTCACATTTCTATTTTCTAATTGCCCAGGACTAATTGGGGGACCCTATTAGACACTGACCCCTGCAACAACAAATGCAAGTGTATGCAACATACTTGTGTTTATCCAGTGTCACTATGGATCACAGTAAGAATGAGTAGGACCAGCTGAAGTCCCAAGGGCTAAATATTTTATTTCCCTGGCTTATTTTTCAACTCAGTGCTCTTTCTACAATGAATATATTCAATATCTTGCCTAACACATGGATTTCTGTGTTTGTGGTATCTTCTAAAAGGGGTGTGTGTTCTGATGGTTGGCCTTCAATCACAGCAGGATCTTTTGAATGAAGATAGTGGTGTTAATGAGAGGATAAGGTGTGCATGCAAAGGAGAAGAGATGGGCTGCTTTTTTCAGGCTTCTCAATGGTTTATTTTGTGAGCTATTTAACACATACAAGCAAGCACAGAACCAGTGGTGGGATTCAAATAGTTTAACAACAGGTTCTCTGCCCTAATGATTTCTTCCAACAACCAGTTTGCCAAACTGCTCAGAAAGTTAACAACCGGTTCTCCCGAAGTGGTGCAAACTGGCTGAACCCCATCACTGCATAGAACTATCATATTTCTATGTAGGTATTGCTCCCACTTTCTGTCTCTTTCACAGTTTGGTACCAACTATATGTGGTGGAATTTCCAGCTAGATGGGAGGGAGGTGTAAAGAGGGACAGAGTTTAGAGTCTTTGCGCTGCAGAAAGTGGCACTGGCCAGACCTTCCCCAGAATACCTGAAGCTATAACAGACCATTCCCAAGGACATGTAGTCAGTCTGGCAAGATACTTGTAACATCATGGCTGTTGTTTGTACTTATTTATTTTGCGGATGTTTTTATTTTAAATTTTTATATTAAAATTTGTTTTATAATTTTAGAATTGTAAGCCACGCAGAATCACTTGGTTGAGTTGGGCGGCTATAAAAATGGAATAAATAAATGAATAAATAAACAAATATTGATTAGCAATAAAGATTCTGATTGAAACTATTCTCAAGTGCTTCTGATGCTTGTGCCTGATATATTAAACTCAATTCAATTTGTTGATTATAGACATATATATATATATATATATATATATATATATATATATATAATACAACCTAACTAACATCAGTGTGTGAGGTCTATGATGCAGCCTCTTTTTACTTGTAATGTAGACACTGAAATTATATTTAGTATAATCCAAAACTTAGCTTTATGCACTGTAACAGAAGGCAGTTAAACTATGATTAGCATCTGGGCATAGGCTGAATCTGAGTGACCAGGATATCACTTAGTCCATCACTCACACCATCATGCCATTGAGGCGCAGTGGTTGGAATGCAGTATTGCAGGCTAATTCTGCCAATTGCCAGCTGTTTGATCCTCAAGGCTCAAGGTTGACTCAGCCTTCCATCCTTCCGAGGTCAATAAAATGAGGACCCAGACTATTGGGGGAAATATGCTGATTCTGTAAACTGTTTAGAGAAGGAGGTAAAGCACTATGAAATGCTATATAAATCCAAGTGGTATTGCTATTGCTATCTATTAATCAAAGATAGGGTGAATTTGGTTCGGATGTCTCCATAAAAAGAGCCACCAAGAACACGTTCTGTAGTTTCTACTTCTTGAAATGATAGGAAAATCTGTTGTATTAGACTTGATTTTCTATGTCAGCTTCCACAATGTTGTAATCTATTAACCTTAGAGTTATATAGTATGGGCTACTCAGATGCTCCGCTTTTTTTTGTTTGCTTGTTTTTCTAGCTTTGAGTATAGGAATTGGCAAGTGTCTATTCACCCATGAATCTGTTTTACCCTGTTTTTACATCACTCAGTTGTCATCATCATCATCATCATCACCACCACTACCACCACCACCACTATTATCTCCATAGAATTATGTAGTTTTTGATGTTTTTGATCCCTAAATACACATTTTAGATTATTTGGGAAATAGAAAAAGTTGTAGATAATAAACAATTCACTATGAGCCAGCAGTGTGCAGCAGCAGCCAAAAAAGCTAATACAATCCTAAGTTGTATTAACAGAGGGATACAATCAAGATCAAGGAAGTACTGATACCACTCTATAAAGCCTTAGTAAGACCACATCTAGAGTGCTGCATCCAGTTTTGTTCACCACATTATAAAAAAGATGTTGAGACTCTAGAAAAAGCACAGAGAAGAGCATCCAGGATGATTAGAGGACTGGAGGCTAAAACATACAATGAACGGTTGCAGGAACTGGGCTTGGCTAGTCTAGTAAAGAGAAGGACCAGAGGAGACATGATAGCGGTCTTCCAATATTTGAGGGGCTGCCACAGGGAGGAAGGGGTCAAGCTATTTTCTAAAGCGCCTGTAGGCCAGACAAGGAATAATGGATGGAAACTGAACAAGGAGAGATTTAACCTGGAAATAAGGAGAAACTTTCTGACAGTGAGAACAATCAACCAACAGCTTGCCCTCGGAAGTTGTGGGAGCACCATCACTTCAGACTTCAGATGGAATCTGTAAAGACTGGTTTCTTCAGGCATCATTATTGCAGGGCTTTTGTATAAGGATTTGAAATAAATGGGGTTGAGATGGAAAAGGGCGTTGGTACTTACCTGACACGCTCGTTCTCTTTGAGCTGTGAAGAGCATCCAGTAGTGGGAGGTGCTTCAGTCTCTGCATGTCTAGGCTGGGCTTATTTTCTGGAACGCTCCTCCTCCTCCACGGGACTCCTCCCCAGCGTTCCCCAGTTTTGGCAAAGACAAGAGAATAAACCCCCTCGCCCTAACCCTAACAATTTGTTGGCCAGAACAGGAACCCACCAGACGGAAAATGGGTGGGGCTGGATGCTCTTCACAGCTCAAAGAGAACAGGCATGTCAACGCCCTTTCTCCCATGAGCTGTTCAGAGCATCCAGTAGTGGGACATACCAAAGCTTGGCCTGTCCTACGGGAGGGACTCTATCTGGCTTGGAATCCTCTCCTGGTCTCTGTGGACTCGTTGTAAAACTCTTCTGTCAAAGGAAGCCTCAGCAGATGCAAACACATCAATTTTATAGTGCCTAATAAAGGGCGATGGAGGGGCCCAGGTTGCCGCTCAACAAATTTCAGTTATTGGCATCTGTGTGGCCCACGGTGCCGATGTTGCGGCACTCCTGGTTGAATGAGCAGTTATGCCCCTTGGCACCTATAAGGATTGAGTCTGATACGTTTTTGCTATAGCGGCCCGTAGCCAGTGGCCTATTGTGGAAAATAAGACCTTGCAGCCTTGAGTGCATGGCTGAAACGACACAGATAAAGCTTCTGTTTTTCTGAAGGGCCCTGTGTGGTGAATATATATTCGCAATGCTCACCTCACATCAAGCTGGTGCCATTGTAGTTCTAATTCGTGATTTGGTCTAGAACAAAAGTTAGGGAGTATCAGTTCTTGAGCCTGTGGAAGGCCGAATTAATTTTGGGTGTAAACGTAGGGTCCGGATGAAGGACCATTCTGTCAGAGTGGAAGACACAGAGATCCTGCCTGATCGACAGGGCTGCCAGTTCTGAAATACGATGAGCGGAAGTTATTGCCACAAGAAAAACAACTTTGTACGTCAGAATTTAGAGACTCGTAGACTTCAATGGTTCGAAGGGACACTTAGTAAGTGCAACAAGGACCTTGTTAAGGTCCCAAGTTGGATAACGGTGAACCACTGGCAGATGTAAGCTTGTGGATCCATGAAGAAAACTCCATATGCATGGATGATGGGAGAGACGGGATACCATCATAAGTGACAACTGATGCCAAGGCCGCTACCTGTCTTTTCAATATATTTGGAGATAGACCCTTGTCAAGTCCTACTTGTAAATACTCTAGGATTTGAGCCACCAATGGAGAAGTGGGATTAACATTAGACTTAGTACATCATTTGCAGAAACTAGACCACGTGGCATTGTAAATGCGAGTTGTTGAGGGGTGCCTGGCAGCTTGGATGGTGACTATGACTTTGTTAGATAACTGCTCACTCTTCAGATGTTGCTGCTCAACCTCCAGACGGCTAGGTGCAACCATTGAGGGTCCGGATGTTGAAGGGGTCCCTCAGTTAACAACACCCTGTCCAGCGGAATCTTCCATGGTTCTGATGAGGACAGACTGCGGAGGTCTGCAAGCCATGGCCGTCTGGGCCAGTATGGAGCTACAAGCAACAGCTCTGTCCTCTCCTCCAGCAACTTCTGGATGACCTTGGGGATCACTGGAAGTGGTGGGAATGCATACAGAAGGCCTGGGGGCCAACAGCAGTGGAGCTCGTTGAAGTTCTCTGCTCCTTGTGAGGGATACCTGGAAATGAATCTTAGGAGCTGGGAGTTGAGGGGGGAAGCGAACAAATCTACCACTGGCTGTCCGAATCTCTGGGCCGCCTCTTGAAACAGGGTTGGGTGCAGGTGCCATTCCGATTGGTCAATCGTAGCCCTGCTTAACCAGTCTGCCTGGGTATTCGACAGACCTGATATGTGCTCTGCTGTGATTGAGAGCAGGTTGTTCTCCACCCAATGACACAGACGCTCCGCTTCCCACATAAGGTGTTTTGACTGCATGCCCCTTTGTTTATGTGAGCTTTTGCTGTTACATTGTCGGTCAAGATTAGTATGTGTTGATTGTGTACCTGTGGGAGAAAGCTGCGAAGAGCCAGGTGTACTGCTCGAAGCTCCATCCAGTTTATGCTGCATGACTGCTCAATGGAGGACCAGCGGCCTTGGGCTGTGAGCAACTGAAAGTGAGCTCTCCATCCAAACAGGCTGGCATCTGTCGTGATGGTCAGTCTGTGGGGCTCTTTGAAAAGGCAACCTCTGTTGTTGACTGGTCTGGCCCACCAGTGGAGGGAGATGAGGACCTTTGATGGTACCTTGACCTTGTATTTGGAGTTGCTTTGGCCAGATCGCTGGTATGGAAGCAGGAACCACTGGAGGGATCTAGTGTCGAGTCGGGCCCAGGGAATAATAGATATACATGAGATCATTTTGCCTAACTATTTTGATAGTTTGGCTAAGGGCACCCTCTTGCGAGCTCTGATCTCCTTAACTAATTGTTGAATGCTGGTTTGTCTATCTGGCGACAGGAAAACTTTGCCTTCCACTGTATCTATAATTGCCCCCAGGTGGATCAGTCGAGTCGAAGGTGTTAAATGACTCTTTTTCCAATTAATTGAGAACCTGTATTGTTGTAGTGATAGTAATGTGGTCTGAGTGTCTCTAACAGCTTGATGAGCTGAAGATGACAAAATTAATATGTCATCAAGGTAACACTGGAGTCGTACAAGGATACCTCTGAGATGAGCAGCCAGGGCTGTGAGGACCTTTGTGAAGGTCCTGGGGGTGGAAGCTAGTCCAAAAGGTAGAGCAACATATTCAAAGTGGTGATTATTATAACAGAAATGCAAAAATTTACAGTGGGAAGGCCGAATAGAAATATGTAAATACACCTCAGTCAGATCTATTGACGTAAGAACGTCACCCTTTCTGAGTAAGATAGATTGTAGGGTGTGCATTTTAAACTTGCGGTTTACCAAGAAACGGTTGAGACGTTTTAAGTCTAAAATTGCTCTCCACCCCACCCCACCCCCGAACTTTTTGGAACAACAAAAAGATGTGAATAGAAACCTCGCTCTCGTTGGTTGGTAGCTACTGGTTGAATGGCTCTTATGTCCAGTAGATGTTGGATAGCTGTTTCCATAAGATTTCGTTTAACCGGATCTCTGGAAAGAGGGCACAACATAAAAAAATCTGGGGGGATGGATTGAAACTCTAGAGCTAGGCCAAATCTGATCGTGTCCCTGACCCAGGAATCAGATGTTGAAGAGTCCCATTGGTCTACGAATAATTTAAGGCATCCACCAATAGGAGCCGAGTCCATCCAGCTCCTCTAAAGGGTCTCTTGGATTGGCCACCCCTTCTGTTTCTGTCCCTGAAGTTGGACCTCTCTGACTGCTGCACTGGTCTGAATGTCAGGGGTCTCTGATATCTGGGTGAATATGGTCCTAGATAGAAAGGACAAAAGGATCCCCTCCGAAAGGACTGGGGGTTTCTAGAGTCTGACTTCTGAAAAAGAGAAGGGAGAATTTTCTTTTTGCTTCTGGTTTCAATCAACAGCGGATCAAGGGCAGGGCCAAACAATCTGTCTCCCACAATGGAAGATGAGGCCGGCTTGCATTTATGCTTAATGTCTGCTTGCCAATGTTTTAACCATAGTAAGCGTCATGCTGTGACATGTGATGTAATGGCCCTAGCTGAAAACTTAACCGTATGATAAGTTGCGTCAGCAGAGAATTCTGCAGCTGCAATAAGTTTGGCAATGTCCTGATGTGCTCTAATGTTGGAATTAGGAATATGCTCCCATAGGTGATGGAGCCATCTGAGAGAGGAGCAAGTAAAAAAGGAAGCGGTCATGGCCGCTCTGATGGCCCATGCATCAGACTGATGAGCCCTGCATAGGCACATTTTTCCTCTGGCTTTAATGCCTCCAGCACTTCACTGGGAATGGAGGAAGAGGACGCTAATCCCACTATAGGTTCGTCTACCTCGGGAGTATTTAGCAAATTTGAGAAATCAAGGGCCAAATTGAAATATTTCCTGTCATATCCTGTGGGGGCAGGATACACCGCTGCAGACACCCACTGCTTCTGCACCAGGTCCCAAAACATGTGAGGAACTGGAATCATGTCTGCCTCGACTACCGGTTGGTTGAAAATTAGATCCTCTGATTCCTGTTGTGAAGGAGTTGGTGTGGTAGAAGGGGCCAACTTGTCCAGGCGCGCCGTGTTTTTGGCTTTGAACAATAGTGATTTGAACAGTTGTGGGTGGAATAAGCCTGTAAATACAGATTGGTCGGAACAAGGCCCTCATCCTCAGACATACCCCTTTCTCAGGGGTCCACTTCCGACAGGGCCAGGTCGCTGTCATGTATTGACCCTGACCCTGATCAAATGTTCCATTTGATCAATTTGTTCCACCTCTTCTGCCTCCTCCTTCTCCTCCTCCTCTGCCTGCAGCCCTTGGAGGGGCGTGTCCCCCTGAAACTGTACCTGGGTATAGTGTTGCTCCGACCTGGCAAACAATCGTAACAACTGTGAGTCATAATCAGTGGGTACAGGATGTTCCCTGGTCAGAACTGCATGTTGCAGACCTGCAGCGATTCCCTGGCGTACGGCTAGCTTCATCCACGCCTTCATCCTCTCTGGGACTTCCTCTGGAAGAATGTCATCCTGATGAAGGCCAGCAGCCATCGGAGTAAATGTGGCTTCAGGGGCCCTTTGTGTGGTTGGCTTTCCAGATAATTGGGCTTGTTGTCTCTGGGGAGCCAAGCTGCACCTGGAGGAGAGAGAGAGATCTAGGGGGGGAGGAGGGGGAAGAGGTCATGGACTGGGGGGCGAGTAAGCCTGAGAAGCCCTGTGCGTCTCCCGTGTGCACTTATCTATTTGCTATTCTAGTGCTTCCTTTTCAGAGGTTTTAGAATTTCCTTTGGTGTGCTTAGATTTGTGCTGAGATTTAGCTTTGACCTTTGAGGTTGAGTTCGGAGAGCTCCTCCCGCCTGCCATTTCGATTGAAGGAATTACAGTATGCTTGTTATTCAATGCACTACTTTGGAGGCGGTTGGCATGCCCAAGGGCCTGCTCCAAGAATGGACCGGTTGCCCTGATAATAGTTTATTCCCCTTTTTTATTTTTATTTTTTTTATTTTTTTGGTAATATCTATAATATGAGTCGTATCTCAATAATAATATTTATTATTATTATTATTATTATTTTATTGTTGTTATAGAATGTATATTGAGAATACCTTGGCGACGTTTCCCACTCGCCATCTTCAGGCTGGTGTCTTTGGCTTTGTGCTTGTGCCAGCAAAGCGTGATCTGAGCTGCCTTCTCTCTATAAATACTGGAGGGGAGGTGTGGTGTGCTGGCTCTGCTGTAAGCGGGTTGGTTGGCTGTGTTTTTGGCTGTGTTGTCGCTTCTTGATTGGTTGATGGAATTGATCAGCAAACACTTCTCCCAGGAAAACGAAGCTGAAGACACCAGCCTGAAGATGACGGGTGAGATTTCGTCGAAACGTTGCCAAGGTATTCTCAATCTTACACGGGACAAGACCCGAATACACCAAGACCTACATATATATATATATATATATATATATATATATATATATATATGTGTGTGTGTGTGTGTGTGTGTGTGTGTGTGTTAATATAAGGCAGCTAAAGTTGTTGAATATCCAAACAGCCAAATTGAGAATGCCTGAAAGGTCAGGATAATAAGGTAAAGGCCTTCAACAGCTTCCGTGCACAGGCGGACACCGGCCTTGGTGCTCGCTGTTGTGCCGCTGGGTTGGTGGGGCTGTGAGGGTTAAGCCAACAATAAATGTACATGGCCTCGAATCTAATGAGAAAACGAGGTGTAACAGTTCCTTGGGTTTTCTGAAGAGAAACCTCTGATCAGGACAGAAAACTACCTCACATAGCTCAAGTTACAGTTACCGTGGCCACACGGTCTTTAAAACAAACTATGGCCTCCGGCCATTAACTTTTGGTACACATGCTTCCCAGCAACAAACTCCCTCCGCGTGGAGAATATTGCCTCCGATGGCTTCTCCTTGAGGCTAAACAGCAGGGAAAAAAGAGTGGAAGGAGCCAAGCATTAATGTTCTCCACCCCAAGATGGCATTCTGAGGGGAAAAGGCAAACAATACGACTCTGTTTTGAGCGAAAATGCCCACACCGCTATTACCTATGTAGAAAGGTCTGCAGCTATCGCAATGGCAGGGGGTAGAACAAGCAGTTGAGAGGGGGGCTTGGAATGAGACCGAAGCCTCCCGCCACTTCAGCACGCGGAACAGCGCTTCCCGACAGAGCGAGCGATCTCCGACGATCAGATGGTAGGAGCTAATGTTGGGAGATCGTAATGTGATTTGGAGGTTAAAAAAGCCTGAAATACAAACCGGACTATTTCCAAACCTGCTTGATAAGGAATAAATCTCCTGTTTCGGCCAAGGAAGAACAAAAAGCACTGCCTATCCTCAATGAGGCTGAGCGAAAACTGGGGAACGCTGGGGAGGAGTCCTGTGGATGAGGAGGAGCGTTCCAGAAAATAAGCCCAGCCTAGACATACAGAGACTGAAGCACCTCTCACTACTGGATGCTCTGAACAGCAAATGGGAGAAATGCCAGCTCCTCCTCCCTTTCTCCTTTCTGATTATTTTATAAAGGCATGAAATACACCCCCGCATATAAATTGCAATATTTTTTTTATCAAAGCCACCGCATCTTTTCTGTAAACCACTTTCTTTGCCCATTTGCACAGAGGTCAGTAGGGAACATTGGGATTTGCTTGTGTTGGTGCAAAGGACGATTCAATCCATCGTTAGAACTGATAAGCTAGAAAATATTGAACATCAAATTGGCAGAGCTAGTTTGGATTATTGTAATGGCTTTGGCACAGGACGGCAAGGTTTTTCACATATCCTTGTGTTAATTTATTTTCTTCAGGGCTTGCTTCAGCTTTAGCTAGCATTCTGGCCAATCAGCCAATTGGAACTGGCTGCCCTGTGACTGACTCTTGTTTGCAAAACAAGCTCCTGCTTGTACAGTTCCTAATCTCGTGAATGCTCAGTGTATAGGAGGAATTCTGTTCATTCTGTGGGAAACAGGAGTCTCATTTACAAAATAGTTCCTGCCGCTTGGCTAAGAATGTGCCTTCGCTGCTTGCCCTTGCAGATTCAGGGTAAGTGCTAAAAATTAGTTGAGTGAAACCCAGAGTGCTAATGAGAAGGGCTAGACAATTTAGGCTACATATCGGCCTTATCCGTTTACCCGTGCAATGTTTTCCAGCAGTCTTTGTTTGCACTTGATATTTGTTCACATCACTCCCCAAAATTGATATGAATAGGGCAACAATTTCAACAGATACTTTCAGATCAGATACTGTGTGCCGCACAGCCATAGGATACTATGAGTTCTTCATAGTATCAGTATATCAGTGTATCAGTTGTCAAAACAGACAATCATGTAAATGTACAAAGTTATCCAGGAATGTACCGTGTTTCCCCGAAAATAAGACCTACCCCGAAAGTAAGACCTAGCACTATTTTCTAAACCTGCCCTAATATAAGACCTACCCCGAAAATAAGACCTAGTGTAAATCTCCAGTTCCAGGAAGACTTTTCAGGGAGCAACCGTGCACCCGCAAAACACCCCACACACTCACACCCACTATTTGGCACCATAAATATATAAGACCTACCCCAAAAATAAGACCTAGTGTGTTTTTGGGAGCCAAAAAAAGATATAAGACAGTGTCTTATTTTCAGGGAAACACGGTATAGTCCCAGATACAGAAATGGCTCTAGGGGAGACTGAACACCAATAATAATTTAATCTGCATTACAATATAGGCATTTGAAAGGACATAGTATTTGTTAAAAGGATAAGCCAGTCAAATATTTATTTTAACAAAACCTAGATTATGATTTGAGTATATTTCCTCCTTTTCAATCTGGCACTGGTTCACATGCTACTCTATTTCGTGCTCACAGTTTAAGTTGGAAAATTTCTAAAAAGATTTCAGGATTATTATTCTTTTTTGTGGATAAATAGTGCATATACAGATTGATCAAAATATAACTGCAAATATATACATACGTATGTACCAGTGGTGGGATTCAACGTCTGTGGGCATGGCTTGGTGGGTGTGTATTGGCTTGGTGAGCATGGCTTGGCGGACATGGCAGGGGAAGGATATTGTAAAATCTCTATTCCCTCCCCACTCCTAGGGGAAGGTAACTGCAAAATCCCCATTCCCTCCCCACCCCATTAACCTGCTTTCTAGCTCCGTTCTCCTGTGCAGGGCAACAAAAAGAAGACCCAGCTGATCAGCTGGGACTCGGGAGGCAGAGAATAGATGGGGGCAGGGCCAGTCAGAGGTGGTATTTGTCGCTTCTCCAAACTACTCAAAATTTCTGCTACTGGTTCTCCAGAACTGGTCAGAACCTGCTGAATACCACTTCTGGTATGTACATACACACATACATACATAAATGTGTGTGTATGTGTGTAAACCTCTATAATTCTAAGAAGTTTTAAAATTCTCATTTGATCAATGGTAGAAATCAAGGGGCAAAAGGTTATCTTTTTAAGATTACATTGAGTGGAATCCAGACTTAGACTATGTCTTTTGAAATGAATGGAAATTCAGATATTTAGGACTAATTGAAGCTGAATCCATATAAGATAAAGCTGTTGTGGAGGAGTGATCCTCAGGATCATAAACTAAGGAGGTGGACTGTTCTGAAAAATACAGCACTTTCTGCAAGGAAGTGGGGAATGATTGGGAGACTCTCCTTGATTTCAATCTATTCCAAGAGGCAGAGATAGAGGGAATTTATGACAAGCTTTAATCGAGGTACCAGCTTCAGGTCTACATGGTCCATGATAATCCACTCTCAGTAATCCATGCAGTCAGCCTTTGAGGTAGGACAGAACAGGAAACAGACTTCTCAAGAAATACTAAATATATTGATAATATATTAATCAATATAGGTTATAATAACAGAATCTCAAAAGCACTAGTAGCATTCAAGGCAGGACAATTCTGAGCTTGTTTCTCACTCCTTTTTTTCCTGGGCTACACAGATGAATATTTTCCTCAAGGCTATCTACACACTCCTGGACATACTTTAGTTTTCAGGTAGTTTAAAACTAACTTTTTTATTTGAAAAAAATCATCTTGTCTAATGTCATCTTGGAAGACAAAGTGAAGCCAATCTGTATTTTGGCTCATAATACAATAGCTGGGAATAAAGTACTCATAATTTTAGACTTCAGCTACAGGTGTTCATCATTTAAGGGACTGTCTAAACTTACAATGATACTGAACAAGTGGCAGTCAGAACTGGACTTCATAGTTATAGCCATCACAACATTCCTGCAATGACTTGATCTCAATTTGTGATCTTCCCTTTGTAACCATCCCTGCAAAAGTCAAATGGAGAAGTCACGGTCCTGTGAAGTTCTCACTTCATGAACCATGTGGGCTGTGCTTAACTACAGCAGTCAGGTCTACCTGTCACTGACATGGTTTGCCAACTTACAACAGCATCACTTAATGATGGAGTTTCCAATCCCAATTAGCTTAATTAAGTGAAAACTAACTGTATATAACTATCTGTCAAAGAATGTATGGCTGATCTACACTATACTTTTTGGAATAACCCTTGGCCTGTGTTCTTCACCCATGCATTTGCAAAGGAACAACTGGTCCAGGATCAGATAGCCTTTTAAAGTACCGTTTTAAATGAACATTGTTTTATTGAATATCATTATTGTTCAGGTTGCTTTATTTTTGTGTTTATATTTGTAGGTATTTTTGAGGGGGGAAGGATTGCACATTATACTGAGTTTTTTTCAGGAACTTAAATGAGATAAACAAATGAACATCAATCAACTGTTAAATTCCATTAAATGTTATGGTATTATTTCAATTATAAAAAAAAACCTTCAATCTGACTGAATGTATGTTCAGCAAAATAAAAAGTCCATTGGGACCAATTTACTCAATTCGTTGATTAAACAAATTCTTGTTCAGTAGAAACTCTCAGGTAACCAAAATGCAGACTTGGAATTGAGCACACCGTACCTGGGTGGAACAAAGAAAAAAATATGTAGATAAATGTGAGATTAAGCAAACAAGATAAAATAATTTATATTACAACATCTGAGAAGATGTTCACATGGGTGAATTTTAACTTGGACTAAGAAAAAGAAATCCACAGGCTTTTGTTTTTGAAGGAGAATGTGCTCAGTGCTTGATGCTACTTATTTTTGTTTTCACAAGATGAATGTTCTGCTGCTCTTTCAGTGAAAATAAAAGTGAAATTGCTTGATTGAGCTCAGCTTAGCTCAAGATGCAACTGGCAATTAAATGTGCCTGAATCCTAGGGCAATGTGACACCTCACTGCACCAGCAGATGTGGTATGCTTAGACTGCAGTGTGACAAAACTAGAACTAATGAAGGTGTGGAAATGACACTGTATTGAATTTCAAACAAAATTACATAAGTAAATGTTTTGGAACAGAGCCTAATAGACTTAATGTCTGTTGAATTAGCCACCAATATTTCAGCAAACCTCTTAACAAAAGAGTTAAAAGAATTTGTCTGGCCCTAGGGCTGATTAAAGACCACAGATCAAAAAGCATTGAATACTGCTTGAATATACAGTATGACCAGAACTCTCCGTAAATGCCAATATAGTGCAAGGATTTCTGCCAGAGATTTACAGATGTTGATTTCTCTGTTTTGTAAACCAGGTTGCAAAAATTAAAGTAAAACCAAACAACAAGAATCGTATGTAATTGTCACTTTTCCAATGTAAACAAAGCCCTTAATTAGTAGGGTAAGCAGCAAGGTACTACTTTGGTGCTTTGTTTTGTTTTCTTGTCAATTACAATCATGTTGTTCTGTACAAAATGTGTAATAACCTAATGGCAAGACATCTTTTCACTACATATGCTGTGTATATTCTAGAAGGAAATTTGATTTATTTTCAGGTTCAATATAGGCCAAGGTATTTTCCTCCTGGAATGAATTGGTGACACTTGGAGATGTGAAACATTATTTATGTCCTCACTAAGGCATTAATATTCAGTTCAGTTTCTAAATGTTCTGCTCCCAATTAATGTTAATAGGAGTTGTGTGGCAGGCTTCCCACTGGCTCACCTAAGATATCTGTACGGAAGGCTGAAACTTGACTTGTTGTTACTGGGATTCTATTAATGAAAACATTAGTTGCTAATAATGGAATTCAAGAAAAGTTGATGAGAGAATATATTTTCCATGCATGGCATTTCAATCTCCCATCAGGGTCAATGAGCAGGTTTGGGCTTATTTTCATTCCCCACTCTCTCCAGAGGCAATTATTTTAAGTTTCTTTTTAACAGTTAATAGCCATTGATTTATTTGGTGAAAGCTGATCTTCAGATTTGCAAGGTTCAACACAGTATGCTAGCTCCTCATATTGTGGTGCAGAAAGTTAGATCAAGCAAGGTCAGAAGGGCCTGAAAGCAAACTAGCTCATTAGAATTACAAGGACAAATGTCAGATGTTCTTTCCACCAAAAATTAAGGATCTCTCAGCCCATTATCTATTTGTCTATATATCTATCTATCTATCTACCCAGAGGTGGTATTCAGCAGGTTCTGACCAGTTCTGGAGAACCAGTAGTGAAAATTTTGAGTAGTTCAGAGATCTGGCAAATACTACCTCTGACTGGAGATTTTATAGTATCCTTCCCCTGCCACGCCCACCAAGCCACGCCCACAGAACCAGTAGTAATTTTTTAAAAATCCCACTACCCTATCTATCTATCTATCTATCTATCTATCTATCTATCTATCTATCTATCATCTATCTATTTATCATCTACCTACCTACTATCTACCTACCTACTATCTACCTACCTACCATCTATCTATCATCTACCTATCTATCCACCTACCATCTATCTATGTATCTATCTATGTATCTATCTATTTTAAAAATATTCATCTCCCTCATAGAGCAACATTGGGTGATGTAAAAACAGACATTAAATTATTCATAAACATTATAATAACAACAATTTAATATTTATTTATTTATTTAATTTCCCACATTTCTGAACTGCCCCTTTCCTCCAATTAGGGCCTCTAGGCAGTGCAATAAAATGATATATATAACATATATATATATAGAAGAGATGACTCCACCAGACTGTCAACTATCTGGAAGCCTGCACTCACAAACAAAAAAATCTCCACACCACAAGCCAAGGAAACACCTGGGCACAAACAGACCCCCTCGATACTTCCAGCTCAAACACACCCCAACCAGCCACCCAGATGAAACCTAGCTTCCTAATAAATGATAGCCGGCCATTCACCCGAAGCCAAGCCACGCTAAAAGCCCCAATACACAAAACACAATTGCCAGCCGATCAAGAAAAAAAAAAAAGCTACAAACAGACAGAAGATATTAGAAACACCAATCAAGCAGAACACAGCAAACTCCAAGACCAATAAACACAGACCAAGACTCCCAACCAATCAGGATGAAGAAAAAACCATTCTAACAAAGCACGAGGCTAGCACCAAATTTAAAACAGAAATGGCTGTGAAAGCCTGACACACAGACAAACCCAATACACAAGCCTGATGATGGCAGATGAGATTCTGCCGAAACGTCGCTACAACTTTAAAAGCACAACTATAATGACGTGGGAAAATACTCAAACAAATATATATACATATATATATATATATACATATACATATATATACATACATACATACATACATACATACATATATGTGTGTGTATATATATATACAGTATATATTAAAGTTAAAAAATTAGGAGGAGGCAAATATGATTAGACACTGTTGAAATTAATTGAAAGGTGACAGGAAGGTTTTTAGGGAACTAACCAGTTCCACAGCCATGTGGTCCCCTGGGCTCCCCATGTAAGGGCACAGTGCCATGTTTTCACTTCTTTTCCAGAAGGCGGGGAGGGTGGGGGCTTGTCTCACCTCCAGAGGGAGCATATTCCACAGGGTGGGGGCAACAGCAAAGAAGGCTCTCTTCTTGCACCCCATCAGTTGGAGTTCTTTAACTGATGGGGTCTGCAACATGCCTTCCCTGCATGACTGGATGGAACAGGTTGATTGAAAGCGAACAAGATGGTTCTATGGTTAGCCTGGTCCCATGCCATTACAGTGCATAGGTAGAAGAAAAAGACATAACATTGATCTTGATAGTTTATGTGGCTTGAATTTTCCAGTTGCAGTTCCTGATGGGTTTCTGGTTTTGTTTTGTTTTTCATATTAATGATAATGAAGATTTTCATTGTTGAATCTCTGCTGGTGACCAACTATCAGTCTGGGAGAAGTCTAAAAGATTATTTGATTTTGGCTTAGCATATATAGTAACCCCAGACATGGTGGCTTATACCCAGTACACTATTGCTTTCCATGCTTGATGAATCCATTTAGTTGTGGTTTATTCAACAAGCTGTGGTTAGCATTGTTATACACCTTCTGGGATATCAAAGACAATTATACTGGAAGCGAGTATGAGAGGAATTCTACAGTTTTCAACCAATTAGAAAAAAAGGACATAGTAGATGAAAATTCCAATTGAAAGAAAGAAAATAAGACATGACTATCAGACCATTCCATAATAGATGAAATGTCTTAAACAGAAATAAATGTTAATATTTATTGCGAAGTACAATTAGTTATTTTAGGTTAGCAATTGGGGGAACAAATGGAAAAGAAGAAAAGAAAAGGATTACCAAAATATTGTTTTTACTCTGTAACTGTTTTTTCCACACTTGGTGCTTTGTCCCTTTTAATTTTCTAAGCCTTTGTTGAAATCTTAATTTTTTTTTAAAAAAAGTGTGTGATATATGCATGTAATCAGCAACACCTTCGATCACAACTGTCTGCCTATTTACTTTGTCCCATAGAACTCAAGAACTTATATTAATAACACCCCCCATATATGAAACAAATGAAAGGTTCTCATTATTATGACTCAAGGTACCATTTATCAGCTTTTCTATGGTAGCAAAATCTAGTTTGTCCATCCATGCAGTAAAGGGTATGTATAAAATAATTTAAACACAATAGTTTAAATGCAATTTTGAGTTTCCACTAACAGGAGATCTAATTCTTGCTTAGTTCAGGAGCGATTATATATGTGAAGTTACTCCTTTTGCTCTCACTGCAATAGATGAATAACGACTAGTTTGTATATGATTTTAGTTTCATCTGGGCAGAAAATGAAACAAGGAGGCCTGATCATTTTAAAAGGAGGTTTATTGATAGCTAAGAATTACAGCAGAAGTTTCATTGATTGAGTTGAATTAATAATTAATCTTCTGGCTTAATATAGAACTGTGTATTCCACTATTAAAACTGAGATAGTATGGTACTTGCATAAAAATGTGTTGCATGAAGACATTTTATCAAAGGTAGTATAAAAAAAACAGATATGTATTTTTTTTAAATTATTTGATTTTTTGGAACTATGGTGTTTCCAAATCTTCTCCCCAATTATGTAATTCTTTCCTAGCTTATATTTGTGAATTATTCTTGATCTTTATTTACAATTCTGATCATTATTAATTTTTCCTACATTTTATATCCTAAGATATAAAAGAAAGCAGGGGATATGCTAGGGAAAAGAAAAAATAGAAAATGTGACTATGAATATTCAAAAAGTGTTGTTGTTGTTGTTGTTAGTTGCGAAGTCATGTCTGACCCATCGCGACCCCATGGACAATGTTCCTCCAGGCCTTCCTGTCCTCTACCATCTTCCTGGAGTCCATTTAAGCTCACGCCGACTTCTTCAGTGACTCCATCCAGCCATCTCATTCTCTGTCGTCCCTTTCTTCTTCTATTGCCCTCAATCTTTCCCAGCATTAGGCTCTTCTCTAGTGAGTCCTTCCTTCTCATTAGGTGGTGAACATATTTGAGTTTCATCTTCAGGATCTGGCCTTCTAAAGAGCAGTCAGGGTTGATCTTCTCTAGGACTGACTGGTTTGATTGCCTTGCAGTCCTAGGGACTCGCAGGAGTCTTCTCCAGCACCATAGTTCAAAGGCCTCAGTTCTTTGGCGCTCAGCCTTGTATTGTTCCATATTTAAAGGGACAATTACAACCCCATGTTTTTGGAATAACAGGTCTCAAAATCAAAATCGCATAACTCATAAAGGTGCTGGGTTAAAATACTCTATCCATCACAGATGAGGGTCAGATCACTCTGATGTTTTATCTGCAAAGCCTGTAAAACCCTTTTCAATTTTCTATAAACATTCTATATAACAAAGCCTTTGCTTTGTTGTTTCCAAGACTTTTCCTTGATTTATTTATTTATTTGACTTGTATGCTGCCCCCTCTCCAAAGGGACTCAGGGCAGCTAACAACTAAAAACCAACAATAAATTAATTACCTAAAAGTAGCATTAAATATTACAAGCCAAATTGCACTAAAACCCACCAATCCTAACTAAATTTAACCTCCACCCCCCGAGGTTGGCACAGCCCAGCCTGTTCGAAGAGCCAGGTTTTCATATCATGGTGGAAAGTACGGAGGTCAGGGGCCAAACGGAGTCCCAGAGGTAGTTGGTTCCATAGGGCGGGGGCTGCCACAGAATAGGCCCTTCTCCGGGGGACCTCCAAGTGACATTGAGTCGCAGACGGCACCCCAAGGAGCCCCTGCCTTATTGATTGACTTCAATAATAATTGACTTCATTATTTATTAACTTATTAATTCTGCTACTAATTAAAAAGTGTATCACCTATGTATTCTGATTCTACTAGATGGTTTTCCTCACTTCACAGAGCTTCTGAAAGTAATAAACAAGATGGATCAAAAAGAATCCATCCTTAGCTTTGCCTTTTCCTAAAGAAAGGGTTTTTCTGTAACAGCAAGCTACTATATGACACTATTTTTTTTAAAGGAAGGCATTAATGTATAAAGTTCCTTTAATTGTTCAAGTAAAATCAGCATTTATGACCAGTGAGCTATTTTACAACTGAAATGCAAAGAGCTTATGATGCTGCAGAAGCTCAGTGGATGGTTACAAGATTACAAGCGAAGTGCAGCACGAGGAATTTAATGCTTCAAAAGTGGCAGTGTTAAACAAAAGATGTAATGTGACACAACTTTGTGACACTCAATACATTTGTAAAGCTTGCATTAAACCAGAACAATATCAAAAACCCTTTAGAACCTCACTGTTAAATCTATCAAGCCCATGGGCACCTGGCAAAACCCCATCAGATGCACTGCAGGAAATCCCCATTGCAGCCACTTTCCTTGCTAGCTAATTCGTTCCCACCTCTCAGTCTGCCAACTATGATGACTTTTAGCCCAGTGACTTGCTAAATCACTTGTGATCGCTTTATGGAACAACTTACTGTAGGATGTTGTAATGAATTTTAAAAGGGCAGAAGCGAAAGAGACTAAAAGGGCTTTGCTGAAAAGGTTTGGCTCTATGTTTACAAAGCCAGTGTCAAGAGATTATTTTTCCAGTGAACTTCATAATGGGTGCCAGTGCATGACTAATATGGACCTGGAGCAAGCAAAAGGGCTTGTGTTGGGGGAAATGCTGCAAAAACCAAATCTCCTTTTCTGCTCAGATGGAACATTGTCCTTGTTTCATTCACCAGGAAACAAGCCTCTACATTCTCCTTGATCTGAACAGAGCCATGCAATCTGCCACACTAGATTTGAGATTGGGAGAACAGGCAAGGACGTCCAAAGCCATCATATCAGCCTTTAGTGAGGGAAAAGGAGAACAGAATGAGTTGGGTGAATGTTAAGGAGGTCCATTCTTCCTAGAAAGTTTGGGGTTATTCCAAGATAGAATAAGGGGCCCCAAAGTTCAGGGAACGACCACTTGGCTTAAGAGGATGCCTATTTTGTGATTAATGAGCAGCATTAAAGAGGGTGCTAAAGGTAAGAAACCAGAAGCCTTTCTAGGTTGGAATAGAATCTAGGACAAGCCCAAGACAAGAAATGCTTTTCTTCCCTAACACAATTTATAGACTAAAGTGGGAGTTATTTGGCTTATACTTGTCTGGAAATTAACTGAGTTTATTCAAAACAATTACCCAATTTATAGGGTTAGTTTTATTTCAACAATTTCATGGGTCCTAGGTTAGTTAAAAGAAACCCTCTATAACATCTATGCTCCTTATAGCATAGACACACAAACACCAAGACACCCACAACTTCCTGTTCTATTGCCATTTGCTTATTACAGAGTCCAAAGTATTGCAAATTAAAGTGATAAATGGAATGATCCTCCAATAACCATTCCTACAATTAAAATACTGGAAATGTTGCTCATTATTTCTGAATTCCCACCTCCATGCTTTTTGAAGAGAGAATCGTGCTTCTGAGTTCCTAATTTGCTTAGATCACAATAAACCACTGCTTCTTTAACGATGGATTCTGGAAAGCAAAATGGTGGGGTTCACAATTGTTATGCCATGAAACATTGCATACTCACTGTGCTGGATATACATAAAAGGCTAAATGAGAACAAATTCAGTCTTTGGCTGTAAGCTTTGTGCTCAAAAAAAAATATTAATAAACTCAGAGGAGTTGACTAGGGATAGGATGTAGTTTTATGATGTCATACCACTGGGCCCTCCAAATCATAGTTACACATTCTAATTTCCAGCTGCCCTCCAAAAGTTCAGGCAGGATTCCTCCTCCCCACAGTCTTCCCTGACTTCAGAGACTAAGATTTGAAACAATGGCATTTTATGTGTAAAGTGTCTGTTGCTGTCTAAACAGCTCTTTAAACCACAGCTCTTTATTTTTGATGAAAGGGAATTAACAAGTACCACAGTAAGGATTATTTGTCTTTGAGTTTTTGAGTCCCTAAAAAGAAGTTATGAAGAAGGTCCCAACTGCAGCATAAAAAAGCTTGTTTGTATTTGAATTGGCAGCACACTATAGTGGTACCTCCGTATTCATTGTTAATTGGTTCCGGGGAGGTACATTGAGTACCAAAAACGTTGAGCACCAAACACATTTTTCTCATAAGGAATGATATAGTGAGTCACAAGGCAGATGACACAGACAAGTTCTAGCTTACACATTGAGTACCAAACAAATGATGAGCACTGGGACAAAATTTCCATGTCAAAATACATTGAGTACCAAAGATATCACTGAATAGGCATCTTTGTATGCATATGTGATTGTACACATATGCTTGCTTCAAGTAGATATTTATGTATTGGGCCCATAAAATATGAGCACTGAATTTGACTGCCTTCTGATCAATGTCTCTGATGATGATTTATCCCACTTACCAGCTGTTCCTTCTGCCTATGCATAAGAAATTCGTCAGGCTTCTAACTCTTAAAAAGTGCAAAAAGTGCATCCCCTCTACAACTGGAAATGTAACTGCATAAGCCCAGACCCCCTGTTCAGAATGCCCTACTCAGGCATTGTTTCTGATTAATATCAGCAAATATTACAAAATGTAGACCAAGGCAACAGGAATAGAAGAAAATACATTTCTTGAAACATCATCAGGTATTCTCTGTGATTAATCTGTAATGGTATATGAGAATGGCCTTGGGAGATGGGGGGAAATGATGCTGTTTAGGGAATAATCAGATAAAGCAGGAGGGGAAGTCCACAACTACAGAAACTCAGAAAGTATTCTTCCTAATCTTAACATCAGCCTGTACATATAGGTGGTGGCAGATGTGTACTTTCAGACTTGCAAAATTTGTCAGTGTAGCCTTACAATAAAGATGAATTAACTCATCTAATTGTGAAAGTGCCTCTCACTTTGCCGCACATGATCATACTGTTACAACATAGGCCATTCCCCCACCCCTACACTACAGTATGCTTCCCTCCAACCCTGAGAAGTTTTTAGATAACTTAGAATTCTATTTTTTATAATAAAGTCTTACATTCATCGATTTATATTTCAAACCGGGGAAGTCAATTGCTACGTATTAAGCTAACTAAGTAAAATCTGTCAAAGAGTAACTTGGATTTGTGCAGCCTAGATTTCATTGCTTTGCAATAGGTGGTGGTTCCTGTTGATGATTCTCATAGTTTAAAGTTTACAATTTATTTTCCAATGCACCAGAGGGCAGCACAAGAAACCATGGATGGAAACTAATCAAAGAGAGTAGCAATCTGGAATTAAGGAGAAACTTCCTAACAGTGAAGACAATTAACCAGTGGAACAGCTTGCATTCAGAAGTTCAGAAGCTGCAGGTGCTTCATCACTGTAGGTTTTAAGAAGAGACTGGACAGTCATTTGTCTGAAATGGTATAGGGCCATGATGGCAAAGCTATGGCACGCATGCCAGAAGTGGCACGCAGAGCCATTTCTGCTGGCATGAGAGCTGTTGCCCTTAACAGATCCACTACGCATGTGTGCATGCCTCCCGCCAGCCAGCTGATTGTCGGGTATCTGTCGTGTATGGTGGGGGTAGGGTGGGGCATGGGAGGCACTTGCGCATGCACAGAGGCATGTGGTGTGCATGGGGGGGTCACATGCATGTGCAGAGGTACACAGCATGCATGGGGGTCGCATGTGCATGTGCAGAGATGCACGGTGTGGGGGGTTGCACACGCATGCACAGAGGCATGTGGTACATGCAGGGGGTTGCGCGCACATGCGCAGGTGGGGGTCATGCGCGCATTGCATTATGGTTGCAGGCACACATGTGTGCATGTCCATGTGCACTTTCAGCATGCAACAGCGAAAAGGTTAGCCATCACTGGTATAGGGTCTGCTGCTTAAGCAAGTGGCTGGATTAGAAGACTCGAACCTCCCTTCCAGCTCTATTTATTAAAACTTCAGGATAGCATTAGTCCTTTTCACTGAGGGCTTGGCAATTGGGCAAGCCCAATTTAAATTGGTATAATTTATGCAGACTCAAGTTTGCTATGAGGCAGAGCCTTCTGAGTCTTTCTGTTGTCTATATTCCTAAATGTTCACCCTATCTTGCCTGAAAATACTTTTTGGTTGCCAGGCAACCATGGCAGTACAGTATGTAATGCAAGTGCAAAATGCCAGCCGGCTTTTTTAGCAGACATCCAGGAGATATTCCTGACACTGAAAGAAAGATTATTTTCTCTTACCGCATATCTCAGCCAAATATTCTGCATTCATTAATCAAGAATCACATGATTTCCCCCCCCCTTCAATGATTTAAAGAATGCCTGCCAGCCTAACGTGATTTACCAATACATTGCAACACAGAAAATATCCTTGTTTTCTGGAAGTAATGTGGCAATTTTTTAACAATACCACAAAAGTAATTATTTAAATAGATTGTTTGAGATAGAAAACTCTAAATATGTTGAAATGACATTTTAGACTTTGATGACTGGACTGCAATTTTACGTAGCTGAAATGTTAGATGGTATCTGTTTCGAGAAGAAGAACTGCATTTCAAGTAAAAAAGAGGTTATTTTTTTATTTGCCAGAATCACAAATTTAGTAAAGCCTATACTGTCGTGTCCTTTAGCAATACAGATAACATTTCATTTGTAACAGAGTTTACTGATCCCTTAGCAACTCTTTCTCAAGCAGTTTTCAATTTCTTGGAGGCAGAGTCAACTCTAGATGTTAGTTACATAGTCTGCAATGCGATGAGGTAGTTAGCTGCTGGTTTCGTGCCTGAATTTAAAAACAAAACAAAACAACTACCATACAGCAAGATTTGTAATTTTATATCCCATTACACTTCTTATTTTTCTCACACAAACATGTACACACACACATATGTATATGTATATTAAGGATACTTCTTTTACTCAATATTTAGTATTTAGATTTAGGGCTGTAATAAATTTGAACAAATGAATGATTATTATAACAAAATTATAAAAGCAACTGCTCTTGATGATGTGAGCTATAGTAGAAATGTGTGATATTCAATGTTGAAGAAAGTCAATATGTTCTACCTTCTATTTTTTGTATCCTGTCTTACCTATGGTACTGTAAAAGATCTAGATTTTATTCCACAATGGAAAGGATTACATTTTTCTTGCAGCAAATTCTTTAATGTTTGACATTTACTACAGTTACAGGAAAACATGAAGTGTTATGGGTGGAGATGAAGTAAATAGAGGTATTAAGCTTATTCACTTTCCTCAGTGATTACAATTAAGCTGCTTCTCTCTGCATCTCAAGTTTTGTTTACTAGTCACATTACCAAATGCAATAAAAATAATTAAATTTTTACTTTTTTTTCAGTTGTCTTTCAACACTTCGTAACAGTGGAAGCCCATGCGGCAGTACAGTGCAAACCAGGGTCTATTTATTGTGTTGGCTTTTGGAACAGGGATTCTTTCTCTGACATATCCAATGTCACAGATGGATTAAGGGGAAGACAGAATGTTCTGCAAGAGAAAAATATGTAATGTCAACATACTTGCAAAAAGATGTACATCTAGGATTTCAGAATACAAACTTAAGTTAAGCTATTGAAATAATAAATGAACCAGGATAGCATGGGATGAGAGCTGGGTGATATGGTACATTTTAATATTGGAATGTGGTGAACAGACAATTTTATAACATATGTTTGGGTACAGAATCTGATTAGGTCAGATACACCTTCGCACAGTAAGGCACAATGCTTAGCATTATTATACTAAAACCTGTTTTTCTTCAAATATGCTAGTTCTTAGTGTTTGTGTGTGTCCGTGCATGCGCACGTGCACCTTTAGCTCGACTTAGTCCTGACTCCTGTTAGCTGCCTGTACAAGTTCCTGCATATATCTTGATACGATCTTGGAAATGGTTTGCCATTGCCTGAATTCTAGGCCTGGCTGGCCCAAGGCCTCCCAGCTAGACTCATGGTCTCCTAGTCTTATGTCTTAACTACTGCACCAAGCTGGCTGTCTTATTTGGCACTACAAATAATGTATTAACCTTGCAAATGTGGCCTGCTCAACTTATAGTGAGCTTATTCCACTGAAAAGTAATATGATACTGAATTAAACATGATATGCTGATTCTTACCCCTTCTTTTATGGAGAAATGAACATTTCTGCATAAAAGACACACAAATTCATAGAACCACTGTACACTGACTTGAAAACAGTTTTGAATCTCTTGGGTCCCATTACTTTATGTCATTCTTACTTGTGGCATTGTTGAAATTGTAGGAAAATTAGATAGAAGTAGTTACTAATGTTTTGAGAAACCATGTCTTCATGGGGTTTGTGGAGATAATTTCTCCTTCGCCTTATCTACTGGATTTCGTAAACATTTAGTAGTAGATCCTGCCTAGATAATGGTGCTAGCTTGATGGCTTTGCAAAACTGCTCCTATTTTTACTTTCATGGAACGGGTGCACATTCACAAAATGAATGAAGAATACAAAGGGAAGGTACATGCACAAGTCATTTAATTTCTGTGTTCCCATCTAATGGGTTCAAGGTGGCTACTGTTTGATGGTCTTTGTTCTTCATCCCCAGTATTTCGAGATAAGAGCATGATTGTAGACTTGTTTGAAGCTCTTTCTAAGGCTTAGTGGTGTGAAGGAAACCTCAGATAGCATAAAATAATCTACAGGGATCATGAGGAATAGCTACATGTCTTCAATATTTTAAATTTGTAAGAATTAAGATGTATGATCCCTTAAAAGCTCATAATTGATTCCAAGCACAGGCAAACCAACCTGGATCTTATTTTGGCCGAATCAGCCATGAAAGCTAGTCCTTATCTCATGTCTTTTGATATGTTTTTGTGGGGAGCCTGTCTTGGTACAACAGTGAAAAATGACCCCTGACTCCCCTCAGGCAATCTAGTCCTTGCTGATCATGAGTGTTTGTGAGTACCAGGTTTGCACAGCTTGATTCTGAAATGGCGGAGAAGATGCCTGGAGAGCAGGTGGAGGACTAGCCGCTCCGAATCCGACCGTGTCCAGTTGTGAGCCTATATTAGGACCTATCTGGAAGCGATCAGGGTGGTGAGGCATGCTTACTTCTCCGCTCTGATTGCGTCCGCTGATGATCACCCTGCCCTGTTTGGTGACCCGCCTCCCTCCTCCAATTGAGGGAGGGGATGACCTTTGCAGGGCAGAGCAGAGGAATTTAGTTTACATCTGGCGGATAAGGTTGCTCGAATTCGTGCCAGCTTGGACTCTGATTGGCAGTGGTCTGATGATGGGGTGGCGGACGGGTCTGGTGGATTCTATCTGGGTTGAGTTTGACCTGGTCTCCCTTGATGAGGTGGACAGGATCATGTGGAGGCTGTCTTCCACCACGTGTTTATTGGACCCGTGTCCTTCCTGGTTGGTGTATGCCTCCAGGGAGGTTACACGCGGCTGGCTCCAGGCAATTGTCAACGCCTCCTTGAGTGAGGGGGTCTTTCCCGCCACCTTGAAAGAGGCGGTGGTGAGGCCCCTCCTCAAGAAGCCTGCCTTGGACCGCCGTTTTGAACAACTATCGTCCAGTCTCCAACCTTCGCTTTTTAGCGAAGGTTGTTGAGAGCGTGGTGGTTCAGCAGCTTCCCTTGTTCCTGGAGGAAGCTGATTATTTAGACCCATATCAATCGGGCTTCAGGGCCAGACACAGCACGGAGACAGCATTGGTCGCACTGATGGATGATCTCTGGAGGGCGCGGGACAGGGGTTGTTCCTCTGTCCTTGTCCTGTTAGATCTCTCAGCAGCTTTCAATACCATCGACCATGGTATCCTTCTGCAGCGGCTCAGAGGACTGGGAGTGGGGGGACCGTTTTGCGGTGGTTCTCCTCCTTCCTCTCGGGCCATTCGCAGTCGGTGTTGGCAGGGGGTCAGAGGTCGGCCCCGAGGCCCCTCACTTGTGGGGTGCCCCAGGGGTCCGTTCTCTTGCCTCTCCTGTTTAATATCTACATGAAACCACTGGGCGAGACCATCCGAGGTTTTGGGGTGAGTTATCATCAGTATGCTGATGATACCCAGCTTTATATCTCCACCCCAGACCCGATCAGTGATGCTCTCTCCGTGATGTCCCAGTGCCTGGAGGCGGTACGGGTCTGGATGGGAAGTAATAGGCTTCAGCTCAACCCCACCAAGACTGAGTAGCTGTTCTTACCGGCATCTCGGTCTTTATTGGATGTACCATCTTTGGTCATGGGGGGAGAGGTGTTGCCCCCCATGGATAGGGCGAGGAACCTGAGTGTCCTCCTGGATTCACAGCTTGGTTTGGAGGAGAATGTGGGAGCTGTGGCCAGGGGGGCTTTTGCCCAGGTTTGGCTGGTTCGCCAGCTCCGCCCTTATTTGGACCGAGATGCCCTTCGAACGGTTACTCATGCGCTTGTCACCTCTAGAATCGACTACTGCAACGCTTTTTACATGGGGCTTCCCTTGCGGATGACCTGGAGGTTACAGATGGTGAAGAATGCGGCCGCGTGGGCTGTGATGGGGGTATCCCAATACTCCCATGTTACACCCTCCCGCGGCTTGCATTGGTTGCTGGTTGCCTCTCGGGTCGCCTTCAAGGTGTTAGTAACAACTTATAAAGCCCTAAATGGCTTGGGTCCAGGGTACTTGTGGGAATGCCTCCTGCCAGTATCACTTTCCGATCGCCCTGTTCGCTCTCATAGGAGAGGCCTCCTTGGGATACCGTCGGTCAGGCATTGTCGGCTGGTGGTTCCCAGGGCTAGAGCCTTCTCCGTGGGAGCACCTGCCCTCTGGAATCAGCTCCCCGTGGATCTCCGTTTGGCCCCTGACCTCCGCTCCTTCTGCCGAGACCTGAAGACTTGGTTGTTTCAACAGGCCGGCCTGGAATGACCCGGGGGAGGGGTGGGGTTTGAGGGTTTTAACCTTCTTAACTTTTTAATTGTATTCAGCTTGTTTATTTATTTAATTGTCTTTTTATTGTAAATTTGTCCTGTTTTAATGTTCACGCCTGAGTCCTTAGGGAGTAGGGCGGCATACAAGTCGAATAAATAATAATAATAATTAAAATACTATTTAAAAATCATCATTTATTAGAGCAGAAATCAAAACTAGGAACCCAAGCATATAATATACATCATAAAGCTTTAATTTACACATCATCTATAAATAATTGCCAATGTCCTTAAAGAAAATTTCTGATCTTAAAAGTGTATTCATCTTCAGGAAAATTAAACGCTGGGGGAGTAACTCCCTAAGCTTTCCTTGCATTTCTGACAAATAGCCTTCTCATTTGGTAAGGGCCAGCTTTTTGCCTACCATTTATTTAAGTTTACTGCCCGTAAGTAAGTGATCTTTCTGACCAGTCATCCAGGGCATAAAAATTGGAAACCATATCATGCCATGCTTCAGTTCCAGCAAGTAGGACAGCCTGCTGATCTCTTTAATGGTAGCTTTCTAATCAGGTAATTTGGAGTTGGCAACCACCCACACACTCCTTGGTGCCAGAATCTGAACTCTCATAATATTGTTCAAATTTGCATTTTGAGCACTGTAAACTTCTTTTTACGACCAATGGTTTGGATTTTTTTGGTGTGAATTGTGAAATAATGGCATATCATATGCTGCAAAGTGTGAGGTAATGCATCATGAATCTCAAATTTAAATTCAGTAATCCTCAAAATAAAAGGCATGATTTTGCTATTTGTAAAATACAGAGGCTATTTTTGTCGTATTTATTCTCTCACATTTTATCCCGTTGTGTTGCTTTCTGAGCAGAGATAAAGTCCCTCTGTGAGAGTAATGGTTGGCTCAGGAATTCTGGGAGTTGAAGTCCACAGGTTGTAAAGGAGCCATAGTTGCCTACCCCTGCTATAAACTATCAAAAACCCATGTACAACATGTTGTCTTTTGACATGTTTTTGTGGGGAGCCTGTCTTGGTACAACAGTGAAAAATAACCCCTGACTCCCCTCAGGCAATCTAGTCCTTGCTGATCATGAGTGTTTGTGAGTACCAGGTTTGCACAGCTTGATTCTGAAAACATTCCATCATGACTGGCAAATTTCATTTGTCTTGGGGGTATGTTCAGCTGACAAAACTTTATGTTGTAAATGTATTGATTTATTTATATCTTGCCTTTGTTATTTTTATAAAAATGCTCCTTTCTCTTCCTATATTCCCCACAACAACAACCTGCGAGATGGGTTGGGTTAAAAGAGATTGACAGTCCCAAGGTCACCCAACCTGCTTTCTTGTCTAAGGACTAGAATTCATAGTCGCCTGGTTTTCCAGCCTGCTGCCTTAACCACTAGACCAAACTGGCTCTTAGCTAGTATAAGCAGTAGAGAATCATGCAATGGAGATAGAAAAAAATGTAGTTCTGTATCTCCATCTTTGCTACTGAAGCAATAAAGGTTGTAGGGAACCTGCAGAAAAGCCATTAGAGCTGCAAAATGATGCAAAAAAGTATGCCTTATGGTTTCAGTGGTTTTATTGCTTTTAATGTTTTAATGCTTTTTATTGATACGTTTTTTGATTATTTGTTGTACTGTTATTTTTGAACTAGCATCACATATGTAAGATAGGCAGCTATATACTTTTACCAAACTAACAAACCAAGAAACAAATAAATAAAGCATTTTGAAAGTTATGGATTTCAGCCACAGCTCCAACAACAATACAGTGAATTGCAGTAATCCAATCTGGAAATGACTAAGTGACCATATGCAAGGTCCAGGAATGGATGCAAATTGGCACACAAGATAAATCTCACCACATAACCACTGCTGTCATATGCATCATTCATGCCAATGCACAGTGGTGCAGGCAATAGCAATTGTTTCACATAGATTCACAGATTTACACTTTGAATGTTGATTATAGTTATGGCGTCAAAACATTCATTTTGAACTTATCAGTTGGAGAAAATTATATTATTTTTTTCCTATTAAAGTGTATGGAGGCGATTGATACATTCTCTCTTCTTTGGTAAATCTGATTATAGATACAGTAAAATTTCTTCTCAGTATTAAAGTCCTTTGGGTTAAAAAAATATTTCCCACAAATTGGAAAAAATATTAAAAATAAAATAACCATAGCTCAATTCCCATGAAGCAGTGTGTTGTAAAAGGGGCATGTGCTCTTGTCTATTAATTTATATTGATCATTTCTTGCCATTTAAAAGCAAAAATAAGTGAAATGATCAGCCAGAAGTCAATATTTAAGCAATCTAATGATATTCCACTCAGATGAACTAATAATAAAGCTACATTTTAACATGGCAATAAAAACAAAGATTGTGCCACCATTTATCCAACATTTCTTTCCCCCTTCATATGTAACCCTGATGTATATATATATATTTGTATGCCCAAAGGCAAGGTATGCACACGTATGGATTGAAAGTTTCAAAATCCAATTGCAAAGTTGATAAAAAGCAACAGTGCCAGTAATCTAGTCTGGAACATTCTGAAATGAACAAAAATGTATTCTGATCTTTTTTTTTCAGAACAATGTCTTTTCTAATGCCTGTTAGGAGCATTTTTTAAAGTATTGATGGATGTGGTGTGGTTTCATAAGGTACCTTTTATATACATATATATCTTCAGTGGACAAATTATCTTGCATTGAGTGGATGGAGAGAATACTTCCCATCCATTCAAGGAACTAAAAGAAATGCACAGGCCTGGCACCTAAGGAAAGCCATGGAAAACTAGAATGAGAGGTTTGGGAAGAAAAAAGTGCTTTCTTCTGGGATAGATCTGATTCTTATGGAATGGAATGTCAGGCCCACAGAACCAAGAAGGCAGTGGTGGGATTCAAATTTTTTTACTACCGATTCTGTGGGTGTGGCTTGATGGGTGTGGTGTGGCTTGGTGGGCATGGCAGGGGAAGGATATTATAAAATCTCTATTCCCACCCAACTCCAGGGGGGAGGATATTGTAAAATCTCCATTCCCTTCCCACTCCTGGGGGAAGGTTACTGCAGAATCCCAATTCCCTCCCCATCCCATTAACCTGCTTTCCAGCTCCGTTCTCCTGTGCAGAGCAACAGAAGAAGACCCAGCTGATCAGCTGGGACTTGGGCGGCAGAGAATAGATGCGGGTGGGGCCAGCCAGAAGTGATATTTGCCAGTTCTCTGAACTACTCAAAATTTTCGCTACTGTTTCTCAGTCAGAACCTGCTGAATACCACCTCTGCAAGAAGGACACAAGGAATTACTTCAGAGTAGTTTCTTTATTGCTGCTCACCTATAGACAGAAATATTGACAAATTAAAGAACTTATCTACGTATTTATATGATATAATGTGAACTGCCTTCATTCTTTTCCTGCATACCAAAGACTCTAAGCATCTTTGGTATGCAGAAAAGATTTCCTGCTTGCTAAAAAAAGAGCCCCTCTGATGTCTCTGGCCATTGCTGTAAAGCTACAATATGCTGCTATTAGTGCATTCCATATTAACATTCTCAAACAATAATGTGAATATGCATACATGCAAAAGTATATTAGTAGATTAATGGTAGTGATAGAGAGAGATATTTTCATAATTGCAAAGTTAATTTCTATTCAAATGTAATGTATGAAATAAATAGCAATGGAACCAGGGCATTTAGATGTCCCTTCATTTAAACTGCATTATCCTACAGTTATTTTTTTGAGAAGCGGTCCTAGGGAAATATATTTATTTTATTTACAATTAATTAACTGAATGCAGCTAATTTTAATTATTTGTGGTCTTTATTATAGACTCCTACTGCAATCAAATCACTGTTTTTATTCTAAGGCAGTAAATGATGCTATTATGTATATGCATTCATCCATGCATACATAGAACTTGCAAACTATGAACTATTGAATCAAAATGCATCATTGATTTAATAGAGTTTTAAGTTTAATCAAAGCCTGAAGCATATCTAACATTTTTAACAGATGTATGAAAAAGAGAATTGTATTTCTCCTATGTATTATAATGCTTATATTAGCTGCAGATTATATTACATAAATATACATGGACTAAATAATTAAGCATTAAATATAGTAATCTCTGCTTTTACCTGTCAAATACTGTTGAAGAACTGTTTAAGAATTCTACCCCTGGTTAGTAAAAAGACACTTTATCCTTCTACATTGCCTAATTCATTTTCTAGGATCTCTAGGATTTTTCTCTTAAGTTTTTTTTAAAGAAATATCTTTTTATTCTCTGCCTAGATGATTCCAATTAATTTCAGTTTTGATTGCAATGTATATGGTGCGGATATGTCATTTCAATTCATTTCTGTCCAAATGAAATGCCAATTGCATAGTGTGGAGCAGCACAGAAATGGCCTTGAAAAAATATGTGGCAAACTAGTAAAATACAAGCTGGCCATAGAAAAACAGGACATCATGAGAAAGAAACTCAAGAGAATTTTGCCTTGACTCTCTTTGGTATAAGAAGGAGGGAAGGGACTATTTTTGGGACTATTTGCTATTTGGACAGCTTCTAGCAGTCGGTCAATGTCAACGAGTCTGAATTTGACTATGTTGATCAAATCCTAGAATGAAATCAAAGTTGCCTAATAGGCATTGAGTGAATGCCTGCTGAATGGGTAAATGACTTATTGACTGTTCAAGAATGCAGAATAGAAGAGATAAAAAAGTAATTCCCTGTGGGAATGCTGCTCAAACAAAATGAAGGCTAATGGGGTATAACTGATATTTATGAAGTTTACCAGTGTCACTTTAAGATGTTCAGTCCCTTCATCTTGCCTTTCATCTTTTACCTGTTTCTGATTACTATGATAATTCATATTTTTGGTATAAAAAAGGAGGTACTTGGTGGGGAGAAGTACATTGATGAAAGTTTATTTTTACTTTAATATATTAGTCCACTTTCGTTTCCAATTGAGGATGCTACTTCTGGAAGGAATTGTGGTTCTACTATAGGAAATGACCCTGCCTGATCTGTCCTTTGGACTCAGCCTGGTCATCTTCGAGAGTTACTTTTTCATCTATGTGGTAACTATGAATGATTGCTAAATCAATTGGTTGCTAAGCAGACAACAAATGGTCAAAATTGGGAGCATCCTATCAAAATCTGTACCTGTCAACAGTGGTGTCCCCCAAGGCAGTGTTCTAGGACCAACTCTCTTCATATTCTACATAAATGACCTCTGTGATCATATTAAGATCAACTGCGTTCTCTTCGCTGATGATGTAAAGCTATTCAACACCACAGATAATTCTGCTACCCTTCAAAAAGACCTCAACTATGTATCAGAATGGTCAAACAAATGGCAACTTCAAATCGCAATAAATAAATGCTCTGTCTTACAAATTGGCAAAAAAAATCAGAAAATAAAATACAAGCTGAATAGTCAAGACCTTGTTGATGATCCAAACTCTGTCAAGGACCTTGGAGTGCTCATCTCTAATGATCTAAGTGCTAGGGCCCACTGTAACTACATAGCCAAAAATGCATTAAGAGTTGTTAACCTAATCCTACATAGCTTTTTCTCTGGTAATATCACACTACTAACTAGGGCATACAAAACATTTGCTAGACCAGTACTTGAATACAGCTCATCAGTCTGGAACCCACATTACGTATCTGATATTAACACAGTTGAGAAAGTCCAGAAATATTTCACAAGAAGAGTTCTACACTCTTCTACTCGTTGCAGAATACCTTATGCCACCAGACTTGAAATTCTAGACCTAGAAAACCTAGAACTACACCGCTTTCAGTCTGATCTAAGTATAGTATATAAAATCATACATTGCAATGTCCTTCCGGTCAATGAATACTTCAGCTTCAACCATAACAATACAAGATCACACAATAGATACAAACTCAAGGTTAACTGCACCAAACTTGATTGCAGGTCATATGACTTCAGCAACAGAGTGGTCAATGTCTGGAATACTCTACCTGACTCTGTGGTTTCTTCCCCAAACCCCAAAAACTTTAACCTTAGACTGTCTACTATTGTCCTCACCCCTTTCCTAAGAGGTCTGTAGGGGGCATGCATAAGCGCACCACTGTGCCTACCATCCCTGTCCCATTGTTTCTTTTTATTTTTCTTATATGTATCCATTTCATGTATTCATAACTATGTTTATACTTATTCCTATTATCTTGTAAGTGATAGACAAATCAAATAAATTAAAAATAAATAAATAAATGAGGACTACTTGCATTACCCAGAAAATCTCTGGGATCTCTTAATGAACTCACAGTTCATTTCAAAGAAGACTATTTGCTTTGCTAATAATTAAGTCTTGTAAATGCCCTTGCAAATTTTTCCTGGCCTCTGTTAAATACATTATATTGGAGAGGGTAAGGAAATTTCTTAGTTTGCAAGATGGGTGTTTAAGATTCCTAAGGCACAGAATCCTGATTGGTTGAATCCCATTTTTCTAGTTTTTCAACAGTGGCAGCTATATACTATTTTATAATATGAGTTTGTGATTTGAGTTTATTGATTTGTCTTTTTTTCCTGGTTGTTTTAAAAGCATCCAAATTGCTGATAATCTGGAAGAAAGAAACAAGCTTCCTCAACTGATAGAAATACATTTCACATATGAATGCTCTGGTAATGCAAAAGTACCCTTGAGAATATCATGAATACTTAATTCTAGCTAGTGAGATTGCAGAAAAAGAAGGGGAAAAACATTATAGTAGCACCTTGACTTCCATCACTTTTTCAATTATAAAAACTGAATGCAAGTCAGAAAAAATAATATATTTAAGAATATCCCATTTCTTCTTCATTTTTATTTTTTAAATCTCTTTTGCAACACAATGACTGCCTTCAGCTTTAATGCTAAAGTATTGTTTAATGTTAATATAATAAGGCTAAGTAAACTTCAGGTTCATTTTCTCTCCCTCTTTTTCATTTTTGAGATAAAAAATATATCTTTTGGAAATGAGTGGAAAATGACAGTTTAAGAGACACTGTATCTGCACTAGACTCACAAGTATTTTGGAATCCCAATTGTTTCCAATTTTTAAAACTCTGTTGACTCTGAATCAGGTTGCTCAAATACAAGTAGTTCTCGACGTATGACCATACCTGAACACCAAATTTCCATCGCCAAGGAAGACTGTTGTTAAGTGAGTTTTGCCCCATTTTAGGACCTTTTTTGCTACAGTTGTTAAGCGAATCACTGCAGTTGTTAAGTTAGTAACACACTTGTTGCGTGAATCTAGCTTCCCCATTGACTTTGTCAGGAGGTCTCAAAAAGTGATCATATGGCCCTGGGACACTGCCACCGTCATAAATATGAACCAGCTGCCAAGCATCCACACTTTGATCACATGACCATGAAGATGTTGCAACGTTTGTAGGTGTGAAAACCGGTCATAAGTCACTTTTTTCAGTGCCGTTGTAACTTCAAACAGTCACTAAACAAATGGTTGGATGGTCGAGGACTATCTATAAAGGAAATCAAATATAGATTATGTGAAAGAAAGAATGCTGAGGGCAGTTCTAGTTACTGAGGCCAAGTAACCAACCAACCATGGCCTTTTTCTTAATATTAAATGAGTTCTTCTTCCCTTGTCTTAATTTTTCTAACCTCACTGAGCTGATTGATGAGTTCAGGTTAAAAAAAAGACTATCAAAATAAGTTGTTAATAGCCCTAAATTTCTCATTTTTATTTTAATGTTGAAATATGATGTTTAGGGGGAAGGAGAGAGAAATACACAGCTGTTAGTTTCTAGAGATTAGAATCCAGACAAAAATTGGAACTAAAAGAAATTTCAAGTTAGAACCTTTTGTACAAAGTCAAGTAGTTCTGATATTTCTTTAAAGGCAACAAAGTACTGCACATTGTACTTTAATTTCTGCAGCTCCACCCTTTTATAATTGCACACAGCTTATTACTTTTCTCTTTATTGAAAGAACAAAACAATTGGGAAGTTGTTTGTTATGCCCTCTGTTTAATAGTATTGATGGTGGGTTTGGAGTAGTCTTTATTTAACTTAGCTGATAAGTAAAAAAAAATCATTATGACCAAAATAAAAAATAAAAGTTACTAACCCACAAATGTTTTCCTTATTGTCAGTTTCTTTATTTCCCTGGGTTTATAATTTTCTAGCTGTTAAGTTTGTTTTCATCAATGTAAAAGTAAATACAAAAGGTATGTTGCATTATTTTGATTTGCTTTCTTTTATTCTACTGGGAGAAAAATAATAACGAATTTCTAAAGTAACTTGAATGATCAGATTTCCAAGAAGTGAAGAAAATGACCTCATACTACCTTAGTTTAATGTGTGTTGTTTGTACTTTAGTAGCAACAATCTATCAATGCTAGTAAAATGCTGTGGGTACACCCAGTGCAAGCTAATTGGAAATATCCACTATTTAATATATTGAAATAAATCAGTCCTCTGGAACAGTCTGGGGAGAAAGTTTTTATTTAATTATTTAAAAATATATTCTACTTTAAAAAACCTTACAAGTATCTTGAAAACTATCTAAGATAATAACTACAACAAAGTAATCACTGATTGCAAATGTAACCAGAGTACAGTCGTATATGTTACAAAATCATAATAAATACATCATTGTAATCATATGGGTGAACTGATTTCTGGATAATACGGTGTGAAGCAAGGAACATATGTTGATGTTTCACTAACCTTGCTGCTGGCTTCTTCAGAGCAAATGTACAACAATCTAATTTGGCAACCTATGTCACAGCTTTTACAACTTATCTGTGTACAATGTAGTAGAGTGTCCATAGCTATTCACTAATTGCCATGTTCATGGTAGTTGACATTTTTCCTTCAAATTTTGATTGCTGTATGTGGATATTGATAAATGCCCAGTAATTTTTAATACTTTATCATTTTACTTTGTCTTACCTATTATTATTCTGACATTTCTTTTTGCTCCTTTGAGAACATTAAGGACCTTATTTCTTCTGAGGCCCATAAAAGCTTCTTCCTTGATGAAGTTTAATTTTTGCTGATATTGTGTCTATGTCTGTCTGTCTGCCTGTCTGCCTACCTACCTACCTATCATCTATCTCTCTAATCTCTCTATCTTCTATCTCTCTAATCTCTCTATCTCTCATCTATCTATCTATCTATCTATCTATCTATCTATCTATCTATCTATCTATCTATCTATCTATCTATCTAATCTCTCTTCTCCCTCTCTCCACCACCCATCCTCCCTCCCTCTTTCCCTCCCTCCCTAACTTCTAAAAAGTAAAATTATAAAGAATTAAAGATTTGCTGGAAATTCAGCAACTTGGTAATTAAGTGACATTTCATTATCTTACTTTAGTTTTCATATATACATGTGTTTCTATGTGTTTGTGTATGTATGATGCATGTGTGTGAATAGTGTGTGTGTGTGTGTGTGTGTTTTTAGAAAATTCTATTTAAAAAATCCTTTTGGATGCCTGTCCCCAGGAGTCATATAGGCATGAGGAAAAAAATTCTAAAATCCATTCTGAGGCACTATTTTTATTAGACCAGCCAAAGATTTATAAAATAGACTTCTGCATTTACAAACTTTTATTTTATGTACACTGAGCACATTTGCAGCAAGACAAATTCCTTGTGTGTCCAATCACACTTGGCCAATAAAGAATTCTATTCTATTCTATTCTATTTCCCATTCACTTCACTCTGCAACATAGCTACCAGCTGAAACCAAAAGATAGAATCATCTTACCAAGGAATCCATAGATCTACCAGAGGGTAGAAGCAGTTTTGATATTTTACAGTTGGATCTCATATTTCCAGAATGGGGAGCTGAATGCTCATTTACTTTCCCTCTCATCCCTGCAAGCTGTGGTGCAATACTCTGTCCTTTTTGTAGCTGCTGGCCCCTATGAATGTCTAAAGGCTCTTGGAGATATGGCTCAGTAGTGGCTTTTCTCTTTTTCTCTCCCTCTGATCTTTCCCCTGTATTGTCATAAAGAGGAAGAGTACTTGGAAACTTAAAAACTTTTGACTTCTTAAAAATAAATATTTTTTGTGTAAAATGGAATAATTCATATAGTTCTATCAAAACCACAAGTTGATCTGTTGCAAAAATATTCAAGCATAATTTTAAAATTTTGTTACAGATTAATTCCATGATTAAAAACAATGAAATAAACTTCTAACAGCTGCTGGTTTATCAGCTGACCTGTGAACAGTACTATTTGAAGAAACTGTACAGTGAGTGAAATCCTTTTACATAGGGCATATAATTACAGGAATTTATAATTGAAACATCAATCATGTAGTTTTACTGTTTTAATTATATGTACTTGGTTTGTTTGCTGCCATCCCTTTAGTGATAATGGTTAGAGAAAATCACAAAACACATATTTGCCAGAAAACTGTAGACCTGTCAGCTTTTATTGTTATCTGTAAATGCAACGTGTCTTCAACCTGAAAGCTAAAGATAATATTGCTAATACTTTAACTTAGAATGCATTTCAGTGGAAAGACAGATTAGACAGCATGAACACATTAATTATTGGCAGTCTGTAGTCATCTTTTAATCCTGCCAAACATTTCTCTGAAGCATGTAAGAATTTAGGCATTCAGCTGCTCATGACACCTTTTAAATAACAAAATTAAATAACCCATTTATTACCAGTTTTTAAGATTCTTATGCACGATCCAGTGAGAAAGAAAGTACCATTTATTGAACTTTTATGGTCATATCAAAATAATGCAAAGTCATAACAGTTCTACTTATAAAATGTTCAACACTTATTTAATAGACATTATTATGCTATAATTGCTAGAGAAAAAAAAGACTTGTCATATTTTGCCCCCTTCTAGTGTCCAGGGAAAGTCCAACAAAATGGACTAAAGCAGGGGTCCCCAAACTTGGCAACTTTAAGACTGGTGGACTTCAACTCCCAGAATTTCTCAGCCAGCTTCCCCTGCCACACCCACCAAGCCACACCCACCAAGCCACACCCACAGATCTGGTAGTAAAAAAAATTGAATCCCACCACTGGTCTAAGTGCTACTGCTATATAAAGGACTTACTGTTTTACTACAAATGCCTTACAGGATTCACTTTCATAGGCATATATTTACCTAAGTAAATCGGGTAGGAGTTTTTTTTCCCCCCTTTTTTTCTTCTTCTTCTTTTTAGCCTTCAAACCAACCTTGAGAAATCCTTGCAGTTTCATGACAAGATTTCAAAAGTGGTTTACCATTTTCTAGGTCCTACAGGTGAAAGAGAGTGAAAGAAAGTTTAGCGTTGCCTTAGGCCAGCCAGCTGGCTTCATGCCTAAGGCAACGCTAACGCAACGCTAAACTTCACAGTCTCCTGGTTTCTAGCCTGGTGTTTTAATCACCAGACCAAACTGGCTCTTTGAATATATTTTTTCCCTTTTCTGATAACGTTTACATTCAGTCAGTTTGTAACAATGATAACAAATGGATCTGCTTCCCTTAGTTACTCATCTAAGTAAAATATGCTGTATAATTGCCACTTTAGACCTCCAAAGGAATAGGCCTTTTCAGGTGAATTTACTTATCAAAGAAGAATAATTTTCCCTGCAACTATGATATATCTACATATTACAGAATTCAGGAGAATCATGTTTAAATGATAGTCCCTGGAAAGTTAATAAGGTAGTCCTCAACATATTTTATTTATTTATTTATTGAATTTATATTGCTGCCTATTTGCCCATGGCAACTTGAGATGGCTTACAGAATGTAAAACCATATTTAAAACAAAAAAAAAATAAAACTAACAAAAAGAATACATTAATAAACTAGAATAGAACAAAATCTGGAAAAAATTAAAATCACCCCCCCCAACTCCCCCCCCCGGCAGCAGATCACATGAGCCATTTGATGGGGTCCATCCCGCTCTGGGTTCCCCAGGCCTGCTGGCAGAACCAGGTCTTCAGTGCCTTCCGGAAGAGTATTAGAGAGGGGGCCATTCTGGGGGAATGATGATCCAGAGAGAGGGACACATAACGGAGAAGGCCCTTCTTCTGGGTCCTACCAGGTATATCTCCCTCAAGGATGGGACCCACAGCATCGCCCTGCCTCCCCGCTCTGATGGGTCAGGTAAATGTGATCGGCAAGAGACGTTCCCTCAGATAATCTGGTCCCAAGCCCATGATTATGACCACAATTGAACCCAAAATTTCTGTTGCTAAGCAAGACAGTTGCTAAGTTCATTTTGTCCCGTTTTATGATTTTTCTTGCCACGTTGTTAAGTGAATCACTGTACTTGTTAAGTAAGTAACTGGATTGTTCAGTGAATCTGACTTCCCCATTGACTTTGCTTGTCCGAAGGTTGCAATAGTTTACTACATAACCCCAGGACACTGTAACTGTTATAAATGCATGCCAGTTGCCAAATGTCTGATTTTTGATCATATGACCATGGGGAAGCTGCAAATATCATATGTGTGAAAAAGAGACATAGGTCATTTTTTTCAGGACCATTGTAACTTTGAATGGTTACTAAACGAATGGTTGTAAGTTGAGAACTGCATGTAGTTTAACCTTAATAATCTAAAAATCATGGGGTTCAAATGAGTGGAAGATTTGTGATCTCTTAAACATAAAATAAGTAAAATTTACAATCTATCCAAACAGTGTTTATAGTTTTATCAACTCTCATTGGACCAGCTCGTATCAGTTTTTAAGATCAGATTGTTAAATCTTCTGGTATTTTGTGAGCCAATCAAGAGTTGAGCTGTAACATCTGGCAATTCAGTCAGCTGTGTTGAGTGTTGAGGGGAAGTGGCAATGGAGTCAGCAGTACAAGTTGTTATATGTTGACCCTCACAATGCTACAGAGATGGAAGGAACCATCAAGCCCAATGCTTGTTCAATGTAGGAATCCAAATTAAAGGAACCCAGACAGAATAGACTCCATCTGAACACAACCAGCAAATTAAGGCTGATCAACTCTTTGGGCAATTGATTGTTGAATTACTCCCAGGAGTATTTTTGTTTGCTGTTTTTCTTTTAAAAAACATTCAGTCAAAGTCTTGAATTATTTGGCTACTTAGTTGTTTAATCATTCTTCTATCATATATAAAACTACAATTTGGTGTCAACCTTTGGAGTGATTTGGGAAGCTACATGTAAGGTTTTCTAGAGAAATGGATAAACCTTAGGCTCCAAATTGATTAATGTAAAGGCACAGCCTCCTACCTCAAACAAGATAGCAATTGTACTAGTTGAATACAGATCTTTCATGCATGTACATAATCTATAGATCTTTGTGTACATGTGAGTGCCTATAGACACATAATTTGGAGGGTTTGCGAGGCAAAATTTCACTCTCATTTTAATTTAACCTGAACTTTTCAAAATTTTCTTCCATTTAAGTTAACTGTTATTTAAAATTAATAGATGATGTGCAGATAATGGATAAAAAGTAAAGTGTTTTAGTGCCTTGCTGCTATAATTATTTTCTTCACTATAGAATTGGGGGGACGACTCTAAAGGTGAACTTAATTTTTTTCAAAAATAACTACAAATATTTTTCAAATCTTTTTTCTTAGGGAAATCTTGTTTCAATAATCTTTAAATTTATTGGTTGAAATACAGATATATCAGAAGAAGCAAATTTATAAGAGATGAGGAACAGTTTTCTTATTTTTTTTGTTATCCAGTAACATGAACTAACAAGATTGCATTTGTTAATATCTAAGGCAAGATTTTACTGAATAATTGTTATGAAAATTTTCTGTTTGGAACTGCCTTCTCCTAGGTGTCTGTTTTGACCTCTCAATCTATCACCCAGCCCAGGCACTTCCTAAAAGAATCCCACCCAATTTGCCAGCAATGCTGAACCCTGAAAAATTTACCAGCACAGATTCGATCAAGCAGGCCACTATAAATGAGTTGCAGTGCACTAGGAAACAAGTGGCTTGCAGGTGCTTTCTTCCCAAGTAACTGGCAAACATTTAAAATTCATCTTTTGCTAGCCAGGATTTTTACACGGTTGTGATGGCTGTAGTACAAATGTAATTGACCGTGTTCTGATGTCAGAAATGGAATCCACATTACAGACCGAGAACATTTTTCTGCTTTCAGTGTATCTTGTTGCTCATTTGAAACCTACAGATAGGCAGGAGCTCTCTAAACTCTAAATAAACGTTGGCAAGTGAATGACTCAATTGTATTCATAGTTTTCATATGCAGCAGATTGACTTCATTGAAAAACCCTATCAAGAACTGCAAAAGGCAGAGAAGCTCTTCAGGTAATGCCTTTGAATTAGCATGTGCTGAATGTGACACAGCCATTCCTAACCAGCTTTAGAGATTACAGCCATTATCTCAGCTGTAGGCAGCTGCAATTTCTTTCCTAAATAAGGCAGAAATAGAGGATATCAAAATAATTGTTAGTAGTTAAGTTAAGGAGAAGGATGAAGTGGAGTGGTAATGCTTGAGAAATTGCAAGGTGTACTCAGAAAATGCATAAAGACCAATGAATCTCTAGAAAAAGCAGATGTTTTAATTGTTCACCACTGTTCACAAAATAGTGCTTTCGGTCAGGGTCAGAGTAACTGGTCCACAAGCCTGGCAACACTGCAGCACCTGTTATAATTTCTGGTAACAACCAAGGTCTATAAAATAAGAAATTGTTTTTCTTTTCTTTCTAAAGCATGCCATGAAGTTGGGGCTTCCTTTACTTTTATATTAAGAATTGAGAAAAATGCAAAGAGATCTTTGATGCCCTCTGAGCTTGGTTGTTTTAATGCAGACATTTCATTACCCGACTAGATAATATCTTCAGTGCTAGAAGGGAATGGGGATTGCTCTCTTTTTATATATAAGTGGCTTGCCCTGTCAGTGTTGGTGGGAGTATTATTGCTGGTTCCTTGATTAGCGTGTTTTTTTACTGAGTTGGTAGTTGGCTGATTTGTCAGAGTGCTACTGCCAACCTTCCTGGAATTCTCTAGTGTTTTTGGACTTAGCTTGGTCTAGGGTGCTCACTGTCTCCCAGCTGAAACTACAGTGAAGGTCTGTCCATTGTTGTGCAATTAAGGAGTTTTCATCATGTCTTCTGACTGCTACTTGGTGATCAAGAATGCACTTTGCTTGATCTTTGCTTGAAAACCAGACAAAGAGTTTTGTGCTCTAGAGTGGAATACTGTTTTATGGATTCTTGGTATGCATATTTTATACAAAATATACTAAACAATAGCATGTCCTTCAAGTTGAGCACAACTGCATGCATTTTTCATAGAAAAGAAGTTTGCCATTGCCTTTTTCTGGGATGATGATGATTTTCCAAAATAATCCTCAGTCTTGGAATTTCCTGGTGGATCTCTCATCAAATACTGAGCAGAGCTAAACTTGCTTAGCTTCTCAGCCCGGGAAACATGGCCCAATGCTGTTACTTGCTGAACAATTTATATATTTACTTAAGAAATCCCATAACAGTTTATCCCTTTATACAAATTAAAAATATTGCAATAAACACTTCCTGAATATTAAATAGTGATCTTTAAATACGAAGTAGCTTGTGAATAATATAAATAGTACAATATAATACCAATTCAAATTTGGATTGCAAGATGCATGCAAATATTTAGTAGGATTTTAAAAATCCTTTGGAAGTACTTACTATAGCTTACTTTTAGCTATTTTGAGTTGTTGGGAAGTACAGTAATTGCAATTGGCAATTTAGCAAAGATAATTTGGATGATTTAATGAGTTCATTAAGTTGTTTCTTTGGCCTTGGTGAAAACTTAATGGAGGTAACTCACATTCCAGTTAGAGATCCCTGAGGGAGGGGGAGATAATTTAGAAAATTGAAAAAGAGTGATTGAGCTTTGCAAAGACAGCTGATGAACAACTCTGCTGTAAATCATCATAAATGATGAAGATAAATGCAAACTACATTTAATTTTCTTCTGAGAGATAAAAGGTGTCATCTTATCCCTTCAAATCAATGTTGGATACTGTTAACTTCAGTAAGATAAGTCATTTAATCACAATGCTATAGACATATTACTCATTCGGGTTTTTTTAAACTTTTGAATTGTCTAATAAGCTTCTACTGCTAATTAGTTTTTACTTAAATATACCAGTGGCTTAATTCAGTGGATTTACTAAGGGCAGCTAATCATGAAATTTAAATTCTGTTCTGCTGTCAGTCCCTTGCAAAGTTATTCTCACTAGTCAGCATATTATACCAGAATAGGTAACACTGATACTCAATGAGTCTGGAGGAAATGCTGTTGCTCACATGACTCATTGGATAAAGGAGAGGATGGCAGAGAGTGAGGAAAGACTTGGAGCCCCTACATCACCCAATCTAGGATCAGCAGTGACTTCAAGAGAGATGAGGAAGTAATTAACTGCACTTAACTTGAGAATCAACTTTTCGTATTACTGGTGTATCAAGGCATGTCAACATCTCACGTACTTTTAGAAATGAAAAGTAGCAAATTATCTGGTAACCAGCTAGAACAGGGGTGGGCATACTTTTGACTCGAGGGCCACAATGGGTTCTTAAACTGGACCGGAGGGCCAAAACAAAAGCATGAATGGAGTGTTTGTGTGAACTAATATAAATTCAAAGTTAGATTACTTCACGTAGCCTTCTGGGAGAGCAAGAGAACCCTCCGCTCTTTCGGCTCCGCGGGCTGGATAGAACAGCCGAATGGGCTGGATCTGGCCCCCGGGCCATAGTTTGCCCACGACTGAGCTAGAACAAACTTAAGATGGATGTGTATAAAAGCAACATAGACTTAAACAAGGGCGCTTCCTCTTCTCCCCCTCAGCTGATTGATGAAAATCTGTTAGATGGCAAAGCCAGGGACTTTCTGTCTACATCTACTTGTTGTTGAAAATGTTTATTCAATGCAGTTGTTTCCATTTCATTATATATTACCATGTGCATATATTGAGGAAAGATACTCATCATGTTTGAGGGTATGGTTTCTGAGCAGTATAGGTAGTCCTTGACTTACAACCATTTGTTTAATAATTGTTAAGGTATAAAAGCCTGAAAAAATGACTTATGACTGTTTTTCATGCTTATGACCATTGCAGCATCTCTGTAGCCACATGATCAAAATTCGGATGCCACATTCACATTCACTTAACAACCATGTTATTAATTTAACAACTGCAATGATTCACTTAACAACTGTGGCAAGAAAGGTCATAAAATGGAGCAAAATTAACTTAATAAGTGTCTTGCTTAGCAACAGAAATTTTGGGCTTAGTTGTGGCCATAAGTTGAGGACTACCTGTATTGCCTCTCTCCTTCCAACCATGAAAACTATAAGCACCACATACTCAAAGCCAATATAATTTGGGCCTCTTGTATTTTTAGGGAAATCTTTTGAGTATTTTTACCTCAGCAACTTCAGTACAAATAAGAGTAAGATACTGTAGAATGATTATTATTTTGTGCAATTCACCCGCAAAGCAGCTATCATTTTCATAAAAATCTATTTACTTAGAAAGCTTCATGTCACTTCTTAAGTTTGTTTATTTTCCTTATAGCATGTCTGATATATAAGAAATGCAATTATGCACTGTATTAAAACAAATAGCAGTGAGCTGTAACAATCTGCATTGGATGATATGGAAGCAAATTCTTCTAGATTCAAGTTCAAGTGAAAAGTCTTGAGAGATGGTTAAATAATTAATCTACTGAAAATACTTGAGATGTATTTCAGCAAGTTTCATTTCAAGCAGAAATACTGCAGCAAAGTAATTGGATTTAATCAGATACATAGCCACATGCTGAAAAGTTCCAGAATAGTGGATAATGAACCCATTATCCACTCTCAAGAGTAGCAGGCTTGAAGCAGAGTATGTTAAATTTTATTGTTGATAAAAAAAGTATTGGTGAGGGCGATTAATGATTTTGGCTTTTAATATTCATGCAATAGGAAGAAAGAGGAAATGTTTCTTTCAGTATAGAATTTCAGTGATATAAATTAAGAATCCTTTTACCTGACTTAATTTCCCTTGCTGAATGGAAAATTCACTGACCATATATAATAACAAGAAGATGCACTGGCACAGGAATTGATCTATTTGTATACCTGGATACTTACCATTTGCTGCTTTGCATTGGGTTACATTAGAATTATTGAAAAGGGCTTCCATTTAGTAACCTGATCTTTCCTTAGGTACTAAATGTGGCTACCCATATTATTTGAATAATAAATGAAAACAAACTTGCTAGGTATAAGTGATGTGGAAATCTGTTTTTTCTCTCCACATTAACAAAAAGATGAGAAGAGGGGAATCAATCTAATAATGTAGCCTTAATTACTGGTGCTGTAATATCAGTTGAGTTGATTACTTGCCTATGCTGTACATGGGGACTGTCCTTTAACGTTGATCACTATCTGCAATTATTTCATAATACAATTGCAAAGTTACTAATTTAGAATGAGCATGTAAGATAATTAAGACTTGTAAGTACGTAAAAACTGGTCTGGTTCATGTTCCTGTTTTTAGTGCAAAATGTTGATGCTTAACATAGAAATTGTATGTGTTAGTTTCCATGTGATTGTCAGAAGAAAGAAAATCCATGGTGCTCTTCTGAATATCCTCCAATATTTGAGAAATGCTGAGCTGTTGATACCAGACTCATAGGATTTTCTGTACTAGTGCTTGACCTATACAGGAGAATATTTGTAGCTCAGGGTTGTAATGAGGGGTCTTTGGTGCTCTCTGAGCTTGGTTGTTTTCTTGCAGATGTTTCATTACCCAAAGTAAGTAACATTGTCAGTGCTACCATAACACTGATGATGTTACATAGTTTGGGTAATGATACGCCTGCAAGAAAACCACCAGGCTCAGAAACCAGTATTTATGTTACTGTCCTTTCAGTATCAAATATAATTGATTATTTCTATTGAATTGCCTGGATGTACTTATTGAAAGGCAACATAGAAAAGCAGTAAATAAATTTTCTATTCCCATCTCATCAAGCCAAGTCTACTGTAATCCTGGATTCTGTAAACTCATAACCAAAATGATTATGAAGTCACAATTAATTTACCATTGAGAATTTATTCATTTACTCATTTATTTTTATCTACTTTTATTACTTTTTATAAATAACTCAAGCCAGAGAAAATACATAATATTCCTTCCTCTTCCTATTTTCTCTACAGTGACAACACTGTGTAAGTAACCCAAATAGCCCCAAGTCACCCAGCTGGCTTTCATGCCTCAGGAAGAACTAGAAGTCACAGTCTCCTGGTTTCTAGGCCAGCATTTTAATCTCTACACCAGACTGTTGTAATAAAGATGTGAATACTAATATAGAACAACCTGAATGAGAAAACTAGCCTCCCCCACCCCCTGTTGTGTAGCTGTAAAGAAGAGAGAGCTGTAACCAAAAGTATTGAAAGGTAGCAGGAATTTGAATCTGCTTCATATTTAGGCTTGTGACCTATTCTCTGTTCCTAGGAGTACTTTGGTCTGTATTGCTACAGAGAGACAAGTTGAATAGCATTATGCAATAAGCACTGCAAGATAATTCTGAATCATAATGGCATCAGTGGAATTTTGAGATAATTAATTCAGATTTCCCTTGCACAGCATTATATAACACAGCCCGTGTTCCTCTTAGAAGTCCTACAAGTTGGTATATTTTTCCTACAAGGAAAATCATAAATGCTTAGGTAATAATTATCATCAGTTTAGTTAGCAATATCTCACCCTGAGTTGCAGGTAACATAACTTTCTTTCCTATTAGCAATGTCTTTTCAGCTGTTGAGAGAATGTGTTGTTTGAATCTTTTCCCCTACCTTGAAACATTCAAATCTAAATGGCAAGATAGCTTCTTCCTGTCTGGTTTAGGTCCCATCCATTTGGTTAATGCATAGTTGAGCAGAAATTCTTGGGAATTCCTTCTTCATAAAAGTGCTCTGGTAGGCTTCTCTAAATCCTATTACTGTATTTTCTTTTTCCTACCTGTGCCACGATGAATGAAAATTTGTCTAGTGGATTTAGATGATAATCACTAGCCATTCTCTATCAGATGGAGAATAAGATCAACAACAATATACAATGGTTTACGCTTGAAAAAGACAAAAATAACTTAAAGTATTTGGATAAGATAAAAGATTTTGAGACAGCAGTGAACTTTGTAAGCAGCCCAGTCATTTTGTGATGAAATGGTTGGCAAATGAATTTAATAAGGGCCTTGGTGGTGCAGGCTGTTAAATGCCTAGCACTTAATTCCAGCTGCCTGCAATTAGTGCAGGCTTGAATCCCACAAGGATCGAAGTTGACTCAGCCTTCCATCCTCTCGAGGTAGGTAAATTGAGGACCCAAGATTGTTGGGGGCAATAAGCTGACTTTGTAAAAATTCCGCTTAGTAATAAACAGGCATATTGTCAGAAAGTAGAACTTTCTGGAGTTACTATGCAGTTTACAAATTAGTGGAGTTTGATGGGGTGATCAAACCTACCAATGACAGGGTGGCATTGAGCACCTCACTGTGATACTGTAGGACACGCCCCTGAGTATAAAAGGGCTGTCAACTGTCATTTTCTAATAGAAGAGAGAAATAAAATGAGGAGATTCTAAGGAGATTCTGTGGAGACTCATTTTGTCTGAGGGAGATTGGAGATATTGAGAAGATCCAAGACTCTGAGGAGATATTAGGATCTGACAGACTGAGGTCTGTGTATGAGAAGATATAGCAAAGAGATCTGAGAAAAGATCTATAACCTAAAGAGAAAGGGACTTTCTAAAGAGGTTAGCTACATCTAAGAAGAGGTTATGAGAGGAAGAACTGTGAATCTCTCATAGTAACTTCTAGTTCCTTGAAGGACTGTTTAAGAGGAATGAAAGAAGAAAAGACTCTGTATATATTTAAGAATAATATATTTATTGATTGTTCTGTTATAAATAAATCTGTTTTGATCTGAAACAACTTGGCATTGCAATTTATTGAATGACTCTGTGAAATAGATATAGGTTTAAAGATCCAGGCCAAATTAATATTATTTAACACATATACAATGGAATGAAGGCTATTGCTGAGCACATTGGGTTACGCTCCAAAAATTGTAAGCTGCCCTGAGTCTCCGGAGAAGGGCGGCATATAAATATGAATTAAATAAATAAATAAATAATAAATGGCAAGACCAAGCCTGAACATCTGTGTGATGGACCATAATAATAATGAAAAGGGGGTGAAGGAATGAAAAGGGTCAATTTGGACTTCTCCACACTGTTATGAAGCCAGAAATGGACAACATTGCCTGTTTTTCACGTTCTACTCACCATGAAATCAATATTAGGGCACATTTACTAGCTGTGGTTTTAAAACAATAGTTTGATCTTATGCCTCAAGTTATACTATTTTGGCTGAATCAGTTTATATCCTTATAAACCTTAGATCTAACTTTGGAAGTTCATTGGTTGCTTTGGAAGGGTAGTAATCCTAACTTCTTGCAAGGATTTCCTTTAATAATTGGCCCTTTGGCAGCTGGGAGTTCAGGTGACTGGAGAAATGATGAAATATTGCAACAATAAACTTTTTTGTTTTTAAGTTGAGGGCGGAAACTAGCTAATAGTTCATAGAAATAAAAATAGTACTTTATCTGTCTGTATGCCTTATCTATCAGCTGAATTTTAAAGTAGCAATCTGCTGTATCTTAGGCAAAGGTCACAGCAACTGTGCTATTTCAAAACTACTATTAGTGGGAGCTCTAGAAGATATTAGACTGCAGCTGGTTAGCAAGAAATGAATTTTTATTTTCAAGGTGGTTATTGTGCCTACATATATGAGCATTGCGATACTTCAATCTTTAACAGATTAACAGAGTTGGAAGGGACCTTATAGGTCCTCTAGTACAACCCAACATCCAAGCAGGAGACCCTACACCATTTCTGACAGATGGCAATCCAGTCTCTTCTTGAAAGCTTCCAATGATGAAGCTCTGGTATTGCAGGGGTGGGATTCTACCAGTTCGCACCTGTTCTCTAGAACCAGTTGTTAACATTCTAAGCAGTTCGGAGAACCGGTTGTTAGAAGAAATTACTGGCCTAATCCTGTAAGGAAGGCAGGAAGGAAACATTCTGGTGTTGCTTACAGAAACTGCCTCTCCGTTAACCCTTATTACATTCTTGGCAGGATTAGACTTCTTGTCTCTGGAACTTCTTTGCTGGTACTTTGCTTGTGTGGAGTGACCACTGAAAAAAGTGACTTATGACCATTTTTCACACTTATGACTGTTGCAGCAACGGTGACAGGCACAAGAGGCCAGGCGAGGAGATACGTGCCTCAATGTGAGTGATGTTGAATTGGGCATGCCCAGCCAGTCACATGACCACCAAGCCATGCCCACCAAGCCATGCCCACCAAGCCATGCCCACCAACTAAGCCACGCCCACAGAAACGGTTGTTAAAAAATTTGAATCCCACCCCTGGGTATATGTAACTTTAAAAACTAACTTTATGTCAGTGTACACATACACAAACAAAAGTATAAATATTTCAAAAGCCTTGCTTTTAGGGGGAAAAACAGATTGGCAATTGTTTTCCAAGGACAGAAAGTTTGGAAGGCACATTAGCAGGGGCCTTGTCTAATGGAAGGATGTAAAAGCATGTTCTCTGGCCAAAAATTGTGCAGGTTGTTGCCAAAGTGTCTCAATCCAGAGAGGATTTTCTTAAATTCACTTAGAGTCAAGCCAGTATGAATCAGGACAGAACAGCTTAAGGGTACAGTGTGGGTGTGTCCTTTTTCTCCATCCTAGAAAAACAATGAAATAACTTTTAGTGGAATTTTTCCTCTTATTTCTATCCTGCCTTTATACTTGTAAATTTACCTGAATCTTTTTCTCCAAGGCTGAAGCAATATCATTATATGATGATTTTATAAATCAATTAATAATGAACTGTATTAAAGTTGAAGAATTTACTGCTATAATAAGTTTATCCAGATTACAGCCTTGGTCAAGGTATTTTTTAAAATTATAATTACTGAGCATATGTATTTTTCTAGAAAAACCTGATCCCTAAGTACTTAATTATCTTCTTAGATTTACTGCATTAATAAAGAAAAGGTCAGTTGTTTTCACATTTTTTTTATGTTTTCTGCAATCAAGTCCTTTTTTAATACTTGTGGTCATATAGCTACACAAAGGAGCTACAAAGATGAATTCTTTCTTTCTTTATTCTTTATTGGTCAAGTGTGATTAGACACACTAGGAATTTGTCTTGATGCATGTGTTCTTACATAAAAAGAAAAGATGCATTCGTCAAGAATCATAAGGTACAACACTTAATGATAGTCATAGGGTACCAAAGAATAAAGTCATAGGGTAATAAAGAATAAAGAATTCATAAAGATATTATTATTGCAGTCATTATGACATCAGTCAAGCATAAATTGGTACAATAACTTGCTACTGGTCAACATTGTTAATACTAGAAGCTATTTTATTTGGATTGCTATTTCTGCCTAAACTAAACTTTTAAAATAAAAGAAAAAAATCTGGATGTAAACGATTAATCAAAGAGATAGAAAAATAAGTAGATATTCAAAAATAACTTATCTGTTTCAATAAACAAATATTATGCTATAAAGCACAAATCATTAAAATAGCAACAAAGGAGAACAAAAAAAAAGGAAAGCAAAGACCCAGTTCTTTTCTACCAGAGTTTTCCAAAAACCAACTTTTCAAACACCAACCAGACTTCACAGAAAGAACATCTGGATGTCTTGATCTCCTTTCCATTTTCAGTTACAGAGAAAACGATGTAATATGTGTCCATGAAGGATGCATGCATGTGTTTATATATATTGAATTGACAGATTCTAAAGAAACATTTTAGTTACTGAAATCAGCTATAAAGTGATTTAAATTGCAAGGATGGTCTGGGGAAAAAAGACCTCCCCATGTTTTACTTTCTTTTTCTTAAAATATCTTAAGTTCTTTTCTATCAGCAAGAATCTTTACATTAGTGTCCATTTTTCTTTCAAAATTTTAAAGATGGGAAAAGTCTTCTAAGAATTCCCCTGTCCTCTTCATTGTTGAAGCAGGAGCCTCCTCATGAGGCAACTCCAATTTACACCACCAGAAGGAGATGTAGTTTTAATATATTCTTTAATTATGCCACTATTTCTGTGTATCTGTTGTTCACAAAACATTTCTTAATTAATTTTCAAGAAGAAAAAAACTAGATAATATTCTTGCTGATCATTCTCTTATGAGGTTCTGTTGCTCTTCTTGTTGGTTACTTTGAAGATTGTTTTTTCAAAGAAAATTTCTAATAAATGGAAAAAATGTAATTATTTCCATGGAAATTCTGTTTGATTTTTAAACAAATGTGCATGCCTTTGCTGCTTTGATAAAGCAAGAAGGATTAGTTATGTATTTGAAGGAGGCACACTTGAATGGTGTTGACTCTATTATAAAACAACACGCAACCAATCTCGTTGTTGGCTGTGTAGCTCCTTGAACATCCTCTTCCACGAACTTGGCCACTTCTCACACAATTTATGTTTGAATTTCAGAGTTACAAGAAGAAGTAATTAACATTTGGATATTTTGTTAATGCTTCAAAACAAACTCCTAATCAAATGCCCTCTGACTGGAAGTAGGAAGGATAATTCCGCATAGCTTTTGAAAACGCATCTGGCTCTTTAGATTTTCCTAGCTATACTGCTCAGTAAGGACTCTTATGTGCCAGAAGCTAGCCTACTGTACATAATTAAAGTCAGGTCTTTTTATTCTCACATTGATATCTTATCCTGGATATCAAATGATCTCAGCCAAAATGATAAGTCATGACTGTGCTGTGACTTCTAAAACATGGAGAAAGGAGGTGAATTGCCCAAAATCACCCCCCATTCCAGTTCTGCTGGTATATTCCCCCCCAGCAATATCAGAATTACCATTCATTATAAACCATTATTTTCAAGGGTTGAACTCATTAGGTATATAGGTTTTAATCTTCCCACAAAAAATGGTTAAGAAACAATTTCAGAAAAACACTATAGATAAGAAAAATAGAATTTTGCCCCCCCCCACAAATTTTAGGAAGTCAAGTTAATTATCATAGCATAGCATATACTTTTACATACACATACATTTAATAAATAAATCAGGACTGCCACATTGCACTTTTACAACCACATCACTTAGCAAGCAACAGCAATCCCGGTTCCACTTGTCACCCAAACCCACATAATACTGTATAGCCCAGTGATGGCGAACCTTTTCGGCACTGAGTGCCAAACTGGAATGTGAGTGCATGCCCGTGCATGTGTGCATGCCAGAGCACTGGAAAACAGAAGGCCATTTTGGGGCCATTTTTGTCCATTTTCAGGCTACATTTCAGGCCGTTTTCGGGCCATTTTTCAGGCTGAAAAGGGCCTGTTTTTGGAGACCAGCTGGCCAGCACACATGTGCATGCTGGAAACCCAAAGATCAGCTGGCAACAGCCCGTGTGCCCACTGAGAGGGCTCTGCGTGCCACCTCTGGCATGCATGTCATAGGTTCACCATCACAGGTATAGCCCCTAGGAGTCCTTATATCTTCAAAAACTGTAATTGCTCATCACTGCCATTGGATCAGTTTGATGTAGTGATTAAGGTGCTGGCCTAGAAACCAGGAGACTATGAGTTCTCATCCTGTCTTAAGCATAAAAGCTGACGGGGTGACTTTGAATCAGTCAGTCTCCCTCATCCCAACCCACCTCAAAGGTTTATTGCTGTGGGTAAAATTAGGAGGAGGAAGGAGTATTAGGTATGTTCACCACCTTGAATTATTTAAAAAGTAATAACGGTGGGATTTTAAAAAAAATAAAAATATTACCCAAGCCTGTTGGTTTTCTTCCATAGTTCAATTTCAAACTTGTTTGTGTCAACCCTTGAAACGGAGGACCATCTCGGGGTTGCCATTCGGGGTAGGGGACGCTTATAGGGATAATGAAAAAAACAGTAGACTCATGGTGTGGGAGGTGGACAATGAAGAAGCAGCCAGCCGACAATGAGCTAGAGAGCAGGCTGGCAGCAGAAGAAAGAACTAGGCCCAACAGAAAGATTCCAGGCCTCTCAGGCCTCTCGAGAAGTACAACAGCCATGTGGGTGGGGCAGGCGCATGCAATGGGCAGGGTTAAATTGTCAGGAAAGCAGCAACAGTTATTGCTGCCTATGTTTTGGTTGCTATGTGCCAATGTTTCGAGGCCTGCCAAAATTAAAAGCATTTAATCGAACCCTTTATTTCTGTTTCTTGGTTTTGGAGAATCAGAACAGTGACAGTTCATTCTTTTATACCAAGGATCTAGCTCCATTTAGGATGTGCATGCCTTACAGCATAATATTTTGCCATTTCAATCAGAGAGAAAGTAATATTGCAATCTCTGCATGCCAAAGTTACAAAGGGAAGAATAGGGAAGGAGAAGAACACGCATGTCTTTTTAAGGTCAAAAAATGTGGCACTTCAAAAATAGGATACTTATATAAAATGTAACTCTGTGTGTCAAAATGTTGCAGGGCTTTGACAAACGCATTTCATGTTTGGCAATAATGCCTTAATGAAAGGATGTACTACATATAGAAAATGAATTAGCAGTGTTACAGCTTTTCATCTATCAAGTGGCACAAAATTACTGGTACTATGTAGCAATAGAAGCTAGTCCAAAGGACCTGCTATTTTATTATTATTATTATTATTATTATTATTATTTATTTAAGACTTGTTAGCGTACTCCCGAAGGACTCAGGGCGGACGAACATACAAAAGATATACACAAACAACTACAAATAAAAACAAGTCCAAATTACCAAAAGTTAAAACAATAAAATCACTAAAACAACAAATTAAAACTACCCACCCCCAGGTCAATCCAGGCCGGCCTGCTGAAACAGCCAGGTCTTCAAGTCTCGACGAAAGGAGCGGAGATCAGGGGCCAAACGCAGATCCGCAGGAAGCTGATTCCACAGGGCGGGCGCTCCCACAGAAAAGGCCCTAGCTCTGGGAGCCGCCAGCCGACAATGCCTGACCGACGGTATTCCCAGAAGGCCCCTCCTATGGGAGCGCACGGGCGATTGGACTGTGATGCAGGCAGGAGGCGATCCCGCAAGTACCCTGCACCCATGCCATTAAGGGCTTTGTAGGTTGTTACTAACACCTTGAAGGAAACCCGGAAGGCAACCGGTAGCCAATGCAGGCCGCGCAGGAGGGGTGTAACATGGGAGTATCGGGATACCCCCATCACAGCCCGCGCAGCCGCATTCTGCACCAGCTGCAACCTCCGGGTAATCCGCAAGGGAAGCCCCATGTAGAGAGCATTGCAGTAGTCGATCCTGGACGTGACGAGCGCATGAGTGACCGTTCGAAGAGCATCTCGGTCCAGGTAGGGGCGAAGCTGGCGAACCAGCCGAACCTGGGCGAAAGCCCCCCTGGCCACAGCTCCCACCTGCTCCTCCAAACTGAGCTGTGCATCCAGGAGGACGCCCAGATTCCTCGCCCTATCCACGGGGGGTAACACCTCCCCCCCCATGACCAAAGATGGCACATCAACTGAAACCCGAGATGCTGGTAAGAACAGCCACTCAGTCTTGGCGGGTTGAGTCTGAGCCTGTTACACCCCATCCAAGCCTGCACCGGGACATCACCGAGAGAGCATCATTGATCTGGTCTGGGGTGGAGATATACAACTGGGTATCATCTGCATATTGATGATACCTCACCCCAAAACCACGGATGATCTCGCCCAGCGGTTTCATGTAGATATTAAACAGGAGAGAACCGACCCCTGAGGCACTCCACAACTAAGAGGCCTCGGGCGGACCTCTGCTCTCCCGTCAACACCGACTGCGAACGGTCCGAAAGGTAAGAGGAGAACCACCGTAACACGGTGCCCCCCACACCCAACCCCCGGAGCCGCCGCAGAAGGATACCATGGTCGATGGTATCGAAAGCCGCTGAGAGATCTAAAAGGACCAGAACAGAGGAAAAACCCCTGTCCCGAGCCCTCCAGAGATCATCCACCAATGCGACCAATGCTGTCTCGGTGCTGTGCCCAGGCCTGAAACCCGATTGGTACAGGTCAAGGTAATCAGTTTCCTCCAGGAACAGCGGAAGCTGCTGAGCCACCACGCTCTCAACAGTCTCAATTGACTGTTAGAGCCTTACCATTTAACCTTTAAGAGTTAAAAAGAAATCTTTACAGAACAGGAAAAAAAGTAGCCCAACATATACTGACTGCGCTCAAAAGCCATAGAATATCTATGCATTGTGAGTTATCATGTGGGATGGAATCCTGAACAAGATCTTTGACTGTCATTTCTTTTGTTGCAGTTTATATCTGAAATGTTTTTCTAAGATAGATATGAATATAAAAGAGCTAAGCGGGTACTGAGAGTCTGTGAATTTCATTTTTCCTGTTAAGTTTGCATGACGAGGCACAACCTCTGCAGTAGAAATCTTGCCTCTTCCTATCCAGGTCTTTCTTTTTCCGCTCCATTCTGAGTCTGTAAATTCCCTCTTCCACCTCACTGCAATCTGATTCAGAATCTAGGTCATCACAATGGTTTGTGGTAGACTTTTCCCCATCAGAATGGTTTGTGGCCCTGTTCATCTTCCTCATGGCTGCTGCTGAGGACTTGGTAGCTTCTGCTGAAGAGGCTTCTTCTGTGGCTTCTTTTAGCGTGATCTTAGGTTTCATTAATAACTTGCTCTGTAATACCTTGTCTTTAAGGCCCAGAACGAATCGATCACACATGGCCTCTTCTAAACTGTTAAATTCACATGCACCCCCAATGTCTCTTAAACTTGCCATGAAGTCGTTTTGTTTTCGTTTTCCCCTGATCACGACGGTAAAACTTGTGTCTCTTAATGAGGCACGATATTTGTGGCGCGTAATGGGCTCTTAACAGCTTTTCTAAGTCAGGCCAGTCCATTACCTTCACGTCTGCAGCTCCCACCAATGCCTTCGCCATCTTGAAAACTGCCGGACCGCAGTACGTAAGAAAGACCGCCCTCTTCCGCTTCTCGGAAATGTCGGCTAGATTGTTTCCTTCCAGATACATTTGGAAACGATCTGCATACGATTCCCAGTCTTCTGCCGTCGGATCGAACGAGGCTGGGGGGGTATTCAGCGCAGCCATCTCGCTCTTCTTCTGTTCGCGTTGCCTTCTCTTCAGGGAAAATCCCACCTTCGCCGCCAGTGTTAAGTTTGCATGAAGAGGCAGACACGGAGTGCTTCAGCTCTTAAGTTTATTGTGACTTTCAGCTCAGAACGGACCTGCTTTGGCTGGGCTGCGGCTGCTACTTATAGCCAGCAGCCGCAGTTGCCAGCCAATCAGAGTGCAGGGTTTTTCTCGCACTTTTAAACCAATCATTTCTAACACTTTACAAGAACAGTTCAAACTAAACCAATGACTTCAAACCTACATACATAACATTTCCCAATGAAACAGAATGGCTTTCCTTGAAGATAACATACAGAGGCCACCAAGAATAGTTTCTAAAGCAGTCACAAGAGCCAGAAAGATTATGTGGCTGCTTCAATGATTAGAAAAGACAAGTTTCCTATACATTTCTTGAGTCATATGCTTATTTGCAAGGAGGAACTTACCCTTCGCAATCTTTCATCCTACAGTATAAGTCAGGGGTATCAAACTTGATTTCATTAAGGGCCACATCAGGGTTGTGTTTGACCTCGGGGGGGCTAGGCTGGGTGTGGTCAGGCTGGGCATGGCCAGCTTCACTTCACTTCACAGGGGCGCCTGTGGTGGCCTGAGTGCTCTGCCACTGAAAACAGTCTCTCGAGCTCCTTTTCCAGCTGTGATGGCCTCCTGCAAACCTCTGCCAGTGAAAATGGAGCTTGCGAGGGCCACAAGCAGCCTACCCGAGCTCCATTTTTGCTGACAGTGGCATCGCAGGCCGGTCCTTTGCTGTTTCCAGAGTGGCCCCAAGGGCGGCCCCATGGGCCAGAACTAAGCACCTCATGGGCCAGATCTGGCCCATGGCCCTTGAGTTTGACACATGGAATAAGCGCTCTATAAACTGTCCTTTAACATGTGAAAGTCAAGAAAGAATTTTTTAAAATCATGGGAACCCTTTTGAACCCTTCAAGATGAGAAGAATTAACAATAATCTTCTGTTTTAATTTAACATTATCCTTATGCTTATCAAAACCCACAGGATGTATCAGTGGATGGGGGGAGAGAGAAAAGTGAGGAGAGAGAGAACCTCAAAATATGACTGAAGTACTTTCAGGGAATTTAGTGATTGAATTTTATTTATGATTAATAGAAGAGAATATTTGTAGCTCAGAGTTGAGCTGTAGGATCCTTGGTGCTCTCTGAGCTTGGTTGCTTTCTGTCCATTTCTAGCACTGATCATTCCAAAGCACATAGCTAAATGTCTGTGGAGATTCTCAGTCATCCAGAACATGGATGTCCCAAAGTTGTTTTTTCAAGGGGCAACTGGACTTTCTGTTTTTTCTTTGAAGATGTTTTCTCATCCAAGGAAGGTTCTTCAGCTCTGGCAGCTCTGAAAAAGCATCTTTGGGATAGCACTGATAATGTTACCTAGTTGGGTAATGAAATGTCCGCAAGAAAACAACTAAGGTCAGAGAGCACCAAGGACCCCCCTGAATGTTTTTATTGATTTTTGTATTTTATTGATCTATAATTTTAGCTATTTTTGATTATTGCCAGGTACTTCAAGCACTGTTACAAAAGACCAGGCATTATATGAATTTAATAAATCAATAATCCTTTAGTTTTCCTCAATTTATTGATACTTAGCTGCTCACTACTGGAGACTCCTATTTTGGTAACATCTGAATCCCAGTATCTTCACAAAAATACTTCTAAAATGCAGGAGAAAATACTAATTTCTGAGCAGCTACATGTTGTATATGTCTCAAGAGCTAGATTGTGTTAAGAGAGGGGAAACTCTCTATCCAGGAGGAATTAAAAAAGAAGAACTCACAGTATAGCTCTTCCAACAGTAAATGATCCTGTCCCAAGAGAATCCGTCTAAGTCTTCCAAATTATATTTATTTAATGGTGAGAGAATGAAACAATTATCTATTTAGTATTAGGTCAGCAATGATGGCTTAGCATAATTACAAAACTATCTGCTAAAAGCAATAAAAGAAAGGGAGGCTGGGAAAGTGGGAGGTGGGGCATGAATAATATATATTTACATATCACTATTTTTCATATCTGAGCAACTTCTCAAATTATAGCAGTTTTGCTATTACAATAAGGCAAAATATTGATTCTTTAAATAGGAACTGCTGGGGCATGCCGAAGTTAATTATTAGACTATTAATTACTCAACTAATTAAGTTGTTACATTAATTAATTGAACGTATGGAATACTGTAGCCTTTCCTGACCTTATGTTAGCTTTAATAAGAAACCTTAAGTTAAATGTGAGGTTGAGCATCTCAAGTTTATGATTCACTTGACAATTTCTCCTCTTTGCTGTCCTTTCCTTTGGTTGTTGTTTTTAGTTTTTAAATCCAAAGTGCCTCACCTTCAAATAATGATTATTGTCAGACTTTGGTATGTGGTTGATGGGTGAAATGGAGAAAGTGAGATGGAGCAGAGGATGAAACACAGAATGAATGGCAACACAAAGAATTTCTGCATATGGAAACATCTATGAAGGTTGTCAAAAAAAGATGACACTGTGATCGAAGTCCCTTTCTTTCTTACATGTCTTAGATCCAGGGGTGGGATCTGACAGGATTAACTACCGGTTCGTGGTGATTTACGATGTTTTACGATGTTTGGTGATTTACGATGTGCTTCTCTGCATGCTGCGCACGCCTGTAAATCTTCATCAGCAGCGTTAGAAACAACATTTTGTTCCTGCTTTTCCACCGCAGCTGTGTTTTGCACAGCAGCTGAACTTGAAAAAGCAGGAAATAAAGATCAGGTAAGAGCCCGGGCAGGTGGGTGGGCCAAAACAGCAGCAGACATAGAACCGGTTCTATGTCTGCTGCTCTTCAGAACTACTGGTTCTACAGAGCCGGACAGAACCGGTAGAAACCCACCCCTGCTTAGATTATGGGTGTCAAACTTGGTTGTGTCATGTGATGTATTGTAACATATCACAATATGTTTTGCCTTTGCGGATCCAGGGTGGGTGTGGCCTACGCATGATGCATCTGGCCCATGGGCCACTAGTTTGATAGGCCTGTGACTTAGGCAGTCTTTCAGGATGGATGGAGGGAAGGAGGGAGAGAGAGACAGAGAGACAGAGATTGTATTATATGCCTAGGCAGAACAGTTTTAAAAATCATTTGACAATTCAGAAAAATTATAAATATTTAGCAATAGCAATAGCACTTAGACTTATATATTGCTTCACAGTGCTTTACACAGCCTTCTCGAAGTGGTTTAGAGAGTCAGCATATTGCCCCCAACAATTTGGGTCCTCATTTTATTCACCTTGGAAGGATTGAAGGCTGAGTCAACCTTGAGCCTGGTGAGATTTGAACTGCCAAACTGCAGGCAGTCGACAGTCAGCAGAAGTAGCCTGCAATACTGCATCTAACTACTGCACCACCATGGCTGAATCACAGATTTAGGTAAAATCTTGTGTTACAAATCTGACAGATTCCTCTATTTCCTCTTCTACTGTCCAATGATATTGACATTTATACCCAAACCCTGAATTTCTTCTTAATGCTGTAGAAAAAGGCTCTGGTCAAACTACTTTCAGGCTAAATTGCAATGGAGTTTAGATCTACTTGTGATGCAAAAAAGTGGTGTAGCTGCTAATTTTAGGACAAGCAAAATGGGCAGGCTGCTCATCTGCACAAGCAGATTGGGCTTGGCAGCACTGGGATGTGCTGTATTGTGAGATCCTTGGTATACTGTAAAAACATACATACATACATACATACATACATACATACATACATACATACATACATACATACATACGCATGTACACATAGAAACATACATACCCAGAAAATGTGCTTTCTCTGTCCTGGTGCCTACCTTTGGAAATTATATTCTCCCAGAGATCCATGTTTTTCCCACACTGATGATGTTCCAAAAATCCTGAAAAACATGGCTATTTCTCCAGACCTTAGATTGGGGTTTTGGGGCCCTCTGTTAGTTAAGCTTCCTATCCTGTACAATATATTTATCTGGATGCATGGGTCTTCCTTTCCATCCTTTCCTGTTTTTAGTGTAAGCCACCTGAGTTGAAGTCAGGCTGCCTCTACATATCATAAAAACCAACCAACTAATAAGTTTGCATGATTTAAAGTTTATCAAACCAAAGAAGCTTAACTACTGTCTATTGTGCATGATGCTAGTAATTCTTAGAAAAGCAAAACTTTAATTATGAGACAGTATATAGCATATTATTTTGATCATAAAACTATTTGTAGAAATTACCTCCTGGGTACTGGCAACATAGGCTATGCTCATATATCACACCTAGCTGTGTGTTTTTGCTTCAGGCTTTGCATCGTGGATGAGTCCAGCCATTCTCTCTTGTCAACCATGACTGATAGATTAACAGACAGCTAAGCAACTTTTCTATATCTGTGGGCTGAATTTTTAAAAATACATTTTCAGCCCCAAGGGATAGTTCCTGGGCACTTTTTAAAATTAGCAATGGTTTATACAATAAATGTTAATTAAACAAACTGTGGTTTAACCCACTGTGTGAACCCAACTTTTATATATCTGAAATATATTATGTTTTTTTCTATTTTTAGTATTTTATTTATATAATTAAAACATTATATTTTCTTTAATTAGTAAAATAACTTTATGCAAAGCACAGAAAGAAAATAAAAAATAGAATAAAGAAAATAAAGGTGTGAGATAATGAAATATAGCTAAAGCTGATTTATACCAGTACCACTTGTAATATTTCTCTATGTTTTATCCTTACATCCATTTCATAACTTGCTTCACACATTACCTTCTGTTTTTTAACTACTCACTTTTCTTCTCAATGATCTCATCAACCATATCCCATGATGGCTTCTTTCCAACCTATTCATGCTTCCTTTATATATTTGTTACATTTTTCTAGCTCAGGGTTAAACTTGGGGTCCTTGGTGCTCTCTGAGTTTGGGGGTTTTCTTGAAGACATTTTATTGCCAGATCATTATCAACTGATGATGTTGCCTAGTTTGGTAATGAAACATCTGCAAGAAAACCACCAAGTTCAAGAGCATGATGGACCCATAGGAACATGCTAATTCATGTTCCTAACCAGTGGTGGGATTCAAATATTTTTAGTACTGGTTCTGTGGGTGTGGCTTGGTGGGCATGGCAGGGGAAGGATACTGTAAAATATCCAGTCAGAGGTGGCATTTGCCGGTTCTCTGAACTATTCAAAATTTCCGCTACTGGTTCTCCAGAACTGGTCAGAACTGGCTGAATACCACCTCTGTTCCTAACATTTCTCCTGGGGGGAGGGGGAATGCAAACTCTTGAAATGAATATGGACTAGTGTACCTTGGCTAGTCTTGAAAGAACTAAGTAGGTTGAACCTGGTAGGGAAGGACAGGATGCCTGGGCCATTTGCAAGCACCTGTGCTCCTGCCTTCTCAGCGTGCCATAGCACATCTCAGCCACCCATGGAAATGCAATGCTGGGGAGAAGACAAGATGTCCACTTTGGAGCTCTGTAGCCACAGGTCTCACAAGGAATGAATGGTGAGATTAGGGGAAGGAACAGCTGGTGAAACTAGAGTAGGAAGATTCTTTTTCCTCTCTCATGACGGAGGTCAAAACACCTCTTGATTCTTTTGGCTTTCCCTCACTGAGAGGAGCAAAGTTAAGAGGTCCACCCATGAACACATAAGTATAAAAGGTAAAGGAAAAGCAGAAACTTTCTTGGAGGGAAACCAAAAATGTCAACTAAGACCATAAAAGAGTGACTGAACTCTGTAGATGAAGAGATCAGACCTATACAGAGGGACAAGAGGGATATATTGAGTTCAATACCAAAGGCGTAGAGAAGTCAGCAATAGAGAAGTAGACAGTATAAATACAGAGCAGAGAACTATGAATACTACAACCACTATGGATACTGCAGCCATCGTAAATATGAGCCAGTTGCCAAACGTCCAAATGTTGATCACATGACCAGGGGGATGCTTCAGTGTTTGTGAACATGCAAAATGGTCATTAAAGTCACTTTTTTCCAGTATGGTGACCAAATAATGGTTGTAAATTGAGGGCTACCTCTACATGCTTCCCGTACCAATTCTCCATTCTGCTTGCAGTTCTATATCTATTTCCTGTAAATTAGCTGGCATTCCTCAGAACTGGATGGGATTATAACTTTTTAGAATTCCTATGGAAATTGCCATGCTGGCTCCTGGGGAAGACTTTTGTTTTCAAAAGACCACTTGGGATAAGTGATGAACTTTGCATTTCTTTTCATTATTTTGATCCTTTAAAAAGCATTGAAAACTTTCTCTAAAGTTCATCTAGTCACATTCAGAATGATTTGTCATGAAATTAGTGGTTCTATTTTTCTGCTACAGTACCAAATGTTCTTTAGTTTAATAGTTTCATTGCAATAATCATTTATGAGAGAAGTGAAGCCAACCTTAACGTATGAGAGAACACAGAATAACTCTGATGCTTCAGTAGAAATAATTGGTATCTAACAGGACCAATGTGGAAAATTATCTTTGATTCTACACTTCTCTGTTTCTTCTCAACTATCTCAGGTGTCTAGAAGTATAGACTTTGGGGCAGGATGGGCATTGAGAACACAATATTAGTTGATGTTTTATTTGCGGTTAGTGTTGAGTGGCAAAGATAGAAAAGGCATTGTAAAAATGTTTTTCCCCATTATTTTGGTGTAGAATTATTGTTTGCATCATCAGTCACAATATTGCTTGTCAGAGCTAGAAGAGCTAGTCCTACAATGACAAATTGCATGGTGTGGTAGTAGCAGTGGGCCTGTACCTGTTAAGCTGTAGTCTAGACTGTTGCTCTTAAGTATGACAAAGAATTGTTTCCCATTGTTACGTTGAAGTAACTACTACCAAACAGAGTAGATAGCAGTACATTGTGTGCCATCTCTAAGTATCAGTGTGGGTTATCTTGAGTAACCAGCATAATAATTAGCTGTGACTCCTCTGTTCAAACTATATAAACCCACTTGAGTTAGACTTAGCTGTCAAAGCTAGGTCAACCTTAGTGGTCAACCCTGATGCTCGCTTCTAGTTCCCTAGAAATGTCACTTCCAGTTCCTGGGGAATCTAGAGCTGGAGGGCTGTTCTATTTAGAATCTCTTCAGCTTTCCAAATCTCTTTCATTTTTCAAAATTCCTATTGGATATTTTAGTGAGTGAGTCTTTTTCAACATTTTAAGAAGAAAACTTAGCAAGTTCAGATTTTTTTTATTGTATGTAAAGAAGGAACTGTTTTATTTAATTATTTATATCTCTCCTCTGTTAGGTTTACAAATAACTCATGGTGGCAAATATATCCAACATACCTTCCTCCTCCTATTTTCCACAACAACAGCTTTGTGGGCTGGGCAGAGAGAGAGAGAGAGAGAGAGGGAGGGAGAGAGAGGGAGAGAGAGAGAGAGAGAGAGAGAGAGTGTTTGGTGTAAAGTCATCCAGCTGGCTTTTGTACTTAAAGTGGGACTAGAACTTACAGTCTGACTCACAGCTTTCTAGCCTGAATCAAACTGATTATCTTTAAAACATTGGAAAGTCATAAATATATACCAACAATTAGTGCTTTCAAAGAAATCTACACAACAATCATGTCCAGTGGGTCTCTTAGGTAGCATTCTGGTACAAATCTAGTAGTCCTCGGATCAGCAATATCACTAAAATACATTTTTTTCACCCAGGGGATATCTTACAACGATTCCAGTGGACTGAGATTGAGGCATTATCCTGTTAGCAGATTCCCCCCTCCCCCAATTCTGTGAGTTAGTCAAGTAAGATAAATTTCCTTCTCCATAATATGATACAAATTAGTAGTTTCAGATCATGGTAAGAGGGGAAAAATCCCTTGCTGTCAACTGAAAGAACATCTTCTTGCTAAATTTAAATGGTAGTGTCAAATTCTATCCCCTGAACACAGTGATGTGAATGGGGTTCTTCAAAAACAAGAAACAAATGTAATCATCTTGCAACACTGAAATCTTCCTCTTGGACATATTGTTTAGATGATTGGCACTTGAAGGTAAATGTTTGAATCATTAGAACTGTGAACAGAGTAAAGCTTCCTGAATTGCATTCCCCCCTCCCTCCACTTCCAATTACAATTCCACCCCTTTTGCAAAACTCATCCTAAACGCAGGAATCCTCCTATCTAGTGTGATATAAAATGAAGAGTATTGAGTTCAGAAAATCTTGATGACAGTCACAGAATCCTTTCTTCTCATGGTCATTAAGCATTTCCAGTTACAGATACAAAGCCTAGAAACTAGTCAATTAAAAGGATCAATTGTCTGCATTATCCTTACTCTACCAAAATATGTATCTTGAGGATGACCAGCATAATATTTGTGCTCCTAAGTCAGTGGTAAGTATATCCAAAGAGATATGTTGGATGCAGGGATCATAAACAGCCATCTGTTGAGTTTACAAATATGCACTGCTACTCCTTTGCCAACCCAGGTGCAAGTCATCATCCCAAACTATTTGAAAAGCAAGTTGGTCCAACTAAATTATGTTTTGTTGTGCTGCAATCCAAGCCGTGCCCCATAGGATGTAAAGTATATTGAAATAAGCTGGATGCCTGTGGAAACATGTTTAGTTCCAAATTAGATCTTCAGCTAAGTAGAGATCTAAGTTGATGTGTGAATATGAAAATGCCAAATTCACCTGAGAATTTAACTTGTGGGTACACTGATTCCTGCAATGGAAATTAAATAATCTTCAGGGGCAGTCATCTGATTTTTCTGTCATAGCCATATTTTTCATTGTGTAGATATTTAACAACCATATGCCTTGCTCACTAAAACAATGCGTTGGCCCCCAGTGTAATGTCATTATTTGTTAATAACTGTTCTGCCAGAAGTGTGATTATCACATTCATTAGGAAATTCACATTCTAAAATTAGCATGTCCTGTTATAACTCCATTCAACACTTTCTAATCCTTTTCCCCTTGTCCATTGAATCAAACACCTGGAGCACAGATAATCAAAGTCTGCTTCTCTTCAAATAAGCAACAGAAGGCACACCTAACATGTGTTTACAACTGTTGGTTTATGTCTTATATGTATACAGCCAAGGCAGCAATGGGCATTGTGTTTAGTTGTGTTAGGAGGAAAATATCCTTCTTCCCTGGGCAGTTGATTTTCAAGGCAGGAAGGGATCAGAGAGACTAGATGATTGGTGAAGAGTCAAGAAAGCATTTAATTCAGTCCAAGGTCAGCAAAGGTTGTTGGCTGGAAGCCCTAATGAATATCCCTTTTCTCTCTTTCTATAGACTTCTATTTCAAAACTTTTAGCCAGTTGTTGACAATATAGACACAGTGGACCATCCAATCATATTCCTTCCCTGTCTCCACCTTCCACATTCTTCCATCTGTCTTCTCATACTGTTTTCAAGAGCATGCATATGCAATGCCATGCATATTAATATCAGTGATTAATTAAATGTCTTTAAGGCAAATCTAAGCTAGCATTATATGACTTCATTCAGGAAGTCAGAATCAAAAATGCATTGCCTACATTCCAAAATGTATTTTCAGTTCCAAATGGAATCAAATTTTTCACAAAGAGACCACATCATCGATGGTTCAAACATAAGCCTTTGATCTTTTTTGTAAACTTCTTGGGTGTCGCTCACTGGTTCTTTCTTTATATGTTGCTATTGCTTACTATATAGTTTTCTAGTTTTACAACCAGTAGGCTGGCTGTTGTAATTAGTCAGTAAAGAAAGTAAAGAAATTTCAGCAGGCATTGTTTTACCATTGCTATTTTATTTGATAAAACATAAGGGTGTTGTGGATGTCAGTTGATGGAGAGACAAAAGAGAGAAAAGATAGATTAAATATTGGGAGAAAAAAAGATTTTTCCAAAATTGAAGGGAGATATTTCTCTTTGGGAAAAAAAATCTAATTAAACTGAGCAGATATGGAAGGAGTGCTACAGTGGTGTTATATTTACTTGACTTGTTCATCACACTTCTACCAATGAACGTTGCCCAAGAAAGCTAACAATAGTAGCAATAAAATAGTCATTTTTAGAAATTCACAATTCAAAATGTCATGAAAGCCATGAAAGTAACAGCACCCATCTAATTTAACCACGGACCAATTTACATATCAAAGCTCTGTCTGAATGAGGGGGAAAAGTTGCCTTTTCACAGAAATCAAGAGCACCATGAGCATCATCAATTAACTTCAGCACCCATAAAACCTAATAAGAAAATCAAGTACAATGTAAAATCTATAAATAACACTTTCATTTCAAACATAACAAAATTAAGAGAACAAACTACAGGGTGACATTGGCATAGCGTAGAAATAAGTCTTTAGGCTTTTAAAAGAAATCAGGAAAGATTTGTTTGAACCATTGTCAATGTGATCTCTTTGTGAAATATTTGATTCCACTTGGCACTGAAATAACATTTTTGGAGTGGAAGCAATGCATTTTGACTCCGACTTCCTGAATGATCGAAGTCTAATTTCCCATTACTATAACAGTGGCCTGTCTAGAAGACCTTTTATCTCAGCCAATTACCATACTAACATCCTGTGCATATCATATTGGAGAGGTTTTTTATTTTTAATCCAGGTTCAGTGTCTTATCATCTATAAAGGTATGTATCTGCATATAAGCTCATCTGTGGCTAAGCTGACCTGTGAAATTGTCATGTTTTAATTTTCATAATTGGTTTATCCACTTTTTTCATGCATTTGGTTAAAAATTCAGGGGTCTGTTTATCTAAAATGCAGCGCATATAGGTACTTTAAATAATGTTATTGTATAATCTTGCAGATAAACCCTGCTGCCGATAAACCAAACTCAATTTTGGGGTGTTTTTTGGCACCTAAAATTCATGGCTTATCCGCAAATGTATATAGTCTTTGACTTACGAGCAAATTGAGCCCCAGATTTATGTTGCTAAATGAGACATTTGAGTTTTGCCCCATTTTACGGCCTTTCCTGCCACAGTTGTTAAGTGAATCATTGCAGTTGTTAAGTTAGTAACAACTGCAGTTAGTTGTTAAGTAAATCTGGCTTCGCCATTGGCTTTGCTTGTCAGAAAATGATCACATGACTCTGGGACACTGGTTCATAAAGAATATGAACCATGGCCAAGCATCAGAATTTTGATCAGGTGACCATGGGGATGCTGCAATGGTCATAAGTGTGAAAAACAGTCATACATCACTTTTTTCAGTGCCATTGTGACTTTGAATGGTCACTAAATGAACTATTTTAAGTTGAGGATTACCTGTACAATATAAATCCCTAATCCAAGATGGTTTCTGCCTTTATCTGTTTGGGGAAGGTATGCTTTATTGTATTGCTCAGTTTACTGGATATGGCACACTGATTTCATTAATGACTTTGTTGTCCAATTATGATAGTTTGAACAAGGAGAATTTACTTTTCTTAACTGGCTTTTTAATTTCTTCATGGAACAAATCACTTATACTTTACCATATGTGAATCATGTTATTGTTATTTTTAAAAATAATTTGCAATTATTAAAATAATTTGCAACTTTGTTATTAAAAATTTCAAATTTGCAGTAAGAAACAAAAATGAAGTAAAAAAATTGAAATTTTCAGAGGCAGATGGGAGAACCAAAATTGCTAGACTTTATATCCCACAAAGCTGTTCTGGGATTTGGTGCAAGTAAAATACATGAGAGAGAGAGAGAATTGGCTGTTGCCATAGATAAGAAAGAGGGTGTAGCAGCAACATTGAAAGAACTACAGTGGATTGTTTCAATGAAATCTGAAAAGTTTTATCTCATAATGGGCTCCAAAATCAAACAAAGACACATAGTTGCTTTTAAGCAGTTTCATTGATTATTCCTCACCTGTAGACAGATACCTTGCCAAACTAAAGCAACTGCTTGCATCTTTAAATATATTTTAAGAAAAGCTCCTCTCTCAAATGTTTAAAGTATATTTTAAAGACTTTGCTTATTTCTGGAGTTAGCTGCACAGGGGCAATTTTATTTATTATGTAGGAATCTAGAATAGGTTTGACTGGTTTCATTGCAAATATATGTAATATATCTCTATAATATATGCACTCAAAATGTGTGTGTGTGTGTATTCACATTAGCATATAGCATATAGTGTATATATTAGTGTGTTTATATATGTATGTGTGTGTGTATTCATAATTTCCTCTATATTGTTCACTTCATTTCCCCCCACTTTATTCATAGTTCATATCAGCATTTTAAATGTGCTCACCTTATCTCTAGTTAACCCAACTTATGAATAAATGAATTTTACTTATCAATTATACATAGAATGTCCACTGTGCATCACAGGATATAAAGAAGAGAATCTGTATAATTTCTAGTCCAGTGTGTTCTTTTTTATGAACACAGGCTTTTCCAAACAGTGTTAGAACAGAGACTGTTGTTTGGATTTAGCTAGTGGTTTAAAACTCTTATTGGATACTGTAAAAATTGCTTCTCCTCTATGATAGGTTCCTTTCTGTTGATATTTATGCTACCCTTATATTGCAGTATTGTTTACATTGTACATTTGATACCACCTTCCACAACAGTCTCTGCCCATTTCCTGTGTAGAAAGTTTCAGTCTTTTCTCCAGTCATTTAAACTCGCAGTAACAAGGGCAGATTTTACATCTTTTCAGTGATGGCTGGGTGATGCTCAGGAAAACAGGGGTTACAAATGGAGTTGTGAGCTCTGTCACTGGATGTTGTGACTAAGTAGGTTAAGTCTGAGGTGATGTGGAAAGAGTCCCTATGGCAAGTTGCCAGATGTAAGTCATTCCCAAAACAGAATCATGAACCATTAAACATGACCTCCAGTTGGCAGCCATTTTCATGCACAGCAGGCTTCAGTTGTTCATGGGAAAATAGTGTAATATCCATTTATTTAATTAAACAACTGCTCACAAATTGAATTTTGTAATATAAACTTTTGTTCTTATCAACTAACAGTCCGTTCCTTCAAATACTTGAATTTCTTTTATGTGTGATGCTCAGGTTGTTCTAGTCATAAATCCATTTTTGTAATCTCTCTGCAAAAAAGAACAAATTATTTCATTGGCATTAGGGTTAAGCAATAAACATATATGTCAATTAATTTTAGTCATTTAATCTATACATCAAATAAAAATCACAGCACCTTCCAACTTTATAGTCAGCAGCCAATCTTGGGTCTCAATTTACCTACCTGAGAGGATTGGAAGGTTGAGTCAACCTTGAGCCTGGTGGGATTCAAGCTCATTAGTAATTGTGGGCAGTTGGAACTTAAATGCAATATTTAACAGCCTATTACCAAGAAAAGAAAGAAAGCAGAAAGAAAGAAAGAAAGAAAGAAAGAAAGAAAGAAAGAAAGAAAGAAAGAAATCAAGGAAAACAGCACAGAGCATTTTTCTATGGGCATTTTACAATGACAAGATGAGGTTGAAATTGTTGAGCAAGATTACTAATGGTTTTGCTGATAAATACAAGGAATTTATGGAGGGAAAGCAAGAGGGAGGTTTCTATTTGTAGAAAGATTGAACAAGACATGATTAATTTTCTTGAAAAGGACCTACATTGAATGCACAGAGCTGAAGTAATGATGGTTTGAACTCATGCATGTTCATAGCATCTTTGATTAAAAAAGCAATTCAGCACAAACTGGAGGCTGAAAGTATTGAAGAATCATCTTTGACAAATCAGTCAGAGTCTCTTGTTCTTCAGCATTTTGTTTTTCCACAGTGGCCAATCTTGTGTGCTCATGAACAGATGAGGTCGTATCCTACTCCCATTGTTGCTCCTCTGCAGCAGTATGTGGAGACGTGTGGTCCTTAACCTGAAAATATATATATATATATATATATATATATATATATATATGTATATATGTAGGTCTTTAAGTATTTGGGCTTCATATGTAGGTCTTGGTGTATTTGGGTCTTGTCCGCGTAGATTGAGAATACCTTGGCAACGTTGGAATCTCATCCGTCATCTTCAGGCTGGTGTCTAGACCTTGGTGGCTCAGGCTGTAAATGCCTGCTCTTAAGATCCAGCTGTCTACAATTACTGTAGGCTGAATCCCACAGGCTCAAGGTTGACTCAGCCTTCCATCCTCTCGGGGTAGGTAAATTGAGGACCCAAGATTGTTGGGGGCAATTAGCTGACAGTAAAATGCCGCTTATTAATAAGCAGGCATATACAATGGAATGAAGGCTATTGCTGAGCACACTGGTTGTATCCCAAAATTGTAAGCGCCCTGAGTCTTGGAGAAGGGCGGCATATAAATAATTAAAAAAAAAGATGATGGATGAGAAAAAAAAAAAAAAGATGATGGATGAGATTATCAAACGTCGCCAAGGTATTTCAATCTACACGGGACAAGACCTGAATACACAAGACCTACATACCTTTACCCGTGAAAATATTTACATATATATATATATATATATATATATATATATATTGGAGCTAAACCCAATGCACTCAGCAATCGCCTTCATTCCATTGTATATGCCTGCTTATTACTAAGCAGCATTTTTACAAAGTCAGCTTATTGCCCCCAACAATCTTGGGTCCTCAGTTTACCTACCCCGAGAGGATGGAAGGCTGAGTCAACCTTGAGCCTGCACTAATTGCAGGCAGCTGGAGCTAAGTGCTAGGTGTTTAACAGCCTGCACCACCAAGGCCATAAAACCATAGTCCTTGATTGATCTGACCTTCCTGAAAGGGTCCAGTACTCTTAGCGCTCATCTCTATGTTTCCTGCTAATGAATGCTACAGATTTAACTATGTGCTTTGTTAAGAAGTGTAATTTAATTTCACAATCATTTGTGACCTTGACTTCCAGTTGGCTTTTTTCCAGGATAAGAGTTTTTTTAAAGGTGTCTCTTTTCATAATAGAGGAAGTGGACAAACCAGTGATCATTTTAGTTGTTCCTTCTTCACTTTATGTTTCAGATCTGTTCATAACATTTCAGATGTAGAAATGCCATAAATCAGTAAAAAGAAATTATTAGTGTTAGGCCAGCCCTTTTGTTTTAAATATTTTTCTTGCTTATCTGTAGGGCAGGATTTTTCTTTAATCCAAGATAAGTTTCCTGGTTGGTATTGAGCAGTATGAAATGTTATCATAAGAAACTATACCTTTATCATTATCTCTTAATGGAGTATGTTTCAGAAGTCATAATGTGAGATATTATTGCCTCTGTTGACTTATATGTAATTGCATACATTTATTGAAAAAGGGAAGATCTCTGTAAAAGATTTTATATTTTGCTTGCAAATAGTGTCATTCTTAACTGTTCGTAACAATTTGTAGAAATCAGGATTACTTTTAAACTTAATGGGAGGTTGAAAGATTGTGCCTTATTCATTTATAGAAATGCAAACAAGGAAGACAGTATTCTATATTTAAAGGCTGCATTATTGGCATACAAGAACTAAACATATAATTTGAAAGTCATGAGATTAGAAAAACAAAAGTTGCTTGCAAATGATAGTGGTTCCTTTAGCAAGATGACATTGTTTCATGTGTACATCTTAGCAATGGCACATTTACTTATGACTTTGTTAATAGACATAGCATGACATAACATTCCTAGAAATGAGGTCTTGAACAAATTTGACAGTTTAGATTGCTGCTTTTCATGAGCAGATGAGTCAAGTGCTCTCTCCCTAATTTACATAATTAAGCATTCACTTCTCAACACCTGTGGTCCCTTAAAGGCTTGGAATAAATATTTATTTCATGTTCTTTTTAAAATGAACGATTTATGTTAAAAGCATTTCTTATCTGCTCTGTGTCACCGATCTCAGGGCAGAATCCAATGAATAAACCAATTATTCATTTCCAACAAATCAAGGGAACTAAGGGAAGTCCAAGAGAGATGGAACACTAACTTGCATTTCAGCAGATTCCTGTGGGTCTCATAACTTCTCTACTTTATTTTGTGACCTTTACCTAACATTTCTCCCCAGTGAAAGAAGGCCTTTAATCATCACAATTACCCTTTTATTGCTATCATGTAACTGCAGGCAAAGCGATATGCCCAGCAATAGCACTTGCTTGCTAATCTTCCTTTTAACCTTGCTGATGGGTGCAGGCCTTGGACATGCTATTCTCAATGGGTTGCAACTGAAGTCCCCAAGAGTCTGGCTGATGGAATTGAAGAAAGACAGAGTTTGCTTCTATTATGGCCTAAAGACAGAACAAAGTAAAACAACTGAGTTTGGTAGATTTCTTCTCCTCCCCCACAATTTTCTTTCTTTTCTTTTTTTAGAAAGAAGGATACATAAAATAAGTGTAGAAGTGTAGAGGAAAAAAAGCACAATTATAATTGTAACTAGAAAATAATACATATTAGGTGAAGTCTGAAATTCATTGTTTTAGATTTTGAAAATTTATTACCACTTTTATGTAAACTTACATCATCATTATTATTATTATTATTATTATTATTATTATTATTATTATTATTTGAACCCTTGTCACCTTTAATAAACACAATTATTTTGTGAGCAATACTGATTGGCATAGTTCCCTTACAGTGGTCCATCTGCTAGTACTTCAGCTGCTTTCGACTGGCTACGGATGCAGGCATCTGAATCAAGTCTTAATGATTTCATGCACTTCATGATATCACTCTGCAGATGATACCAATTACATCATTCATTTCTTTGTGTGACAATAAAATAGCATGTATGATATCCTTTACTCCCTAGGAACCACAATTAAATCTACACATTCTGCAGTTTCTTCCAATGGGTCTAAATTCTCTTTACTGTTATACAAGCTTTTTTTTTCTTTTTAAAACTTTTTGGACTGCTGAGAATAGTATTACTTAAGGATCAGTTTTTAAAATAAGAAAATAAAAAAATACTGACTCTCCCATTTTCTACATACTAAGAGAGAACTGGTGTTGATCATGATACCTCACTCATGACTTATAACAAGGTGGAGGATTGGGCCTTGTCAATATCATTTCTCAGTTCCAATAGGGAAAACAAAACAATATTTGTAACTCAGGAATGAACCATGGAGTTCTTGGTGCTCTCTGAGCTTGCTGCAGTGCATTGATGATATTACTTAGATGGGTAATGAAACGCTTGCAAGAAAACAATCAAGCACCAAGGGTCTCACATTTCCCGGTTGTTGCTGTCAGAATTACAAGCCTGGATTCCTGGGGAAAGCCATGGAGGTCATTTGGTTTGGCTCTTCAGCTACCCTGTTAAGACTTGATTCTTCAGAAAGTCCCTCAGCCATGACTGATGCAGTGTGCAGTGCCTGTCATGAATATAGATGCATAATACACCTGGATCTATTACCATGATTGCTGCATTCATGAGGCAAACTAGATCAGTTTTTACTCCGTCACTCATCAATCAATCAGCACACCAATAGCACAGCTTCTTTTATAACTCCTGTCATTTTGCAGGTTAAAAACATCAGCGCGAAATAATTATTTTCAAATTGGTTAAATCCCTCTGTATCCCATATCACATCCTTCATTGATACCATAAAGGTGGAAGAAAATCATCTACACTCTGACCTAATGTAATTTTGCATGATTTATTGCCATTGATGACAGCTTGTCAGTACAACCAAGGCACTGCTTGTAGACCCTTTTAAAATCCCTTGCAGATGCGTTTTATCTTTCAAATTATATTTTCTATCCATTTATACTTAACATATAACACTTTCACAGATATTTTGCATCATCATCATCATCATCATCATCATCTATTAGTCACCAAATAAATGCAGGTTTTAGTAGGAGAGAGATAAATCATATCACTCTTATTCTTTACTATGCTTAAACGCAAAGCCTTTAGTGTTCAGGATTCTTTAGTACAAATGTCAGGATAGGTATTTAATCTATCATGTAATTTGGAAACTTTTAAGTAAAGATGCTCCAAATCTCTCTTCTATATTTGAATTTTCTTTAAGCAGTAACATCTTTCATCAACATCTTTTGAAGTAGGGAAAATCCTTTGCAGTCACTTTAAAAAAAGACAGAGACAGCTCATATCTATTTAGTTAGTCAGAAATGCCACAGTACTTTTCATTAATCTCTGTCTTATTAAGAATGTGTCTAGGTTAGCAACAAATTGAAAGATAGGTGCTTTAAAGTGGAAGAATGCAATGAAGACTAATGGAGAGCTACACATTAATGGGGAGGGATTCTGATGTAATTAATGAAAGCAATGGATTTATTTTCCAAATTTTATCTGCAAATATTGATTTAACACTTGTAAACTTCGGATGCATGATTTTCAATCAGTTATGAACATAGCTTTTTTAGGGGATTGGGATTCTCCAGCCATTAGGCATGCCATGATTTGCATTAAACTTTTGGACGGTTGGAATCTGAAGAAGTAAAGTTGAAAAGTCCCAGGATTAAAGGGCTTTTGAACCTTTTATTTTGTATATTGTATTCACCTAAATAGAAAGGTAGGCCTTATCTACCCAACAACGGATCTTTAATGTAGGACGGCCCTATTCATACATTTTTACAGTCTTATTTATTTATTTATTTATTTATTATTTATTTATTTATTTATTTATTTATTTATTTATTCGACTTATATGCTGCCCCCTCTCCAAAAAGGACTCAGGGCGGCTCACAGCTAAAAATACAACAATAAATAAGTTAATTAAAAGCATATTAAACAAGTTGAAGCCGAATTAAAATTAAAACCCATAGTTAAAATAGAACCAAAATAGAACCAAAATAGAACCAAAATAGTCACTGAGAATTTGATCAATGAAGCACCTCATTAATTTATCTGAAAGTCAAGGCAATAAAAACAGGTTGGTAGCCTAACATTGCAATGAACAACACATTTTATTTCGCAACAACTAAGATCATTGGCCATGCAGGCATAAAGATAGCCAGGGAAATAATTGAAGCCTGGGGAAACAGTTAACAGGAGTGCTGAATTAACACCAGCCTATCAAATCCTTAGGAGCCAAGGGCTTGACAGCACAAGGAAACGATAGCCAATCTCTAGCCATCAACATAGCAATCAACCAATAGGAAGGCACCATATAAACAGGACTTACAGAACAGCCCAAAGTACATATTCCAGTAGAGAAATTCCCTGAAGATTGTCCAGCATGAGTCCAAAAGCTTGGAAAAGTAAATCTCCTAAATTTGGTTTCAGGTTTTGCTTTCTCATAATATAGTAGTGATTGATAATCTCTCTATCTGGAGATCAAAATTGAAAATGGGGGTATGAAATGTAGCAAATTGAGACACAGTCTGATATCAGCACTTTTGGATAACTCAGTGCTACCCAACATTGGGTCAATAACCCCAAATTAGGTTTTTCTTTGGGTAGTGACACACAAACCCATTATCAGAGACAGGGACATTTAAACTGACTTGAAGTATTTTATCTGCATTGGTAAAAAGGACATTTTGATAAGCAATTTTGGGTAACAAAAGAAAAGGTTTGGGATAAACGGTGGAGCACAACCAGTGATTGTTAAAGCAGCACTGGGCAAAAATACTTATGACCATTTTTCACACTCATGACCATTGCAGCATCCCCATGGTCACATGATTAAAATTTGGGCACTTGGCAACTGGCATGTAATTATGACAGTTGCACCATCCTGGGGTCATGTGATCACCATTTGTAATCTGACAAGGAAAGTCAATGGGAAAACCAGATTCATTTAACAACCACATGATTTACTTAAAAAATGTGACAAGAAAGGTCATAAAATGGGACAAAACTCATTTAACAACTGCCTTGCTTACAGTGGAAAGTTCTGGTCTTATGTTGAGGACTATCTGTATATTTTTAATTTAAGTACTTATTATTAATATTGCTGTAGTATTTAGAACTGTCCTGTCTTCTTTCTATCATACATATTTACACTATTCCTCTAAGTAGCATCTTGCAGCCACTGCTGAATTTTAAATGTATTTGAAATGATAAGTTTAACTTTGACATCTTTATGATGTGACAGTGTGGTTGTTCCTTATGCTTTTTTACTTTCTTTCATTCAGGCAGAGATTTACAACAAAATATGCAGTCACACAGTGAACTGTCATTGGTATTTAGCTTTGCAAATAAGTGCTAAACAAGTGATATAAAGCAATTTTCAAAAGGGCATTCTTACCTGTTTCGCTCCTTTTTGAACATGTAGGACTTTCTGTGAACTTCCTGAAAGAAAAGACAAGAGAAGAGAAAATAACATTTTAAAAGTTATGTTGCCTCCTCATTTATGAACTGACCCTGTCTTGTACCTGAGTTTATATTCTAGACAAATTAGGAATGGACAAAATCCATTTACGATCTGAAGCATGATGTTTTGAAATAAGGGCACAGTAATGTAGCTGTGCTGGCAGAAGAATAAAAGATAAAGTACACCACGATTAAGTTTTTAATAGCTCTATAAAACCCACCTGGCAGATGTACTTTGTAAAATTGAACATCTCAGGTAGGGGTATGATAAAGTCATAAAAGGAAGGCACAATAGCACAAATATTACCTTACGAATGTCAAGGACATTTACCACTTCCCACAAACATTGTTCTCTGACTTCAGCACCATTTAATTACTTGAAGCTTTGAAACTGGTTTCCTGCCTAGAGAAGGAATTCATACAGTTTTCATTTTCCGATGACCAGCCTTTGGTCAACCAATATGTATACATAAGCACAATTATTTTTATTATTCGTACTTCTTCAAATTTTGCAGGGCAGTTTTCCACACAAAAATACATATATATTAAGCTCCATTTTATATGACCTTTTATTACTAAATCTATTCCTTTCTGTATATCACAACACTTAAGCAATTAAAAATATTACAAAGATTAAAAAAATGAGTACAATTAAATATACTAGTTTCAGCTCATTCACAATGAAACACACTTTGCCTGTGAAGATGCCAACCACAGCTGCTGGAAATAACATTAGAACAAAAGAAAGCTGCAAGTTCCAGGGCTGCTTATTAAAACATATCTGTAAAAGAAGATTGACACATAGTCATGGGAATCAAATGACTTCTTTTAACAGATGGATTTTTGCAAGCAAAAATGTATATTGTATGCATGGTTTGCAAGTTATCTTCTGAAACATGCATTTTTTATGCTTTTCTTATTTTGAACTGTAAACATTACTGCATTTTTATTCCTTTTTTCTTTTTAAAGAATGGATTGGCACATAATTGCATACCAGGTTTTATCTCATTTTAGGAAATGCAAATTGTGTTTGCTTCTAGGAAATGTGAACTGGCAAATGTTCTTTTATCCCTGGCCTGTCATAATCAAAGAGAAAAGGCTTGCTCAGAGCTACTAAGCTTATACTTTGAGCATTTTCCACACTTGTGATTTATAGCATCACCCAGACATCTCTGTGGCGATATAAAGCCTGTCTTCATTAGTGATATATTGTCATATCAACGGCTGGCTGGTGCTATAAATTGCTAGTGTTGCAATGCTCTTTCAGTTTATTTCAAGTAAGGCCTTCTCAGAGAAATGGATCAACCTTAGTCATGTATATTGCATATACATATACATACACATACATACACATAATTGGTTTAAAAAAGAAAAAAAATGAAATTTTGGAGGGTAGAGCTACAAAATAAAATAGATTTCAATGGATGATACTGCCTCTTTACAAGAAAGCATCTGCTGTTCAGTTTCTGTTATTAAATGTTGGTTAAAAATACAGGAGTCTCACCAAAAAATGGATGGGTGGGTGAAGCTTAATCAATACATTTAACAACCAAGCAGCAGAGGGAAAATCATCACTTGTACTATATATAAGGTTAATTCCATCTCCTGTACCTATATTAGAGGTTTTAATCCTCCAAATCCTCTTCATCTGGTGACAATTCGTATTTTTCCATATAAACCTAATACCTGTTGTACAGTATTAAGGAGGAGATGCCAAAGGCCCAGATTCTCAGAATATATACTCCACTTGACCTTTGATGAAATGACTATGCTAGGTGTCACAGTATTTGGAAAATTGTGATATGTGGTCTGAGCCCCAGAATATTATCTGCCAGTAGTTTAGGGATGAGTTACTGATTATTAAGTGAATAGTTACAGATCAACATTACACTCCAGAAGGTGATTAGTGAATCTCTGACTCACTATAAAACCTGCTTGAGACCAACTTAAATGCAATTGCGAACTGAGTCTTTGAGCCAAGGTCAATTAATGGGCCTGAAAGTGCTACTCATTTGTTTGGGTGCCAAGTTAAGGTTGTGATCTGCCAAAAATATGGTTACTAGCAAAAGTATCCCAAGGCTCAACTACTGTACTGACAGGCGTCTTTGCAATCCAAGGTTCTTGGTTTTTATTCAAATTCAGTTTTTGTGTGTGTATCCTTTGTTGCACCTTTCAGTTTTACTCTGAAAAATAAATAATTTAAAGAAGTATAGGAGGTTTAAATTATCAACCGTAGAAAATGGTTGGCACTTACAATCATTCTGTGGAATAAAAAAAACCTGACCCCAGTTTAAAAAAAATAAATAAAAAGAGAATGTTAAAAACCTGCAAATCTTCTATTTATCACAGTATCTTTATTTATTGGCCTTATAGAATACAGAAGCATTTTTACTAGTAGAATATATAAAAGAGTCAAATTTTTTCAAAACATTTAGTGTATTTTTAACTAGTTTATAAAAATGTACTTATTTATGTTACTTGTATGGTGCACTGTGTAATTGATTTTCTGGTATGCTGATCTAGATCAGTCAAGCTTCCTTTTGTCTCAGTCTTTGGAAAACTCTTACTGAAGCCCTACTTTAGTTTTAGATTTTCCTGAAAATGTCTTACAAGATTAATTAGCATAGTATGTTAAAAAATGGTACAGTATAAGATATGCTTTACCAGTGTGTTCTTCCTCTTTGTGAGCTGGTTGTTTTTTGTTTTTTGTTTTTAGTATTTAGCTGTTACAAAATTTTGGAGAGATCGAGTTGGAAATATGGATTTATAAAAAGAAAGACGATATGATATTCTGACTTTCATAATATAGAAAAAATGGTAATAGATCAAAATCTACTTTTGGTTTTTTGTGCTGTGCAAATAACTGGAATTGGGTGTCCAATAAAATTAAATAATTAGGTTCCATGTACGATGGGGATTCTTTCTTTATTGATGGATTTATATGCTAACTTTTTTCAAAGAAGTTCTCTCTTTCCAAGTATTAAAACTTGGAAATGTGTGAAAAAAAACATTGGGGTTTTACTTGGTTTTTGAACTTTTAACAAAAATCTTTAAATTGTTATTTTGTCTGTTTATTTATTGGAATTGTGTGCCACCCATCTCTTCTAGACAAGATTTTGTTTATAACAATGAATGGATCAAACTATCTCAGATTAATACCGTGTTTCCCCGAAAATTAGACCTACCCCGAAAATAAGACCTACCCAAAAAATAAGACCTACCCTGAAAATAAGACCTACCCCAAAAATAAGACCTAGTGTGTTTTTGGGAGCCAAAAAAAATATAAGACAGTGTTTTATTTTCAGGGAAACACGGTATTGATAATATCTAGGATTTAAAATCCCAATAACTGTATGGGGAAAGATGAATAGTGTAAGGTGGCACTTCCCCATTCAAGAATGATGCACAATTTAGAGGTCTTCCTGAACTCAGGTCTCCTCTCAATGAACAGGTGGCAACTGTGGCCAGGAAGGTGTTGTGCACAGCTTCATCTGGTTTATCAGTTTTGCTTTTTTCTAGATGGGGGGTGGAGGTGAAATTCTTCAGGCAGTCATGCATTGACCTCCCAGTTTGAGTATAGAAATGTTAATTGGGGCTGCCCCTCAAGATCAACTGGAGACTTCAAAGTGGTCCAAAATGCAGTAGCAGAAGCAGTATCGGGCATGCCTTACTTTGCCCATGTAGCAGTTCAGTTTCACAGGTTGCACTGGTGGTCAGAGTGTGATTCAAAGTCCTGATTGTTACTTATAAAGTCCTTCATGGCATAAGGCCTGGTTGTTTGAGGGAACACCCTACTCCCATAGGGTCTGCCTAGCAAGGTTGGCATACAGGTTCCGTCAAGTAAACAACGGCATCATTGGGTCCCTGGGCAGTATCCCTGTTTTGCAGCAGTGCATGACCTCTGGAAGGGAGCTCCCCTGAGATCTGAACAGCCCCCACTCTCTTGGTGCTTCAAATGACTAATTGAAAAATGAATTGGCTGTTCACCCAGGCCTTTGGTGATAGTGAACGAAGTCCCATTTAGACTATGTGTATTGTTTTCCTTTGTTTCTGTTTGGTTTTGTTTCTATCTTTCCTCCCTTGTTGTACTTCTTGTTATTAATGTTTTGAACTGTTTGTAAACTCTTTATAAACTGCCTAGAACTATTGGAGGGAGGTGACATACATTAATAATTATTATTAAATGTAAGGCTGGATATTATTTCAAGATTGATATACATGTGTAGAGATGGCTTTAAAAAAAGTTTTTATTCAAAGGGTAACTTCTAGATTTTCCTTATCCAAATTACAACCTGGCACGTAAATGATAAGAAAGCTAACTTTCTTTATTTTAAGCCTCATCAATAACCATATGTTTTACCTTCAATTTCTGATTTTTTTTTAAAATTACATTTATATGCCGCCCTTCTCCGGAGACTCAGGGTGTCTTACAATTTTTTTGGAGCACAACCCAATGTGCTCAGCAATAGCCTTCATTCCATTGTATATGTCTGCTTATTACTAGGGCTTTTTTGCCCCCCCAGCAGCATTTTTACAAAGTCAGCTTATTGCCCCCAACAATCTTGGGTCCTCAATTTACCTACCCCGAGAGGATGGAAGGCTGAGTCACCCTTGAGCCTGGTGGGATTCAAGCCTGCACTAATTTCAGGCAGCTGGAACTAAGTGCTAGGCATTTAACAGCCTGCACCACCAAGGCTCTTAGTATGAAGGCTTCAGAACTTTTGTTAACTTGGCACCTAAATATATATTTTAACTTTATTTGCATAATAAATTTACATGTTGGAATTGTTCCAGTTGGCAAATGACAACTCAGTCTTCTTTTGGAAGATCTGAAGTTCTACAAAAACACCAGTAACATTTTTATTCGAAGTGACAGGGAGATAACAAATCATAGAAAGAAGCTGAAAATGCGAGGATGGTTTTCTGTGTTTTTCATGGGTTGGCATGACAGTCCTTTTGAGCCAAAGGAAAGAGCAACAGAACGTCTTAAAGATATTCTTTCCTATGAAATTTCCTATTTTTTTTTATTTTTTTAATTACATTTATATGCCGCCCTTCTCCAAAGACTCAGGGCGGCTTACAATTTTTTTTTTGGAGCACAACCCAATGCGCTCAGCAATGGTGGGAGAGAAATCAAACAATGGAATAACTTGCCTTCAAAAGTTGTGGGTGCTCCATCATTGGAGCCTTTCAAAAAGAGACTGGATAACCACTTGTCTAAAATACTATAGAGTCTCCTGCTCCAGCAGGTGGTTGGGCTAGAAAACCTTTGAGGTCCCTTTGTAAAGATTCTCAGTCATCCAGGTCATGGATGTCCCAAAGATTAGATTAGATTAAATTAGACTAGATTTATTGGATTTCTATGCCGCCCCATCTCCCTAAGGACTCAGGGCGGCATACAATCATAAAACAATACAAATACTATACAATTAAAAAGAGATTAAACATGAAACCCAATAATCAAATTAAAACAATAAACAATTCATTAAAACCCCCATGCCCCCCTCAGTCCAGGTCGGCGAGTTGGAACAACCATGTTTTCAGGCCCTGATGGAAGGACCGGAGGATAGGGGCCACCCAAAGCTCAAGGGGCAGCTTATTCCATAGGGTAGGTGCTCCCACAGAGAAGGCCCTACCCCAGGGGTCACCAGATGACACTGTCTGCCGACGGCACCCCAAGGAGGCCCTGCCTGTGAGAGCGCACGGGACGTTGAGAAGCCGTTACTGGCATCAGGGTCTCCCGCAAGTACCCCAGTCCTAAGCCATGTAGGGCTTTATAGGTCAACACTGGACTTTTTCTGTTTTTTTCTTTGAAGATGTTTCACTTCTCCTCCAAGAAACTTCTTCAGCTTTGACAGGATAGTCCTTCCATTCCCCATTATCCTGTCAGAGCTGAAGAAGCTTCTTGGATGAGAAGCGAAATGTCCTCAAAGAAAAAACAAGAAGGTCCAGTTGCCTCTTGGAAACGCACCTTTGGGTCTAAGTTCCCTTCCAACTCTATTATTATGTTGGTATGTGGAGTGCAAGTCACTAACATCCAGCTTTTAGCTATTATATCTTTCCAAAAGGCAACATCATATCAATACCTTTTCTCTTCTTATGATTTTAAGTTTTGTATAGAAACAAGCATCTTTACCAGCTATTAAATCAAAATGACTATGTAGTTGTAATGGTGTTACTTTAGAAGCCTAAACAAAGATTACCTTTTTTTTTTGGCCATATATAACAATTACTTTTGTAAAGTGAAAATGGATGATATACAGGTAGTCCTTATCCTATGACCACAACTGAGCTCAAATTTTCCATTGCTAAGCAAGGCAGTTGTCAAGTGAGTTTGGGTCCATTTTACGACCTTTCTTGCCACGGTTGTTAGGTGAATCTGGTTTCTCCATTGACTTTGCTTGTCGGAAGGTCGCAAAAGGTGATCACATGACCCCGAGACACTGCAACCATCATAAATACGAGTCAGTTGTCAAGTGAGTGAATTTTGATCACATGACTACAGGGAGGTTGCTATAGTCGTATGTGTGAAAAATAGTCCTAAGTCACTTTTTTCAATGCTGTTGTGATTTCAAATGGTCACTAAATGAACAATTGTAAGTCGAGGACTACCTGTACACATTCTGCTACATCATTCTGTTCTCTACATAGCATTGTTGTAGTCTCACTTTGGCCTTGTTAATTTTTGCAGGGTTCTTTTTTTTTTAAATTTTCGACATAGTGTCTGTACATTTGCCTAAAACTGAGCAATAACCAATGATGCTTTTTTTCCATCAGTGGTAAATATTTTGTTGACCAGTTGGCTGTTTTGTGTCTCAGATCCTGTTTGCATCTTTCCATCTATTCAGGAGGCTTAGAATATTCCCCAAAGCAGATTAGATAATGGAAAATAATGGATTCACGAAGGAGGAAAATGAGGGGACTTCGCATTGCAAAAACTGATGTCATTTATTATTGCTGTGAATATAGCTGTACAAATACACACAGAGAGAGAGAGAGAGAGGGAGGGAGGGAGGGAGAGAGGGAGAGAGAGAGAGAGAGAGAGAGAGAGAGAGAGAGAGAGAGAGAGAGAGAGAGACCTACACAGCTTATGTAAAATGCAGAATATTGTACATTTTCCTTGCAAAAATTCTGAGCAAGCCATGAAAGTAGTCATTCAGATCAATATTTTTTTAAAATGCATAGTTTTAAAATTATGCATGGAACTATGCAAATTAAAATGCATCATTCTGTGCATTGACTGCTTCCTTTAGAGAAGATTTATGTATAAAAATATTGCATGCATTACTCTAATGAAACATTACCAACCAAACTGTAAATGTTCCTTCCTTCTTCCCTTTATTTATTCCTTTAAATGCACATCATAAGTAAGGTACACGGTAAGAGAATAACACAAAATAATAACACCCTGATTTATTTTTTCTATAGGGAAAAAGGGATAGGGAAGGGATAGTAGAACAGGAATGCATCTTTTGTAACCTGCTGTTTTGGATGCCGTGTTCCAAAGAGATGCTAAACTTAAACATAAATTTGGGTATGTAAGAATCCTATGGTCTCCACAAGAAACTTGAGCCATCCGGTCCAATGAGCTAATATATTCCACTGATTACAATTGAGAATGAGCTTGCTGTGCAGTGTGTTTAATTATTTGGAACTGTGTTTTACACTTGTCAGATTTTCCAGATAAAATCATCATAAATCATTAGCATATTTTGATTTTATATACCCCACCCCTAGCAAGATGAAGACAACTAAATTAATCAAGACTAAAATTATTTCAAGAAAGCATTTTCTTCACTTAGCTTACATTTATATAATTTACAAAGAATATTCTGTTGAATTTTACAAAGGCTAATTACATTGGAGAAGCTAGGTACATGAATAAGCAAATCTGCTAACTATAATTTTGATTATTTGCTCATTTATCAGCCTCACGTTCATTCCATTCTTCTTCTGTATCGTTAAACAAATTTTAAAAAAACACTCTTTTCATGAACATTTCTCATAAACTTTGCAGTGTGTGTGGACATTTTCTCAATGTGTGTGTGTATGTGTGCATGTGTGCATCTTTCCCAACATATATATTTTTATTAGTAGTGCTCTGGGAAAATGGATTTTACCCATTTTTTTTCTAATGTAAACATTTGACTCTTAAACCTTTTGAGAAAACAGTGCATCAATTCTCCCAAAGGTGTTTTAAAAAAACGACAACAACTGGACTTGTTTTTCCTTTAAGATGTTTCACTTCTCACTGAAGAAACTTCTTCAGTTCTGACTGAATGGTGGACAATGGAAGGATTTATATTCTTTGCAGTCATTGAATTGTTAGCACTATAGGGTCTTATGAATAACTATCCCAGCATTGTAAAAAATAGGTGCAAACTAATGGGAAATTTTACATTTAAATGCAAAGTGATATAATTTCTCCCATACTGTTAGCAAGGAAAGATGCAGTTTATACAATTCAGTGTAATACACACTTAAAGGAATTAAGCTTGTATTGAGATCCCATTTGTGGAAAACAAATTGTTGTTGTTCCCTTTTTCTCTGACATTTTTATATCCAATTTCTTAAGAACTGTTCCATTTAGTTTGGGGTTTGTGTATGTGTGGGTGTGTACCAAAACATAACTAAATTAGTTATTTCTAAAAAAAATGAAGAGGAAACTAGATAAGTTGAAGACATTTGATTAGATTCATACCCAAGACTTCCATTGAGTTGCAGCAAAACGTTTAGGAAGAATTTAAGGGTGCAGGTTAAAACAACTAGAGTGTTAATCTCATTGTGTTTAGGGGCTTAATTTAGCACAAATACATTGTGATGGAATATAGTCTGGATTCTCAGAAAGGAGGGGCAGCATCACGGAGAGTAATGAGGCAGACAAGAATGGAATGTTTGGTCCAAAGGATGAAGATAAATATGGCTGCTTCCTAGCAATTCTCAGACCATGTATGTAGTTATGCAAAAAGTTGCTTTAGTGTGGCCAGATTTCTGTCAGTAGATGAGGAATAATAAAGAAAACTACTCAGAAGTAACTTCTTGATACTTGGGATGGCATGCATATGGTTGGGCTATATGTCTCTTTCTGACACTTGTAAGTTAAACATGTACAAACGTTACAAATGTTTACAAGTGTTTAACTATCATTCTGCTGACTTTCTTTCCTAAATTCTTTTTTTTTAAATAAAATTTTATTTCAATTTTCCACATTTTTAAAAACTGCTTTTTTTAGTGAACAGCATGATTCCAGGTTTTCACATTTCCATACAAACATGACTATAATTACATGCTCATCTTTCACATTTAATCTCATATCTTACCATTATTTTACATATTTTCTATTATTTTTCTCAAATACTTTCTTCCAGCTTATTCTATAAATTTTCTGATACACTCCTTTACCTATTTCCTTAAGTTTTAAATAACTCTCTTATCTTCATATTCATTGTATTTTTATCTGTTAGATTTGCAATTTCATCGCATATTCTTATTTTACCATTTCACAAATATTATTTCAATTCAAACATTTAAAAAAATCCCCCCCAATTACTAATTTATTTATTATTTATTTAGTTATTTATTTGGTCTTATATGCCCCCCTATCTCTCTAGGGACTCAGGGCGGCTCACATCATAAAAACATACAATAACAAATTTTAAAAAGTTAAAAAATTATTAAACCAATACGACCAAATAAATTATCTAAAACCAGAACAAACATTTAAAACTAACCCAACCCCACCTCCTTAGTCCAGGCTGGCTTGTTCAAATAACCAAGTCTTTAGGCCGTGGCGGAAGGAACGGAGGTCAGGGGACAAACGGAGCTCCAGTGGAAGCTGGTTCCACAAGGTGGGTGCACCCACAGAGAAGGCCCTACCCCTAGGGACCCCAGCTGACACTGTTTGGCGACGGCAGCACCCTAAGGAGGCCCTGCCTAAGTGCACTGGGCGATGGGAATTCGATGCTGGCAGGAGACGCTCCTGCAAGTACCCCAGCCCTAAGCCATGTAGGGCTTTATAGGTAAGTACCAGCACCTTGAATCTCACAGGGAGGGCAACTGGCAACCAATGCAGCTCGTGCAGGAGGGGTGTAACATGGGAGTATCGGGAAACTCCCATCACAACCCACGTGGCCGCATTCTGCACCAGTTGAAACCTCCAGATGGTCCGCAAGGGCAGCCCCATATAGAGAGCATTGCAGTAGTTGAGTCGGGACATAACAAGCGTGTGAGTGACCATGCGTAGCACATCTTGTTCCAGGTAAGGGCGCAACTGGCACACCAGACGAACCTGAGCCGTGTATCCAGGAGGACACCCAAGTTGTGAGCCCTTTCCATGGGGGGCAACACCTCCCCCCATGGTTAAAGGTGGAACTTCCTGGATCATACAAGATGCCGGCACGCACAGTCACTCGGTCTTGGCTGGGTTGAGCTGGAGCCTGTTCCTCCTCATCCAGATCTGCACCGCTGCTAATTTGAGTGTGCCACCCCTATAGCTTATAAGTCAATTAAATAGCTCCCCTTTTAATCCCAATAATCATTTAACTTTAAATTACCACCTAAATAATTAATAATAATAATCTCCTAGCAACTACATAACATATCTACCTTTTAGGTCAGATTCCACATGGTGCTTTCCCCTTCAATTACATAAAATGTTGATAATTTTAAAAAGAAAAATTAATCTATTCAATTCATCATAAAAACTGATATTAATCTCATTACAAACAATCCTCATAATTCATTTCAACTATATTCTATAAATTTCTTAAATATAGTTAATAAACTTGTCATAGATTCCTTTTTTCCCAATTTATTCCATTTATCTCTGTTTATAATTTAACAAAAAGCGAACATTCCAATAACAATCTTTCCAATCTTTCATTTTAATAATCTATATTTCCCTCTTTTCTAAATAGTTTATTATTTCTAATACATTTATACTTCATCTCATCACCTTGCAGAATCCCCTTTCTTAATTCTTAGTTAACCATTATCTCTGTCTTTTAAATAAACAATTTCTTTTCATTTTTATTCGATTTCTTTCCTAATTTCTGACTGCAATGCTTTCCCCTAGCTTATAGAGTGGTAAAGTTGCATTCTTTATTTGAGGCTTTAACACATGAAAGAAAAGGTAGGTAGAGGAAAATATTATTTTACCCTTTTAACTGCAGCAGGAACTTAGGACAAACAAACACATTCCAAAATGTCTTCTGTAGTTTTCTGATCTTGGGTAATCAATCCTTATTTTTCACAGGATGAGACATATTATTAGTACAAGTAGTCCTTCACTTACAGCCCTTCAAGTAGTGACCATTCAAAGTTACAACAGCAGTGGAAAAAATTACTTACATCCATTTTCCACACTTATGACCATTGAAGCATCCTCATGGCCCCATGATCAAAATTTAGATGCTTGGCAACTGGCTCATATTAATGAGGGTTGCAGTATCCCAGGGTCATGTGATCACTTTTTGTGACCTTCTGATGAGCAGAGTCAATGGACAAGCCAGATTCACTTAACAACCAAGTTACTAACTGAACAACTACAGGGATTCACTTAAGAACTGCGACAAGAAAGGTTGTAAAATTAGGGCAAAATTCACTGTTTTGCTTAGCAAACAAAAATGTTGGCCTCAATTGGTATTCAATTCCTGGTCCCAAGGAAACAGATAGTATCAATTTGTCCAAATGTCCATGTTTTCTGGAGTTTTGTCTACGCATGCTGATCAGGCAAGACAATCAGCAAGTCATGATAGACATCTATTTACTGGTTAATTTTGTAAAACATTGTGATCCATATCTGTGGCATGAATGCACCAATAGGTCTTACTTACACAAGTCATGATATTTGTCTCTGAATATTTTGACCTCCTCCCCCAAAAATATCTTAAATACAAATTAAATT